>JACCHW010000076.1:0-600000 GCA_018907185.1 Platyscapa corneri
GAAGGAAAAAATGCCATATCCAACTTACATTTGCAACTTGTAAAATCGAATTACTGACATATTATAAGAAATAAGTTATTTTCAAATTTCAAACTCTTTAGATTTATATGCAATACATAACTTTTACACTTTTTAGCTTTAATTTAAAATACAATATTTCATTTTATTGAAAAAATGTAAATAATTTAATTTTATGACTTAATTGATAATACTTTTTCTTACCTTTTAATTAAAAACCACTTAAAACTTTATAATGATTTTTTAGAGTCTGATCCAAACATTTGAATAATTTACTAATTAATTTACAAATGATTATCCTTTTTTTATAAACGTATAAATAATGAATCAATTTAATGTTGTTCGATTAATAAAAAATAATAAATAAATAAAGCAAATAACTATTATTATTTCAGTAATAGTTGATAAAAAATAAATTCATTGAATTTATTTTTCATTGAAATTAAATTCATTGAATAATGAAACAAAATAAATATGTATGAAATATTATTGTTGATAAATACATTGAGATATAATTCTTCTATAGAATTGTATTAACCATCGTTTTATATAACTAATTATTTAATAAATATACTAATTATTCAGTAGTTCACAATATTCGAAGAAAAATTTAATGATACTAATTATAAATAATATTAATTATTTATTATTTATTTGAACATGAAAATGATTGCTATTTAAAAAAATTTATGACTAACATAAAATTACAAATTTTCGATTATACCGACAAAAATTAAAATATTATTGGATCAAAAATATAAAAATAAATAATATGTATTTATTTGAAAAATCTATAAATAATTCTATAAGTAAATTAAATATCATACTTTATATATGTTTTTAAACATTATATTCAATATTTAACCTAGTGAAATAAATTACTATTGATTCTTATCAATATAATATATTTACCATATATTTAATAGAATAATAGGTTCGTTCTCAGAAATTTTTTGTTTTGTGTTATGATATGTAATACATAAAAAATGTACATACTTATTTGTACACGATAATGTTATAGATGAGAAATATTTATATATAATAAAATAACAAATTATCGGGGAGTGTATAAATGTACAATATCAAATATCAAATACTATCATATATATATAATATATATATAGATGTAGTATATTCATATATCACGCTTACTCCGTACCTGTCTAACAAATTTTGTTGTATATAAATCAATTTAATGACTATTAAGCAAAATTATTATTCATATACTACTTAGAAGTTTTTAATAATTGCTTCCGTTTTAATGTTATGTTGAAAATGAAAAGTTTCGTTCCTTCGAATTGCTATATATATATATATATTCATCTAAAATATATAAAATGTATAATTATCTATATCTATGAATAAGAGAAAAAAATAAACAATATTTTTGTAAAATCTTTTATCTTTTATAATAAATAGAAATTTCCACTAAAGACTTTCATAAACTAAATAAAATCAATACGATGGATAAATCCTAAACTGCATAATTAAAATTTATTTTTTGAAAGCAATATTAAAAAAATTAATTAATTCATAAATAATAAAACAAATATATTATCTAGAAAACTTTTTATATGAATGTGAAATATTCATTAATAAATACAGTTAAAAAGTTTTCCGATTGTAGTTACATAGAATTCAATAGTTAAACATATTATAATTGAAAAAATCCAAATATTAAATTTTCTATATTAAAATTATCGATTTCGTTGATGCATACATGAACTTAATATTTGTTACATCAACCATATTAAAGATATTATATTTAAATTAAAATTAAATTTTATCGTTTTAAATATAATATATTACTGTATAAAATATTATATTTTAATATAAATATTATAAGTTAATGCAACACAAATGTATTTATTAGATTTTTGTAAAAGATGATTATCTAAAATAAGATTTAATTTTATTAAATATTTCCTTCCATTAGAAGTACTTAGTGGAGCTTCAATTTATGATACATAATGATATTTTAATAATATTTTTGAGTTTAAAATACTATAAAAAGAACAAAATATATAGTTATAACTATTATCAATAAGCTTTAAGATAACGTATTAGTATTTAAATTTTAGTACAATATGTGTTGAATAATATTTAGAAATAAAAGTATAGATATTTATTTATTTTGAAGATTTATACATATATTATATATATATTATTTCGCTAAAAAAATTAAATCTACTTAAATGTATTTTTTATTACTTATTCTGTATTATAAATTTTTCATTTACCATTATATTTAATGAATATATATAATAATTAATGAATACTAATATAATAATACTCTATTATTTATGTTAGATTTAGGAATTTCATAAATCGCATATTTATGAAACCTTTGCATAAAACTAATTTCGTAAAAATACTTTGAGTATACTAAGAATTTTATTTCTAACTATTTTTTAAAAAAGAATATAAACAAATTTTCCTAAAACCACACATACATACGTAAACCTATATATAATATGGATTTTTCCGTTTCAAAATTTAAATAAAATTTATTTAATTTATAAATTATAATAGATAATAAATATTTTTATTAACTTAAGAATATATTATGTTTTCTATATGAAGTCATATAAACTTTATTATCTTAAAGTAATAGAAAACAGACATATTAAAAAAAAATTTGTTGAAATACCAGTACAAAAAATTGTGTAAAAATATATTTATTACTAAGAAAATATTACTATAATTTATTAAAAATTTATTAAATTTTTAAAAATATTTTTTATTATAATTACTTTATATTTTATTTTCTTCGATATCTTTCATTTTTTACTTAGTTAATATTTATCGAACTCTTTACAATCTATCTACCTTAATTGTAAAGATAGTTTTTCTTTTCAGAAATTATTGAGACTAACGTCACTGAATGTGGCACAAAACTTTTAGACAGCTGCAAGGCCACAAAGTGAACGGGACTCGCTTTAATGTTGGGGAATGGAGACTGTTACACAGCGACCACCCTATTTTAGAAAGGTTTGTTACCGAACCAGCGACAAGCGGTCACTGCGCTCGTTAGTGAATTGAGATACTTTTACTCATGAATTATATCCGGGTCCGAGTAACATAGAAATTGCATTATTATAGCAAAAAAATTTCACAAGAGATTGTAGTAATATAAAACTATATAAAAAATTGTTTAAGTAATTAGTAATAAAAAATAATACTTATTATATTAATAATTTATAAAAGACATTATAATTTTTAAATGATTCAAAATGCAAAATCATAGGTTAATAACTAATTAAAAATATATAAATGAATATAAATATATATAATAATTTTTATATTGGGAAAATGATTAAATGAGATATATTAAAATCACTTTAAATATAATTTATTTAAAATTGCAAATATTTATTTCTTTACGTAAAATAATTTAATACAATAATATTAGTTTAAATTGTAATATGAATAATGTATTCATTATTATGTGATTAAGATAATTTTAATGAAAAATATTATTAAAAAATTAGGTACACAAGTATTTCAATTTATATTATTAAAAAAAGCATTATCAACACAATTTTTTTTATGTAATCTGACCAAAAATTAAGATATAAGTATTAATAAAAAAATTTTTTACGTTATATTACCTTTTTAATACGTAAAATTGATTATTTAAAAATTGAATAAATTTATTGAACATGACAATTATAACATACACAACAATAATTAATTTTAATAAAATTATGAAACGATAGAAGTATTCAACGCATAAAGAATGTTAAAATGCTTAATCACATAAATTAAAGAAAAATCTCATTTATTTTTAATATTTTAATATTTTATTTAATTATATTTAATTCATTAATTAATTTTTTTAATGTTGATTAAAGATTTTATTTTCAAAAATAATATATATCACCAAATTTATTTTAAAATATGTGTTTAATCAATTTATATTTTTCATTTAAATAATAACTAAAATTTGAAGCAACAAAGTAAATTTGAATATAAAATAGTTAAAATATTCTCATTGATCCGTACAACATAATTAACAATAGCATTTCAAGAATTAAAATGTTTACATCTAAAATCAATTTAAATTCAGTATTTAAAAGAATAGAAATATTTAGTTTGCGTAAATCATTGACTTATCAATTTAAAGCCAGTTGTTAATATAATATATTAATATAAAATTTTATTTTACTATTTTTATATTTTATCTTTATAACTTCATTTTATGTATATTAAATAATTTTATAATATAGACAAAGTGGGTGTATCCGAAAAATTTCGATACGTATAGGAAATGACATATCTTTATTTTCAGCAATTTCTAAATTCAACACTTGCATAAAGTGTGTTTTGTAACTATTATCACGTATTATTAACAAATATTGAAGAATTAAGATTTAATTTATTTAAAAATTCTCTCGTAGGCAATTATCAGTTAACGTACGCTTAAAAATCATTCTATGAAGTTTGATAATTAAGATTAATACAAAGAATGCGTAGTCGATATATGCACGTCTGCGCATAATTGATTTATGCCAAGAAATAATTTATATAAAAGTATTTTAATATCACTTATTATATTATGAATTACGCTTCCTCTAATGATACATATTAACTGTACATTTCAATATAAATTTATATTTTAATTATTTATTCATTTCAGCTTAAAACATTTTTATTAATTCTATTTCGTAATTCTACTAAATTTAAAACTTTCGTTGTTATACAAAAAGTGTTAAATAGATGAATAATTACTTTGTAATTAATCTAATCGAATAAAAATTTGCATTTTTGTAAATTTGTTTAATTACATTAAAAAGCTAAAAAATATATATTTCTAATTTAATATATATTAATGCCAATAAAAATTTTCAAAAATAAAACATAATCTCATGTTTTTCTTATAATAATTAAAATCTTTATTTAACTTTTAATGTTTATAAGCTATTATTATCATATTTATAATAACAATTAAAATATTATTGTAAAATAAAAAGCTATTTATTTTACTGATTAATTAATTTTTTGAAATATTAACAAATTTATTATAATTATGTTTTTATATACAAACAAAGAAAAATTTTGTTTTTATTATATATAATAAATAGATAATATTATATATAATAATGTAATGATTAGTAAGAACATTTTAATTTATTAATTATTATCGAAATTTCAGAACTTTCACAATTTTTAAATATTAATTAAATTTATAAAAGTTACTAAATTTTGTTTTACAATAAAGTTTTAATAAATTATTTTTAAATGAAATGTAGTAGTAATATTGAAGCATGGTAATAAGGCACTAGTCAAAGATAAAGTAGATTTTAGTTTATGATTCAACATCGTTCATTTAAGTATCTATAAATTCTTTAAAATCATGTAATTGCTAATTATTTAAAAAACATCAATATCACTACCTTATAGAAGCATCTTAAAACTCAATTTTCATAACATTTTTAATCTTATAAATAGATTATTGATTTCATGAAAAATGTTATTATAATGCAACCAATTTATATGTAAGTAAATAAATATTAAAACAATTGTTGAATTTCTTTTTATGTACCCAAAAATAGTGTCTGATTTATACTTTCTATATCTCAATTTACTAATTAAAAACTAATAAGTTAAAAAAATAAATTAAAGAAAATGTAAGAGTGTAGTAAAGTTGGATCATGCGAAATGTACTTCAATATACTATTTGATAAAGATATTAAAAATACTTACAGAAAAATTCATCAATTAGAGGTGAATAACATAGTTATTGAATTGCATATTTTTTCATATAATAAAAATTAAAAATCATTTATAAATGCAGTATAAAACAAAAATAATTTTGTTTTCAATTTTTCTAAATTATTAAAATCAAAGTTTTATACAATAAATGAATAATGCTTCTTCTTGTCACATTCATGTAACTGTAAATAGTTAATAGGATTTAGCTCGCTGCCCACGTCCTGAGGGAAAGACATACACGTAAAAGTTTTAATAATTATTATATAATGCTAGCGGAATTGAAAAGAAAAAACTAATAAAAATAGATCGCACAAAGAAAAAGAAACTTGAAATTAAAATTTCAGGAACCACAAAAAAAAATGAAAGTGTTGAAAGAAATGCTATCTATAAAAAAATAGAATGAATTGAAAGAAAAGAACTAAAATAAATAAGAAAAGTGAGTAATAAAAGAAAAAATAGATCAAGTATAAACGAGGATGTATGAGAAAAAAAATAAAGTAAATTGTCTTTAAATATTTCAACTTATTTATTTATTTTCTTAACTTACAAATTTTATTTTTATTACGTATATTTATTTGAATTCAGTGATTTTATCCTTATATATATTATTTTTTATGTACTACATATTGGTGGTGAACACTTATTTATTGTTCTATACATGATTATTGATTTGTGGTACTTTGTCTCTTAAAAATTCTTCTATTTCTCTAGAAATGAAGAAGTAATATATGTAATGTCATATGTAACAAATGTAGTAAACATATACTCATTCAGATATGCTAATAAAAAATGGAATAACTTTGAAAAGTACAAGTACCTTTCACATTGAATATATGTATATAGTAACGCGAAAATTTTCATAATTGATAATGAACAAAATTAAAAATTTAATGATAGGGAGGTACAAAAAATGAAAAAAAAGTACATCTAATGTATCCTGCATGATTGAAATACACCAGAATACATAATACTGCATTATAAAATCATTAAATTATATGAAATGTATGAAATATAATTAAATATAATGAAAATACATATAAACACACTGTTTATATACAAATTGTTTACTAAAAAGAATTATTAAAAATATTGAAGAAAAAAATATTATTAAGTAAATGTAGTTTGAAACAGAATGTGAAATAAAATATTTATCAAGGAAATTAAGATAATTATCTTAATTTTTCTATATCAACAACAAAAATTAAAAACAAGACTCAGAAACAAAAATTAAATAATTATGAATTAAATAGATAAACGATTTTATTAGTATATAGGGATGGAATAATATTATAAAAATTTTTATACAAAAATAAATAATTATTAAATAATACTATCTAAAAAATTTTTATTTATTCTGTTTTATTCAATTTGAGTTTACTAATTCATTAAATATTTTTTTTCATTACAGAAAATACTAACATAGGTTGCATTTATAATTCTTAATGATTTAATTAATCTTCTTTATTTAAGTTTTGTAGATGAAATTAGCGAATCTATTTTGTATCCTCTATTTTTACATTTTTTTTAAATATAATGCTATAAAATTAATTTGAATATAATAAAAAATTTCATATTTACATTTTATTAGTGATCAGATACACGATACATGCTTACACACGCCCACATATGCACACAAATAAAACAGCTATTCGTGCATCTAATCTCAACTCCCCTTATATAAACATTTTGCTTCGTCAAAAAAATAAAAAATATAAATATAATAAATAATTGTAATACTTTCATTTTTATTTCTTTCAATTTATAAGATATAAAAAATTTATTTTTATTTTAATTATTATTTTACTATTGAACATCAGTCGTTTTAATGATTGACTTAAATCAGAACTGAAAACAGATATTAACGTTAAAGTGCATCAAACGAAAAATTCTTTATGTATATTTTGATATTTTATTTTACTATCAAATAACATCAGTTGCTTTGTTTTAATTTTTTTCACGTTGTTAGATATTATTATTGTGTTTAATTTTAGTTATATTAATCAATCATTATTAATTATTTTGTTAAAATATGAATCACCATTTATCTTATCGAAGTTAGAAAATTACATATTCTTAAATAATGTATACATATATATATATACATTAATAAAATCTATATTAATTTTGTTTGTATATTAAAATTTTGATTATTTACCTCATATCTACGTATTATTTTATCTCCTACTATTTTTATTCCTAATATACTAATTTTGTTACTTTGAATAATAATAAATGAACATATAGTATAAGTAAAAATTATTAAGAAGTCAATATATTAATTATAACATATTAACTAGAAATTTCAAAAACAATAATTATCAATAATAAAAATTTTTATTTTTTCAAAAAGATATATATATATATATATATATATAATCAATCATTTACAACACAATTGTTTTTTATTATTATTTTTGTTTAAAAATTTACCTACTGAAGTTCATAATAGTTAATAATAAACATTATTAAAATTAACGTAAATTATATCAAAAAAGTAAAACAATACAATTTATTTTTAAATTTAAAAAAAAATCTTTTTTGTTAAACTTAGCATATACGATATAAAATTAAAAGAAAACGATAATTTTACTGCTGTTCTAAAACTTCTCATCTTCCAATATAATAAGGTTTCTTGCAATGAATTTGAATGAGTATCAAAAATTTGAATTACAGTTAATTAGTATAAAGATGAATTGATGTTTAAGTTTATTGAACTAAATATCTAAAGGTTTTTAGAATACATTTTTCTTAAACAACCTAAAAATTATGTATCGAATATCCTTATATACTTATACAAGAATTAATACGTTTAAATATTTATAGTATAATATAATAAATATGAGTTATATACGTATAAAAAAGTGTAAATAACTTTATTTAGTTACGCATTAAAAATTTGTAACTAATAAATCAATCTGACATTTTAGTTTTTACAATTAAATTTGAAAGAAACTTAAGAAAAAAGTTTAAAACTTTATAATCATTCTACATATATGTATATAACTTTTTTTAAACAAAAATGTTACTTAAAACTTAGATCTAAAGAAAACTTAATCAGATTTTAATAATTTTTTATTAAGTACTCTTAACTTTTAAAATTCATTTGTAAAATTTCTTTTATATTCTTTAAACTATATTTCATGATGTCATTAACAATTAATAATAATATTATGATGATGATGATGATGATATTTATTAAAACTTTTAATTTCTTAATTAAATATTTAACTCTATTAAATGTAGTTTTGAATTATTAGATTTTATAAGTGAAAAAAAAGAAAAAAAATTTTTTTAATATAATAAAAACATTACCAATAAATATATTATTATGAATAATATTTTGATAGAATTCAATATTTTTCTGAAAAAAAGTTAATAAAAAATATTACATATTAAAAATACAATTAAAAGTAAGAAAAAACAAAAATAATTTATAAATTAAATTAATAAACTAATCTATACTTGAATTTAAGGAGTTTTAAATATAATAAGTTAATAAGAAATTTTATTACATCTATTGCATAGATTCTTTAATACGAATTTGATCATATCATATTTCTGATTCATTATATATTTTATTTATAAATTAATTAAAGTAGATAAAATATTTAAGGTAAGTCATTTTAATGTACTAAATTTATTAAATAAGTACTAAATGTATTAAATTTAATAGTGTGGGTGGTATTTATTACGCAGGTGGATTTATAAAGTGAATGGACGGCTAAATGACTAGTGCCGTTCGCTGGAAACCCCGTTACGCACACATACATAAGCAGCAATAGTGAGTGGAACGGATTTTACTTATACCTTTCTCTCTCCCTTCCAAATTTCTATACCAGCAATATTTCGAAAATTTTTCATAAATATGGTTATTCTTTGGATAATATATTATTAAAATGTTTCTAATAACGAATAAATTCATTACTTTTATTTAGTTACATAATATTTTCAAAGAAAATTAAATATAAATTTCTAAATAATGTTTTTTACAAATAACTTTTTTTTATAATTTAAATAATATATTATTTATTTATAATTTATTAGTTCTAAATTTATTAGTATAAAATAGTTTTTATTAAAATTCTTTATTTATTAGCCTTTTTAAAATTATTCATTTAATTTTAAATTAAATTTTTCTTGATTAAATTTGAATGCAAATTATTTCTTATTTAAATAAGTTATTGATACTTATTTATCACAAAATATCTAGTTTCGTTCAAAAAATCTTTTTAGAGATCTATAAATTGTTATTGTTAAGGAAAAAGTATGTATATAAAACTAATCTTTAATAAATAAACATATTGCAAATATTTGCATAATTAATTAAAATACTTATATAATAAAAATATAATAATTCTTGAATTATTATAATACTTATTGATAACTTATATGATAATTAAAAAAAAACTTAATATAAAAATCTAAAAGTTTCTATATATATTAACAAATGAATATCGTAAAATAAGAAGTATTCAAAACTTATTATTCGAACAAAAATTATATTCTAAAAGTTTTTTTGCACACATATATATATATATATTTAAATTTAAGGATTTTACATTTTCTAGTAAATCTATTTTCACTTTAAATTTTTATTGAAAGACCTTGAACAATCTGAAATTTAAAAAAGGAATGTAATAAATCAATTTAAAACTTATTTATATTTTCTTGTAGTTAAAAAACGTCAATAACTAAAAGTATTTATAAAAAAATATAAATAAAAATGTTTAAAATCTATACCATAATACATTATTTATAATTATTATAAAAATTGCACACAAAACTTTTAATCTATGACGTGACGCATATCAAAAAATTAACTTTTCCTTTAATTTTTTTTTTTTGCTTCGGTATAATTTCATTAAAATGTGTACATTCATTGCATATGTATAATATTCAAAAAGCTCCATTAGAATATATGAATAAATGTAACTAGTAACTATGTACAACTAAATGTATGATTGGTGTTCAGATCTTAGAAAATTTTTATAATTTGTAAAAATTATTTTAAAAAATTGTAATTTATTATATACATTCAAACACTGAATAGTGGAATAAATATTATTAATAAATTTGCTTATTTAATTTTTTTATTGTTACTTTAAATAGTCATCTATAAACATTTTATAAAAATTATTATACAACATTTTTAACTTTTTTCAAAATATTTCAAAAACGTAAAAAATAAATTAAAAAAACGATGAAAAACAGTATTAAATTAAAGTAATTATTATTTATTATTTAATAAAAAATATATATAATTTGCTTAATTAAAACTTAATTAATTTCGTTTATCAATTCTTATAGAATAAACGTTCCATATTATATAGTAATTAGCTGAAAAAATTTAAAATAAACAATGGTACGAACAATTTAAAACTTCTAATTGTAGTACATTATGTAATTAATTTTTAATTATTATACATATATATTCATATATATGGATGTAAGATATATGAGCTTAAAGCTTTAGTAGTGTAAAATATAATTTAAAAATAAGCAATGTAAAAAGTGTAGATATCAATGTATAAATTATTTCTTAAATAAATAATAATAATAACAACAATAATAATAATATATAAAATATCACATCGTTATCGCTGAAGGGTGAAGTTGTTTAACCTTAGGTATCAAAATTTTAAAATTATGAAAACTATTCTAATCATAATACTTTATTCAAAACAGTGTTTTCTAAAAAATACTAGTAATAAAAATTTATAGTTTATAAATATACTTTGAACATTTTTTAAAACTTTAAAATTTACCCTATTTCAGAATTACAAACTGTATCTTTTATTTTTAGTTAAAAAGTATTTTTATTTATTTTGGAATTTATTAAAAATAATAATTACGATTAGATTTTTAGTTTTTAATCAATATTTTTATTTTGGAAAAATTTGGCGAAAAAATATTTCAAGTTTTACATAAAATTAATTGTATAATATATTTTATTTGATTACACTTACCAGTTTATATTAATCAATAACTTATTCTGTATGAATACATAAAATCTTCAGCTTGTACAAATACAGCATTTTCTTGAATAAGATTTTGCTTTCTACCCATCTTTCTTGCCTTCGCGTTTACCACTCAAGCCAATGAATTTTATTTTAAACGCTAAATATTTAACTATTTAAGCCGGTTAAAAACATTATTTTCTTAATATAAGATTTTTAATAAGAAATTTTTAATTACTTCACTTATAACACTATTTCTTATCAATTAAATCAATTTTACCTCTGTACGTCAATCAGTTTCAGACTTTAAAAAAATAATTTAATTATTTATGCGTAAATAGCAAATAGGAATAAAAAAACATTCTGTTCACTCAACTAAAACTAAAATAAATTCAATATTTATTAAATTATTTTATTCATACCCAGATAGATATAAATATTAATTTATAAGTATGATTATATTTAAAATAAATGCTATTTAATAAGATTATTAACTTTTAAATCAGCACAAGAATGTTCGTTTTAAAATAATTCAATTCTTTTTTTGAGGTATACGTGTGATACGAATCCACCTAAAAAGGTTATAAGTTACATTTGGATCTAATTTGACTTACAAAATGTACAACTAGGGTTTATCAATATAAATTGTAATATAAACTGTTATAGACTTTTATAATAAATTATAAAAAATCCCCATAAAAAATAGTCTCTCATGGTTCTTAATACACAAGATATATAGTAGTCTGAAGGTTTCATTCTTAGATAGGTTCTTAACAGGTATGGCGTAAATCAAATAATTCTCGCATTAAAAAACATTGCAAGAAATTTACGTTCTATCCAATATATGGCAGCTATATCGGTTATTCCTTAATAGGGCTAACATAGCAATTACAGTTACATAGCTTACTTAATGGAAATTACACGGTAAGGCTCCATACGAGTATATTATATAAAACGAATTGGGTATAAAATGTCTTGATTGATAACTATTTTGTTTTCTGTGCATGACTTAATCTTTAAACTAAATAAAAATAATATTATTTATCAGAAACATGTACATAACATCCATATTTTAATAAAATGCAAAGGCCTAAAAGTGCTCATTAATTTAATACTATGTATGGAAAGAGCCCTCGTTGATGAATAGTACTATACATTGTGTTTTCTAATGAATGAAAAAAGTAAGTGAGCCTAACTAATATCATAGGATTAATCAATGGTGCTTATCAAAATGAACTGTAAGAAGTTATTCAAATCTTCGTATTATGCAGGATAGCTTTCGAAAATTTTTAAGAACTTTTAAGCACTGAACGGAAAACTTATTTGACTGTGGTTACTTGACATAATATTATGAATTAAATAATTTTTAAAATAGTAATTATAATTAACTTTAATAATTTATTCTCTATACAGAAGAGACAAATTTCAGATGCAGAAAAAAAGTAAAATTATATTTCATAATTTATGAACTAAATATAATGTTGTTGATAAATTCATACTAAATAAATTTTAGTATGATTGTTTAAAATTATATTATATTAGTTTAGTTTTTATAATAATCAAAAGAACTAATTAATAAATAAAAGAATCTATTATAATGTTTAAAGATAATTTTTATATATGGTTTTCATATTATTTATTAATAAAACATTAGTTAATAATATACATCATGAATATTTATTTATTTTTATAAATAATAGAAATTTAATGCAATTCTAAACTCATAAAAATATTTGAAATATTGTAGTTCGAATTTGATTAAAGTCCTATGAATTTAAAATATTGAATGAAATAAATGTTTATTATTAAATTTTTTCAATTTTAATATGTAAAAATTACCGTGCATTCCTCTATTTACATTCTATACCTTATATATAAATTGTATTTTTACTGGTTCTAAGAGAAATAATTTTATATTTTGACTTTTTAGTATATTTGTTAGTAAATAAATGATTTTTTTACAGTTTTAATTAATGTTTATTAGTAATTACATGTTAATTTAACTATAATAAAAATTAAAATCTGTCCTGATAATTTTATTTCTCCAGAGCCTGAAACAAAAATATATAACAACCGTTAATTGTATGATTATATTTATTGCTTTAGTATTTCACAATTTTTTTAATATAGAATTAAAAAATAAATATTAAAAAACTTTTTATTTCATACAGATAATATAATAAAAAAATTGAAATAAAATTCTAAATTCAATATTGTTCAAGATATATCTTGAATCATGGATCTTTTGCAACAAACAAAATTCTAAAAATAATTAATATAAAAATCTTGAATATAATATTCGACAAATTTTCGTTAAAATTTTGTATATAATTGAAATATATTAAAATATCATAGAAAAGCAACAAAATTTTTTAAATCGGAATTTGAAAAAAAATATTAATTTATTTCAATATGTTAGATAAACTAATTTTTGTATAATACATGCATCATTATTATTCACTTTCTAGGAATGTATAAATTAATATTTACAAATTTATACATGATTCGTACTTATATTACATTATATAATTTATAGTGTCTATATATATTCGACGTTTATCTATTTCTTCTTCTTTAGTTCTAAATTTATCCTTTTATCTTTAACACAAGTTTTTATTATTTTTATCTCTCTCTCTCTCTCTCTCTCTGTCTCTCTCTCTCTCTGTCTCTCTCGGTTTTAAGCAAATTTGTATAATATATGATAATATGTATTTCGCTGCTTTTTTATTATTTATAAATCCTTTCTTTTTTATTAAGCATATTTGTTCTCTCTCGCTTTATTGTTTTCTCTCCTTCTTTCTTTTCATATATATATTTTTTTTTCTTATAAACTAATATTTTATTATAATATTCTAATATTATATATTTAATTTCTACTATACATATACATACATACGTATATATATATATTTTTTTTTTATTTATTTAAAATTATTGATCTTCAATGATTGAGATTAAGTTTTAATTGATATTCGTTATTATTACTCCATATTATTTTCTCTTAGTTTCTTCCTTTCCAAACATTTGCCTGTAGTATCAACTTGATCAATACTTTTTAATACTTTTCTATAAATTTAACCTTTTCATTCCTCAGTCTACTTTCTTCCTTATAATTTTATTTCTATTGCTTTTATTAAAATTACTTTTTTTCATTCTTATTTTTACGGATTTCACAAGACCCATGTCATCACTGCTTATTACTTTGTTCTTAAATAAAAATGCTCACTTTACTGCCTTTACTTTCATTTTATTTCTTTTACCTTCCAGCATTATTATGCATTCAGTAATATTTTTCAGCTAAATTAGGTATTCATATTTTTGTATTTTTAATATATCTTTTCTATTCTTCAAAGATTTTCTATATTCATTTGTCTATTTGATATAATAAAATATTTTTATTATACCACCAAATATTTTCATTTTCATTCAATTCATATATTTGATAAATTATCTTTTAGTTACAATAAATACTATTTTTATTGCCATATTTTCTTTTTTCGATATGAATTTTGTATATTCCTGATTTCTATAGTTTTCTTTAAATTTTTAAACTAAATTTGTAAATTCATTAATTATTTATATTTTATTTCATATTGTTCTAAACTCTATCTTTTTCCCTTTTGTTTTTTTTTAATTTATTATTTCATTTTTTAACTTTTAATTCTTTTCTTTATAAATAATTTTTTATACACTTTCGGTATTATTATGTCATATGCATGTATCAATAATCTTATTTTTCTATCTTTATCTTTGACCTTCTAGATTCATTTAATTCTTTCTCCAAATCTGCTATTTCTATTAAAAATGCTAACTTCATCAAATACCCCGATCAAATTACTCTTTTTTAATTTCTTATTCCATTTCTTTTATATTCTTTAACTTTTTGTACTTTTTATTATTCTTTTTATCTGTCTTATGGTTTTCTGTTAAAATGTGCATTAATTTTAACTTTCTATTTTTTTGTATCTTTTTTCAGCTATTCTACAATTAAATCTAGTTTAACAAATTAATTTTATTAAATAATTTATTCGCATATTATATTTTCTCTCTTTTATTAACTATTTCGGAATTCATTATTGTAATACCTACTACAGATTCTCCTATTTTTCTATTAAATTTGAATTGATTGTCTGTATCTCTTTGTTCACACATGTATAATAATTTGTTTTTTCATATAAATTTTATTAGCCATTCCATTCGTTGTTTATTTTTTTGTTTTTTGATTTTCTCCTACATTTTTTATTTCTATTATTGATTCCCGATTTTCACTGTTTTTCTATTTTTATCTACTCTTAAATTTATATTTTGTCTTTAATATTTCATATTCATTTTTTAAAAATTTTTAATTATTTTTTCATTTTTTACTTTATGTTTATTTCCATGTTGTTTATCATAAATTTTGTATTTATACATTCTTCTACGTTATTGTTCAATTGTTCATTTATTTTATTCTTGTTTTTTTATTGTTTTTTATTATATTTAAAATAACTCTGCCAATTGGAAGAAACAGAAATAAAAAAAAAAACAGGACAGTAGCATAAAATTTTGATTAATAAACTAAAAGCTTCTAAATATGTAGGAGAAGATAAGTATAGAAAAATAGAAAAAATGTACCTATGAAAAGAATGAAACAGAAAAAAGAAAAACGGAATAAAAAGCATTGTTAAAATTTAGAATAGGAAATGAAACGAAAAGCAACGTACATTAGCTAAGAGGAAAGAATACATAGACTGTTCAATAAGAATAAGAATTAAAAAAATACATATTTGAGGAATGCCAGGTCAATGTCACAGTGGATAAAGAAATTAAGTGGGAAAATATTATGAAAAGAGATAAGAACATATTGTACAAGTCACATTGGACCAAGAAAGAAAAAAGAAAAAAAGTGAATTAGTGGCATTGAAGTAAGACAAAAGAGAAAAAGTAGAAATAATGACTAAAGAAATAATATATATGTAATAGTAAATAATTAGATGCATAACTTAAAAAGTAATGTATAATTATATTATTAAAAAAACGTAAAAAGCATTTAATTAATTATTTAAAAATAATAATAATAACAATAACAACTTTCCTTATTACTTATTATATTTAATCTCTCTTTTCGCATCAAGGATCATAATTCTATAATTGTCTAGTGTCTCTTTTTTTCTACGGAAGTTTCTATAAATTTTAATATCATAAGAGTATATACTTTAATATATACATTATGAGTTTACTTATAAGCAATAGAAAACATAATTTTTGTAAAGTTAATTTGCTTTTTCTTATTAATTATTAAAATATTTATTAATTTTGTATATATACATAAAAATATTTGTTTATTGAATGAAATTATTCTAGTTATAAATATGAATGAAATAATGTTATTTAAAGTAAATTTTAGTTTAGTTCAATTTTATTACTTTAATAGAATAATAATATACAAAAATTTATTAATTGCTGTTAATTTTTTTATTATTTGTTTACGAACAATTTATACATTGTTTTTTATACTAATATATATTGCTTACAACTAAATTACATTTTTATCTATTTTCATTTTACTTAATTTCATATGTTCTCATATATATTTAAATATTTATTTATGTGTTCTGTTTCTTTTCTTCTTTACTTCTAATATTACCTTTTTATATTTTATACATATATTTTATTTTTTTCTTATTTTCTTTGTTTCTGATACAATTAATCTTATTTAATATGTTTATATCTCTCTTTTCTCCTTAATATAACCCTAATTTCTTACATTGTTCTGTATAATTTTACTCTAATATAGTATGTTTCATTCTTTATTGTACAATCTACCAACTATTTCTTCCTTAATCAGCCACTGTTTAATCGCTCTTTGCTCATTACCTATCTATATCTATATCTTTCGTATTATTTTTCTTATTCTATTCTTATTGAATTCATCTATTTTTGCTATTTGTTACTTTACTTTCAAAATATTATTTGTTTACCTTTATCTGTATTTTGTTTCCTTTTAATCTAATATTTTTTATATGAAAATATATATTTTTATCTAGTTAAATATTTATTCTATATATTTTTTTGTACATTTTCTGTTTCTTCATAACGGTTCCATCTCCGTAGTTCTATTTTATATAATAATAAATTTTCTACGAATTTATTTAATATATTTAATTTCATTCTAATTTTTTTTTAATATTAAATAATATTGAGCTCAGTGGACAATCTTTTCTTTTTATTGTATCATTATATCATTGCTTACGTCAATATTTTTCTTACTATACATATACATTTTCTTTATACAATTTTTTAAATAATCTTTTATATTTTCTTGTTTCAAACAAATTTTCTTATTTTTAGTTTATCGAATTCATAATTTATATTTATATATACGTAATATACAAGTGTTTTTTATTAATATTATTTTATTATATCAAATTATTATATAGAAAAATAAAAATAAAAAAATTCATCTTTTTTTTGAGTTGTACATCTACTGCTATTTCAATACATGTATTTCATATACCTTTTTCTCGTAAAGTCGAGCTGTATGTCATTATATATCTTATTTCGTCTGTATATTTTTCTATTCTAGTTTCTATAATTTCTGCATAAATTTTATATTTTAAGCTCATTAACGTAATGTCTCTGTAATTTCCTTTTTTTATACTTGACACTATTATTTCACTTCTGCGTTCTTCTAAAATTTCTTTTCCCTTTATTATTTTATTTATAACTTCTTTTATGCCTTGTATTAAAACTCTTCTTCTGTTTTTCAACATCTATTATTCATTACTTCGTATTTTTTTTTAACTTTTTCCACTTCCTACTGCTTATTATATGTTTTATTTTTTCCACACTCTCGTCCTGTTCTGTTTATTCTTATCCTTCCTTTCTGTCTTTACCTAATGTACATCCTTAAAGTATGCTTATCATTCATCTTCTGATATATTTTTATTTGATATTTCTGTATTTTTTCACCCTTTGTTGATTAATTTCCAAAGAACTTTATCCATTTCATTGTTTCTTGCTTCATTTATTTGTTTGTATATTTGTTGTGTCTATTTATTTTTTAGGATTTCCGCATATTTTTTCTTTTCTAAACCTATTTCCCTCTGTCGTCTATTTTATTTTGGATTTTATACTGTCTGTACATTTTCATTGCCTCTTTTGTTTTACCAACATTAATCATATCACCATTATCATATTACTTTTTACTATATTTCTGGTACAATCCTTCTTTTCTTATACTTCTTTTATTTTTTTCGCCATATTCGTTTTTCAACTTTCCTTCTAATTTACTCCACTCTATCTCTCTTCTTTACCATTTATTTGATTACTTTAACTATTATTGGATGGTAATTATATCCAGCCACTCTGTTCTTTTCATACTCCTTATTCTATAGTTTGTATCTGAATTTAGAATTACACGTTGTAATACCCGAAGTTCCTGTTTTACGATTGTAGATGTATTGACTGTTTCTATTTTGTCATATTTCATTTAATATAAATTTTTCTGCATTCTTCTTTCTCTTTATTAAATCATATCCTCTTTTCTTGTATTCTTGCATTAAAGTCACTCTCTATTAATTTTTAATTATTATTAAAAATATTTTTATTATAATTATTGTTAAAAATGAATAAATATTTGAAATCAAATAAAATTATATTCTTGTTTAACTTCAATATTTATAAATGAATCAATAAATTAAGTATGATATACGATTGAATGTATTTAAAAATTTTATAATATTTTATTTGAATATTTGAAAAGAATAGTGTATTACATATTTTAATACATATCAAATTTTTTTGTATTTGCTACTATTTTTAGATGTATTAATTATGATAATTTTAATAATTAGTATAATATTATTAAAATATCCGGAACATATTAATCAGTAAAGAATTCTAAAATAGTAAAAAAAAATGCAATCAGTTTTTTACGGTTTTTCAAAAATTTATTAATTAATTACACAATAACTTAATGCAGTAAAAAAAACATATTTCGTATGAATATAATCGACTTTAGAAATATTCTTCGAACGAATATGAAATAAATTGCTTGAGTTAAGACGATCAAAGCTATAATAAGTATAACTATTTCTATTTACTAACTGCATAATTACTATGTTAAGTGTAACAATTTTTTGATGATATATATTTTATTTATTGATATATTAAATTTACTAGATATTAATAGTTTTAATTATTTTCTGTAATTTAAATTTAATTTTCTAAAAAAAGTAAGGCAATAATTTTAAAAAGAATTTTCATAATAATAACTTACGTTATTCTATAATTTTAAAAATTAAGATGATACATGATACATAACATTAAATTCATAAAAAACATTTTCATAAATAAAGAATAATATTTTTATGACTTATATTTTACGGCGGGAAAATAAATTAAAATTTTTTTATAAATTAATTGCTTAAGATTTGTTATTTAATTGTTAAGTATTTTAAAAAATAGTACATATTAATTGATTTATAGCTTACATAAATAGAGATTTACGTTATTTTTATTTTTAAAAACTTATATTTATATTTTATTGTTTTTTAAATTATTATTTTTTAGTAACATTATAAAGTATAGTTAAAAAAAATATTTTTACATCTTTTTCAAATTACAAATTTTATCTACTTAATTTTAATTATCCGTTTAAAAAAATAATAAATTTAGTATTATTAACACATCTTCAGTTATTCATTGTATGGTTCTTAATATTCATTTGAATAAAATTATATTATTTTATAAATAACTTATACTATATTATTAGGATCTAAAAGTATAATATATATTGCTTTGAAAAAATATCATTTATTAATTATAGAAGGTTCATTTTAGGCGTTTTTTTGGTTCAGTTAAATTATTTTTTCGGATATAGATTTTTTTTTTTGTAGTATAAATGACCCGTATTATATGTAAATCTTGAAATAATTTTAAAAAACCTTTATAAAATTAATAATGTAAAATTAAATTGTAATATCTGTTCAATGACTATATAAATTCATACATAAACATGTTTTATTTATTTTTTATTTTTTTTTTTACATTTTTACTATAATTACATTTTAAACAAAAATTTCAAACGTTTTAGTTTTTCTCTAGAAATACAAATCCCCTAAAATATTTTTACCCAAACTATGCAGAACTTCTGAATTTTTTACACCTATTATTTATTATTTCTCAAGATATATTGAAAAATAAAAATTTACATAAAATCCTTTATTATGTTAATCTGGTATATATATATATATATATATATATTAACACTAAATTAAAATTATGTTTGTTGTACTGATTATTCTATATAATTATAATACAAACGAAATTACTAAATTATTAAGTCAAGAGTTTTATCATTCAAGAACAAAACAGAATTCATCTCTAACAAACGTTTTAAATCAATGATCGAAAAGAAATAAAATTAGAATAATTACAAAACTTAAAATGGGTAGTACATCCAAAAACAAAAATAAATCGATTAAACAATTTTTATAATTAATTTTACACACTTATTTAATCAAATAATTTTTTGATTCTCATTATAATTTTCAATAAATATTAAATTCATTTTTTAAATCATAAAAAATACTTATATGAATGAGAATTCTAAAAATATGGGTAAATTAAAAAAAAATTTATTAAAAACCGCTTGATAGCAGCATGATAGAAATAAACTTTATGATATTTTTAATTATAGTTATGATATTTTCAATACATTATAGTTACGAAAGTACTTTTACACCTTGTACAAATTAAAAATATTATTTATTTAATTTTAATTATCTATTTCAATAAATAAAAATTTAGTATTATTTATTTAAAAATTTATTTTATTACATTTTTTCATTAATTAATTGAATTATTCTTAATATGGATATTTTAAATAAAATTATATGTTATTCTGAATAAGTATAATATTATTATATATTATTATACAAAATTCATTGGAGTAGAATGTAAAAGAAATATACTAAAAAAAATACTAAAAATAGTAAATAATAGTCAAGTAAGACAATATTAAAGCAAGAAATAGACAGAAAAAAATATAATTTCACAAGATAAAAGTTATAATATAAATTTAATGTACATATTTGTAAATAAAAATTTATAAATAAATAATAATAAAAATCTTCACATTTATCAGACATAAACAGAAAGAATCTGACGAGCAAGAATTAAATTGACATTTGCTTGCTTCTTTGGACGTGTCAATCTCGTACATCATTTAAAATCTTTATGCAAGTAATAATAGTAACTACAAATGTTATATTTGTATAAAATTTACAAAATATGCGATTTTTCGTTTTGTGCTAAAAGTACAGATATTTTAACGATTTATTAAAAATGTACATAATAATGAAAATTCTAAAGAGTTTAAATAACGTTCATTTCAAAAAAATAAAACAGAACATTCAATATCTTTATTACTTATTACTGATAAGAACTAGCTAACTAGCTACAAAATGTAAAATTTATTATTCGTATTCATTTTGAAACATAAGCCTTTTACGTAAAGAAAAATAATTTATATATATGTATGTGTAAAATTTTAATTACTTACAGTATGTATTATTATATAAGTCAAAGTAAATAAGTAGTTTCTTTGCAATATAATCAATGAGTCAATATATGATGTTTTACTTCCGCCACCAAAATCCATCATAGCAGATATGAAGCCATAAAATAATGAAACTATGCACTAACACCTATGATAAGTATTAGTTCAGTTTACTTTTTGTAAGCCATTTCATAAAAAATTTTTTGCAAATACCTTTTTTGTCTAGTATACATACAGAAACTTGTCATTATTCTGCTTAATTCAAACAAAAATTTTAATTAGGTTTTTGACTTACATAAGTAGTACGAGAGAGTACTATTTTTTTTCCAGTGCTGGAATTCTAATATTAATTAATTAATTCTGATATCTTTGAATGTACAACCGAATCATAATATAGATACATACTATGATGAATAACAATAATTTTCAATTATTCTTATTAAGCTGCGTCAAAAAAATTCTTATTTTTATTATACTTTTTTTCATACAACATTTTAAGCTTTTTTTATAATTTTATTTTTAATAAGATGAAAGAAAAATAAAAAATTTGTAAAATAAAAAGTTTTATAAAAATTTTATGTTACAATTTTGAAAACTTCTAAAAAACTGTTTCTAAAAATCATGTGTAGTGATTTCACTTTTTAATACTTTATTTAAAAAAGAATGAATAAAATAATTCTGAAAGACTATTAAAGTAAAAATATTGAAATAAATAATTTAAAAAAAATTGTAATTTTTCCACCTTTTTCACCTAACTATATAGATAGATAGTTATATAAAAATTGAGCAGACAAGAATATTTTTACCCAAATAACAATGTAATATTGTTCATAAATAAATCTATCTGTTTATATATACAAACAGATATATATATATACTATCAAAAGAATAATGGATACATTAGTAAAACCTTCACAGTAATGCACACCAAATATACCGTATAAAAACAGAATCAATTAACAAAAATTTATATATTGTATTATGTAGTTCTTGTACTATAAAATTTAATGTAAATATACATATTATCTAATCACTTGTATAATAGAATCTGAAGAGATTATATTTATATTATTTTACAATTCATTTTGCAAATATTTATGGTATTAAACATCAGCCAAATATTTCGTAAATTTAGAGAAATCATTCAAAGGAAATATATGATAATATATATATATATGTATTATTATTTAGAAATAGAATATTTTTATTATACAATCACTAAATCTTGTTATAAATTATTAAATATTTGTAAAAAGATATATATTTAATTAAAATAGTTGATATTAAATTTTAGAATTTATATTTATGAAATTTAACTTTTAATAATCTATACATTGAGTTACTATCTATTTTTGACATAAAATTAGAAACAATTTTTTTTTAGTTAATACGTGCGTATATAAAGAAATGATTTACAGTTTCATCTTTAATTTTTTAGAGAAATTTTTATTAAAAACTGATATCTAATTTAAAAATAAAATTTTTTTTGAGTTTATTTTAAATAAATAAAATTATATCTAATAACTTATAATTTTTTATTTAGATAAAAAACAAATATCTTTGCATAATTTCTATATTGTACTTTGTACAATATTTAGTTTTAAGGGTCTCGGTTATACGTATTTGTACACCAAATTGATTATTTTGTATTGAAAAATAATACTTTAAAATTCAATTAAAAAGTAAAAGTAATAATATTCATAATAGTTTATAAAATTCGGTTACTAATTTTGCATTCATATTTTATTTGTTTCGAATAAATGTGCGATACACAAACTAAATTTGAAGAGCTCAACGATACTAAAAAAATTTAATTACTTACTTTGATTATAAGAAAAATCATATTATATTTTAACTAATTATCAATAAAATATATATTAATATGATTTTTAATTTAATTTTTATGATTTCATATTTTATATTTTATAAAACTATTTGTGAAAGTATTCGTATCAAGGCATCTTTGTATCTATTTTATATTCATAAATACTAATGTTTATAAAGTAAAAAATTAAGATATTAAAAATAATTTATGAATTTTTTCAATATAATTATATTATTAAATTATAATCTTAAATTTTTATTCATAATTGTTTAAAATTTACATTTAATTAATACTTGTCTACAAATATTAATTAATTACTTCAACATAATTTTCTACTCTAATCAATTGTCTTATTTTTTAAAACTATCAAAGTAATTTAGTTGCAATACAAATTTAAAAATATTTATAAATTCAAAATAATCAGAATTTAAAAAAAAGTTTAGAATTATATCATTTTAGATTAATATTTATAAAAATAATATTGTTGTTATATTTTTTAAAATATTAATGAATTAATCGAGGTAACCATTATGAGAAAGTTTGAACGAATGAATAGATTTTTAAGAAACACTGAGCTACTTTAATGGTATAATCACTTTACGTGAGAAAAATAATAATGCTAAAATAATTACCCTTTTTTCTCTTGCTGCTAGCTGTAGTGGAACGAGCTGTTTCGTGTAGACATACACAAGTTGTTAAATAGAAAATCAGGATAGCAAATACATTTGTGAAGACTTTCATATTGTCAATAAACCTTTACACTGTGTCTAAAATTTTAACACTCATAAGAAATTTAAAGGTAATTTGTATAAGTAATTTGTATATCAGTACAAACGCGAGATCCAGAGCGCAAAATTCTGTATCAAATATACAGTTTAAATTTCACCAAAAAATTCACTTGAATAAAAAAATCGAAGATAATTTTGCAAAAATATTTAAAAGTAAGTACTTTCAAAAGAATTTTTTACAATATCACTTGCATTGTCAATATTCAATCAGTTCACGATCAATTCGAATTATATACTTGACTCATTTAAGAGTACAGTACACGTATTTAATACCTATTGCTCCACCTTCCTTAGTTACTATTGGCTTGAGACCCGGTTTTTTTATCCAATAGGACCTATTCGCCTCCTTTCTAGATGCCTTGCATTGCAAGAGTAATGGATAAGAGAATAGTGATAGTATGGAACGTATAGCTTTAAATATGCCGTTACCTACTCTCTTTCCCTTTTTTCCCAATCTCCTTCTCAGTTACTTTCTCTTTCTCCCTCCACCCTTCCAGCACAAAAGCCGATTCTCTCTCTCTCTCTCTCTGCCTGTCTGTTGTCTATCTGTCTATTTCGCTATCTTGCTATTTATGTCTGTCTCTCTGATATTCTATCATCTATTAATTTCTGGAATTTGAAAAATATAATGACATTAAATTATATTTCTATATAAAAAATGCTTAACAAGAATATATTACATACTTTATATTATCATATACAATAAAAACTATAATGCTATATATAATAATGCTATAAATAATAAGGCATTATTTTATTTTTTTACTCATATATATCATACGTATACATGTGCTTTCAATAATCATATCTTTATTTTCGTTAATTTGATACTTAAAGTAAAAAAAGTAATAAGCGTAATTGATTTCCTCGAAATATTCATATTGTATTTCTTGTTCTGTTTCTTGCATTAATCATTTTAAGAGATATTTTGATAAATTTAAAAAAATATTGATATATATTTACAATTCAGATTTTTTACTTTTATATTATTTTTATTATTATTTATTTCTACTATGTCCATTTAAACATAAACAATTCATGTCCTATATTTATTTTTAATATTTTATATTTAAATGATAAATAAGATTAAGAAACTATATTTTTTAATTGTACTTAATTTTTATAGTATTATGTAAATTAATGAAGGTCTTATATTTAAGTATTAAATTATTTTTAAATAATTTAATTAATAATTACATAAACAATACTTTAGGTTTATATTATTCTATAAATAATTATTTCAGTATTTTATAATGACATTATAATTATGAATTTTATTCTGTAGATTATTATTTTTCATAATATGATTCCTAATAATTGAAGGCACAAATTTTGTACAATATAATTATAAAAAATTTTAGCAAAACGATTGAATCATTATCACGTTCAATGCTATCAAATTTTCAATATATATATTGATAAATTAAAATTTTAAAATTATTATAGATAAATATAAGTATTATATTATATAACCACGTTATTTACCCATATCATAATACTTTCTATACTGTTATTTTATAACTAATTAAAAAATAGAGTAGGATATTTACAATCCACAAATTATTTTTTAAAGTCATATCAATGTATAGAAGTAAAAAAATTTAATATTTTGTCTGCGATAATATGAGTACTATCTATAAATTATAGTTTGTATAATATTTAATATTTAATTAAATTAAGGATGTAATATTTCTAAATAGAATAAAATAAAATAATTAAATTTTTTATTGACTGAGTTTAAAATCAATTCGTAATATAGAACACCGATTTTAAAGATACTTTATTTAATTAATAATAACAATGAAAAACATAAATATTTTTTGTTTTTAAATAGATTCTATACAAATTATCATAGTAACCTAAGTGTCTATAATGTAAAAATTCAGTATATAATCACAAAAAGATTATTAAACTCTTGGCTATCTAATTTCTTGTACACGTTTAAGATATTTCCAATTTTTGAAACTAAATGTAATTTTTTTTTTATTCTTTTTAAAATCTCAAATACAATTTAATAGTTCGAGCATAAATTAAATTTTAATTAAATAATGTTATCATGATATTAAATAAATATACATTGAATACCACAGTTTAATAAAAACTACTACAGAGTTTTTCGCATTATAACTAATAGCAAATAACCGCAGTAGAAGTAAGATCGAATACAATAAAAAATAAATTGAGAAGCAATATTTAATATAAGAATAAGTTGTAATTTTATATTAAGAAATATCGAAACAATTAGCTAATATTACAATAATATTCGTAAATTTATCGTGACTAATGTCTCGTCACGAATTATGAAAAAAAAAGTAATAATTTTAAGATATTTGTTTATGATTATCATATTAGATTATCAATTCACAAAATAAATCCAAGTTTATTAACGTATACAGATATGAAATAAAAAACAAACATAAATATTTATATAATAATAATGAATAAGAATATAAATGAAAATGACTATAAATAATAAATATAGTTAAAAAAGTGCAACTGATCCCAAGATAGATACTTACATAAAAAAATTTAAATTCTTTATGCATTTTACTTTTTAAAACTTGCATTTTGTAATATATCATACTCTCTTTAACCTTTCGAGTTTACATTCCTTTTTATAAATATATTTTTGTTACTCCCATTTCACGTCTCTAATTTTTGTTTCATTTAATTTTGATTGATTTAACGTCTTTTAATGTTAATTTCATTCAAATCTTAATACGTGTATGTTTAATTAAACTTTTTTTCTCATTATTAAAGTTCATAATTTTTTTCGAACGTTATTTTGGACATTATTTTCAACATGATAAAGATAAAAGAGGAAACAATGGAAAAAAGAATTACTTGTAACTAAATATTATTTTAAACAATTGAATATTTGCAATTAATAAAAATAATCAGACAGTCAAACAAAAAATCGGATTATCGTTTTTTGTGTGTAATTTAAAAAATACTTAAATTTTTTATTTTTGAGGATATATTTTCTCTTTATATCCTACTTATACTTTTAAAGTTTAATCTTCAAAATACTACTATAATATATTTTATTATTTTTTATTTTTCAATAAATTTATTAATAATATATTTTGAAATATTACCATATTTTATTATCGAAGAATACATTTAAAACCCTTTGAATTTTTTTATTGCGTAATACACATAATGAAGCCCTAAAAATACAAATTTTAAAAACCAATTATTTAAATAAAAATAACAATAAGACTTTGCGTTCGTATTTGGTTTTACAGATTTAATAATTTTTCATAACCAATCAGACTCACTTTTCATCGTATAAGTAAAAAATACAAAATCGTGGACATATTAACTTTGTATTCATTTATAATACTTCCATATATTGCAATCGGTTTTTCATTCAACCATATGTTAAACGTGAAATTGTCTAGAGGTGTCATTAATTTTTCGATCTCTCAAATACTCAATATTTAAAAGGATTTTTGCCTTATTCGTGTACTTATTTTTTTTATACTAGTATCTGATTCAATTAGTGTCAAACCTTACCTTATGAATTTAAATTTAAACAGATAGATCTTTTTAGGCTGACGTTATTAGCTATATTAAAGCGCCGTTATCTTTGCAGATTGTTGTGCAGGATAATAATTAAACGTCCTTCGGTCTTTTAAAAAATTCTTGTTCTTTGTCACTTTTATCGTAATATATTATAAAAAGAAAAAATTCAAGGAATGGTAATAGTAACTTATATATCATTCACAACCGATTTTAAATTAAAATGTATATATCTTTTTTAAAAGAGGCTATAACGTTGCTATAATTTACAGTAATATTCGTGATGCAATCGATAGCAATTTCCATGTACAAATTTCTGTTTAAAAAGTGTAATATCAATGTAATAAAAAGTATAATACGTTAAAAAATTTCGTAGGTTTCTAAGTTTCGGATAAGTAAAAGCTTATATTCAAATTTTTTGAAGTGATGTGAATAATTAATTTTCTTTCTTTTTCCGGCGATCGAGCATTGATTTTCGTACAACATACTAGCATAGCAGGGAGAAACTCCCCCTTATAATTAAAGAAAGTCATGTACCCATTGGGATTTCCTTCCTTTGTTGTCTTCATGTCTTACTTTCATTATTATTTTCTTGGCCCTTTAGTATGGTGAAAATTTTTACGATTGCAAGAGTAGAAACGTAATATTGCCCGCCCGGTATACATTTCATATATTGTATTTGACATAATTATACTGAACTCATTCACAAAATAATTAATACTTCCGCGTTTTAAGAGTTACATGTTTGGCGTAAAGCACTTATAAATTAATACGCAGTGCGCTACAAATCTTTGTTATGTTTTAAATTCATTCTATGTTATATAAAATGCATTCAGTCATATGTATATTACAATACTCCTTTAATTCTACATAAACATTAGAATTCGTAATTTATTTGAATTTCTTGTTTCTTTATTATTGTTTTTTTTTACATAAGAATATATTAAACTTTATTTCCTCTATAATTTTTATTCCCCTTTGGAGCATTTGACTTCGCTAATGTAGTTTAATTTTATTTAATTCAATATTTATTACTAAATTTACAATAAATAATAGGCCTTAAGAATTTTGGAGTATTTTAAATATTTCAACAACAAAATGATTAAAAAAAATTTTTGTATTCATAAAAATATTAAAAATTACCTAAATGATATTATATTTAAGACTTTACTATTTAAAATAGCCTTATAATCAACTAAAATTATTTTTAATTGATAACTGACTAATTTATTTAAACATAGTTCAATATTAATTTATAATTAATAATAAAATAAAAATTGTAATATTTTAAAATCATTATTCGATATAATTATTTTAAATATGCGAAAATAAGTTATCTTTTAATGGTTTCTTTTAACAAATAGTCCAAAAAAATAATTGTAAATAGTAATTTTATGTTTTAATTATTTATATTTAGAAGTTTTTACAGTAAATAAGATGTCAAATATAACACGGTATTAAACCGTCCTATAAAAGCATTTAGTTATTTTATGCATGGTTTAAAAGGTAATAATTTATAATAATTTCAAAAACATTTTAATTATATATTATAAATAATTTTAGTTGTATTATATTTTTTAAAGCTTTTATTATAAGTTTATTATAAAGTTTTTATTATATATATATATATATATATATATACTATATATATATATATATGCACAAACGTAAATAACTTACTAATTACAGTGTGCATTAATATTAAAGTGAAATTTAATGTGATGTGATCAGTATTTATAGTTAGACTCTGCAAAGGCGGTTTTGACTGTCCTACTTTCCTTTTCCACCTAACAAGTGATAACATTTTTACCAGTAATACAAGAGGATATTAAATGTTAACTTATTTCTTGCTTTTTCTATAGAACTTTTTATTTTATTTTTATTCCACTTATTTGGAGAAAAGCCCTTAAGTTTATAAAACGTATAAACCCTTTCCCCTTTTTTTTATTTCATTTTTTATTGCATATTTTAATATTTTATATACCTTATATTATATATATAGGCATATTTAATATACCTTTATCTAACTTTTATCTCTTATTCGTTTTTCTTTTGTAAACCAAAATTTTATTTTACTGTATAGTTTGTTATTTTTCATATATTTATTTTTTTTCACTTTAACAATTTTTTTTTTTATACCCTGTAAAAAAATTAAATTTTAGATTTTTCAATTTCCTTATTATTTATACATTGTGGTCCTTTTTTCTTATATTTTTAACTATTTGTCTTTCTTTTTATTACTTATCTTTTTATTACAAGGTTCTAAATACATTTTCTATCATGTTCTTTCTTGCTTCTTTTATCGAATTTTCTAGCTCCTTTTTTCATTTTTTGGTATTTCTTTTTTACTTATTTATTTTGTAAGTCGCGGGATTTCTTATACTACAAATTAATAAAATTTGATATTTTATTTTATTATAGTTTATTTTTTATGCAAATCTTACTCAATGTTCATGCATCGAGAGGTGTGGAACAACTAACTTTTAAATTTATATATATTGCATGTAAACAAAAAAGTTGAAACAACAAGGAGCCTTTATGGCGAGGAAAGTAGACAAAAAGTGTTGAATTTGTCGAGTTGCTGTTAATTTTTTTATAATTTAACGGTGTAATTTAAATCGCCGCTTAGTCTGTCAATGGATTCCGTGCCGAGACGTCATAAATCTTACAGGATCCAGATTTCTTTGAGTTTACCTTACATTCTGTCACCACATTACCTCCTAGCCTAACAACCTTAAGATTATATTTTTTTAAAGAAAGATTTTATTTAAAACCGCCTTTCAGTCTATTTGGAAAACGTAAGTTCTTCCTGTTTGTGTTTAGAAGCATTTTTATCTTTTCTCCTTAAGTTTGCCACTTTTTCGAATCTCACTCAAAATATAGAGTTACAGTCATTATATTTTCAGCGGCTACAAACACATGCGCACACACGCAAACACACATACACACACAATTATGTGTATTGCACTTTATAACGATAAATCGTGAACCCAAGCCAAAATGAGTATTGATAAAGTTAGTAAAAAGATAGATAAAAAGAAAAAAAATACTCTCCCACACATGCGAATTAAGAAATAAAGTCCTTTTCACATATGCACAGCTTCTTATATTCATCCGATCATTGGATTCGAGTAACGCCATATATATACTAATTAGAAGTCTAAACCCTGAGAAGATTTTTTATGTGTTAATCGAGTAAACTAAGTACTTCACACATACACGTAATTTGACTCATCAAACACACACATTAATTTTGTAATTCAAGATGTACTATACTATACATTACTTATGAATAAAATATAAATTCTACAAAAGGTTTTTCAAAACTTATTTTATATAATTCCTACATTCTTACTCCGGATTACAAATCCTTAATTTTAGCCTAATTTTCTTTTATATGACAATTCTAGTTTTTTCATTATTCAACTCTTTTATCATATTACTTCTAACTTTTATTGTAACGTGCTTATACACTTTTAATATTATTAAATAAATTAAAAAACGAAATTATTTCTTTGTATTTCTATTTTTATAATTTATTTTGGTAGCTAGATCTTTATTACATCATAATTTTTTCACTTTTTTCTTATTATTCCAATTATAAATAATTTATAATCTATAACATCATTGTTTTTAATAAATTTTTATTTTTCTGATAAATACCACGTTTCAAAATATTATATTCATATCTTCTTCTTTGTATTTATTCTCTGCTTAAATTTTTTATACAATGTGCTTTATCTTTTAATTTTTATTATTTTTATATATTCCGATAAATTTTTTCAATACCAAAGATTCTTTTTATCTTTTTTAATTGAAATTTTCTATTTCAATGTAACTTATCCATTTATACTTTATACATTATTATATAAATTTTTAAGTTTTAATAAATAATTTGTTCAAATTTTTCTATATTATTCAGTATAATTATAAAAAATATATACATAACGTAAATTCGTTTTTAAGTATTTCAATATAAAATGGTTTAAAGAGAAAAAAATATTTAAATAATTATACGAAAACTTGATGACGTCAAAATACTAAAAACAGTAAAAAAGTAAAAAAATATGAGGTCATTGCAGGATAGGTGGAGAGGAAAGAAAAACAAAAAAAGAAAAAGCCGAAGGTAGAGTCCTATTAACAATTAGAAGAAAAAATTGTATAGAAAAAAGATAAACGATAATGGAGATAGAGGAATATAGATAAGAAGCGATAGAGATAAAAATGAAAGGATTCGAAATCTAGATGGTCTACTTGCAGAACAAAAGAAGAAAAAACACTTAAAAGAAAACTAGAAAAAGTAAAGGAAAAATAATTATTTTAGGAGTTATTTCAATACTTGAACGGTGGAATAAAAGAGATAAGTTAACAAATAATATGAGAGTCAAAAAATCTAAGAACAAGATTATAAATAAAAAAGGAAATAAACTAATAGAGTAAATCGAATAAAGATGGTTGAGAATACTACATAGAATAAATAGAGAAGGGGAATTTACGTATACCGTTGAAAAAGGCACATCCATAATAAAAAAATAGGAAAGTGTGAGAGAAGTAGAAAAGATGGAGGTAGTGGCCAGAACGAAAATCGACTATCAACCGACTCAGCGAATAAAGGAGGTAGAGAAAGTATGGAATGAAGAAATGAAAAGAAAACAAAATTTAAGAATTTAAAAAAAATTAAATTTAAGAAATTAAAAAAATAGAATCAAAATTTTTATAATATATACTACTGCATTGTATTTGTTTAATAAGTAAATAGAAATAAATGAAAAAATACATATTTTATAATATATTATGATTTCAAATTCTTAATTTATAACTCCATTTAAAATAATACTAACAATATTTACAAAAGGAAGCATTCAAATAAATTATATATAAAAAATTTGTATATACAAATTTTTGCATTATTCCATACAACAAAAAGGTAATAAAAATTATATGTATAATTATATGTATACTAATCATATACTTAATGATGTAGAAAAAATTAATTTTAATAAAATAATTTTAGTATTAATATTTTATTTGAAAAATATTCGGTTGCAAAATACTATGACTAATTTAAGATGTTTAACAAATGGAATGCCTTTTCATTTTCTATATTTACTGGTTATTTACTAAAACATTTTTATTTGGTTTTTTAAAATATCCAATAATTAGGAAAATAGAAAGTAAATTTTTCATTTTTTTATTTTTTTCTTTGTTTAAGAACTACTTTTCCTTTTATAAATAATTTAACAGTAATTATCGATGATATACAAAATAATTAATTTAAACAAATAATACTTTTTATTTTATCTGCAATTGTTCAATGACTTTTTTCTAAATAGATTTAAGAATGTAAATTTTTGCAATTTTTTTATTTGCGTTAGAGCGTTAAATCTTACTGTTTTGTTTTATATATTTAATTCATTTAATTATAGCTTTTTTTTGTAAAGTGATGTTAATATAGCGCAGTTAGTATTCTAAATGTATCTAATAACTGTAGAATATTAGAGTCTTCGATAAGGTATTAAACCAATATTTATTGAACTTAATGGAATGGAAGTTACTACGATAAGTGTATACGAAAATTAAGTTTTTTAATAAAAACATAAAAATAATTAAATAATTCATTCGCTTTCAATTTCATAGTGTTGGATATACAATATTTTACTTTCATTATTTTATATGATTATTAGAAAGAAGAAATATTTTTATTTCGTTACTAAACATTATTAAAAAAACGTAAATATTTATATTATTTTAAATAATAAAAATTTAGTTAACAATTGCGGTTGATGATAAAATTTGTCGAACTAGCTTTATAATCTTTTTAAGTTGTAGTGTATAATAACTAGTTTAATAATGATAATAATTGCTATTACACGCTATAAGTTTTTATATATATTGTTATTTTATCTTAAACGTTCCTATTCTAATGTAATTATAAGTCAATAATAATATAATTATTATTATATAATATATAATATAAGAAGTACGTAGTTTTATTATTTTATCCCTAAATTCTTTTTATTTAATAGATTTTTGTGCTTTTTTGTAATAGTCTTGTTATGTTACAATCTGACGCATGCGCACTATTTTCAAATTGTAATTATAAAATACTATAACATTATTGAAAATAGTAATTGATTATTAGTAATTTATAAAAAAATTTTATTAAATTTCAAATTTAGTAACAATGAATGTATGAAAAAGAATTAAATGAAATAGTTTTTGGGAAAAAATTATGAATATAATTTTAGCAATAAAACTGGTTTTATTATTTTTTTTTTTAATTTTTCGTGTACTAATATATATTCTAAAAAAATTTAAAAAGACAACTAAAATAAATTATTTCAACTTCTTAGTAACAAAAATTTTATCACCAAACCTAGTAATTTATATTATTTTCTTAAAGGCTTGTTACCAGAATGAATACTAGAAGAACCAATGAGATTCATAAATTATGATGACGTCAGATTAGTTCTGAATAGGCGTGGCTTAAAACTAGAATAATGAATAATGAATCCAGTTTTTGATCATAATATTAAATGTATGCTTTACTACATAGTCGTTATGGTTAGGTGTAGAATGGCAATGCGAAGATGTATTAACTTTAATTAATTAGATTCGTATATTTTCAACAGTGAACTTATTAGTACATAAACTGATAAAGTGATAACAATACGATGCAAGTATTGTGATAACGAATAGGAAGTATTTCCTTGTAAGCCGCAATAAAGCGGCTTTGATGGGAGTAGTAGGGCCATCGCGGCACTCTCGAGTGTCTATGAGCGTATCCATGTCGCTGATGCAGGGTGGCGGGTCCATCGCGGGGACAGCTGGAGCTAACCCAGCTCAGGCAGTCCTCGCAGCTGCCGCAGCAGCAGCTGTGACTCAGCCACCCTCTGGTTATTATCATACAACAACAACCGGAACTCTTCAATCACATTCGCAATCCTCAGGTCAAGATACCATTCAACCTGATAGACCTATTGGTTATGGTGCTTTTGGCGTCGTTTGGTACGTACTTTTATAATTCTTATTTCGTTTTAATTTTTTTTATTTTAATAATCTTATTAGTTTTTTATACAATATTAATTGTTTAATTTTGTTTATATTCACATCATAGTATATGATCACAACTAAAAAAGTTCACAGTAGTCGAAAAGACTTTACTCTTAATTTTTTTTCTTTATAATTTAAGTCTTATTTTTAGATTATGTTTATTAAAGTATATTAGTATAACTATTGCATTTTATATACTTACTAATTATATTTATTGGTTTCAAAATTCTTAAGTAAATACCTGTTTATTTTTAATATTAATTTTTATTTGTTACAAATATATTAATAAATGTATTAAGTTTTAAATTCTACGAATGTAAGTCAACAAAATATATTTTTAAAACTTCAAATTACTTATTTATACTACTTATAATAAATAAATAAAATAATTGAATTTATTCTTTCAACAATAAATTATTGTACATATTATAATAAAAATTATAAACGTATAATTTAAAATATACATAAATAAAATTTTATATAATAATTATGATAATAAAACTTTTAAGGATATTTTATTCTGTAATTGTCTTTATGTTTAAATTATTTGATTGATAATAAATAAGTATTTGTGTCATTGTCAATTATACCAAATTATAAAAAAAATATCTTATGAATTGATAGTTTGTTACGCTTAATAATACTTTAGTATAAATAATTGAAGTCAATATATTAAGATAATTATTAATTAATCATAATAATTTTATTTAACAATATTTTAATAACTTATATTAACTTTTTTTTTAATTTGACATTCTATAAATATAACTTTTTTATAGGGTGTATGTTTGAGAATTTTCAAAATCTTAATTTTCAAATTAATCTTATATAAAAACTTATATTATAAATTGTATCATTTATAAGGTATTGTCAATTTTCAATGATTTATTTTTATATAATATAAATATTTTATAAGTATGTATAATATAATTAGATCATTTCAAGGTATCATCGATTTTTAATAAATGATTTTTATATAATATAAATATTTTATAAGTATGTATAATATTACATATTTTATATATTAAGTTGATATAACATAATTAAAGGTAAGCTACATGAATTTTAATTATAATTAGTTGTCTAATTATTTATTAAATAAAATTTTCTCAATATTTAAAATTTTTTATATAAGTGATTGTATTAAAAAATTGTATTAAAAACAACGTAGTAAAATATTGATGAGTTATTCAATAAAAGTATTGTTAAAGTTATAAGAATTGAAGTTATTTTACTCAAAACTAAAATATTAATTAAATCATTTATTATTAATATTAATTAATTATAATATATTGAGTATATTTATAATAGTTTTGTAATTGATATTTAAATTTAGTTCTGCTTTTCAAAAATAAACTTGTGAAATTTTAATCACTAAATACTACTACAAATTATTGGTTTCTTAATTAAAAAAATAATATTGATAATATACTATAAAAGAAGTAATTTAAAATTTTATTCAAATATTGAGAAAAAACTGAATTATATTAAGAGAGAGAGGAGGAGAGGGAGAGAGAAAGAAGAAATTTTTCATAAATAATAAAAATTTGTAAAATATGTGTATAAAAGCAAAAATGAGTGCCAAAACATCTATTAGTAAGTACAATTATAAAAAATTTGAACAAATTTTTTAAATTTATTGAAAAAAAGTATAGGATATGTCTTTTAAAGTAAGTACTAAAGTATTTAGCACAAAATATGTTTAATAAATAATTTTTATCATTCACCTCATTAAATTCTATAACAAAATATTCTCAAAATTATAAAAATTCCTGTACAAATATATCACAAATCTTGTGAACAAAGTTTGCATTTCAGATACATGCAAGAGAATATATTTAACCCATTCTATAAATTTGTATTTTAATTGATTTTAAGAATGTATATCTTTCTCCATCACTACTATTATATTATTATATTTGCTAAATAGAGTACATGTTAAAAATATAATATTAATGATAATTATTAATGATAATTTTTAATATGAACTAAATATAATGTATCTTTGAATAATGTAGCTTGTAATTACATATTATACAATATCGGATTTTAAGTATTTCAAAATATTAATATTTTATCATATTTTAAAAACTAAATATACTTTTTTAACAATTTGCATTATCAAAATAATAATAAATCATAATTATTATAAGTACTACAAAATATATTTATATTTTTTTCTTCAATATTTTAATATTATCATTTACATTTTCAGATTATACATTTTCTTTTAATAAAAAATATAAACTTTTATTTTATGATAAGTAAATTTTAATTTCATTTTCGATGCCTTAAAAATTACAAATTGGTTTTATGCAAATATGTGAAATGTTTAATACTTCTTTTATTATAATATAATGTTTAACTCATATCTATTTGTAAATATCTATTTTCAAAATTATATGATTTACATTTGCGTTTAAAATTATTTTAATATAAACACAACTGATGTAAAAATTTCTTTTCTACATTGTTGAATGATAAATATAAAAAAGTATTATATCATTTTTAATAGTTAAATGAATATTTATACATATGCACACAAATAGAGAAATGTATTTATTCTTAAAATATTTTAATTTCTCTTAAATATTTAAAAAACATTAGTGTAATTATAGTGCAAAATTATAAAATAATATTATATAATCTTTATCCAATACACATCTATAATTCGTAGTAATATAATAATAATAATAATAATAATAATAACAACACATAAGTTAATCAGTAATTAAGTAATAAGATGACATGTAATCTATAAATTATAATCACCAATGTATTTACATTTTATCAAAATCATAAGTTATTTTATTTTAATACTTTTAGTAATTTTTATATATATTAAGAAATAAACATAATTAATAACCAAAAAATTATTGAAATAGTAGAATTAATATAATTAATATAATTATTTTTTTATTTGTTTCAAGTTTACAACTTGTAATTATTTAAATGTATTAAAAGATTAGCATTCATAAAAAAGTGTATGTAAGTACAATTGTAAAAATGTGAGCAGAATTTCTGAATTATTAAAATAATTAGAAAGTATACTTTATGAAGATATGCCATCTGAAGTAAGTACTAAATTATTTAGTATAAAATATATTTAATAAATAATTTTTATCATTCATTTAATTAAATGTTATAACAAAATGTTTTCACAATTATAAAAAACCTCTACAAAAATGTCACAAAATTTTCATAAACAAAATAATATTGTTATTTTTAGCATAGTTGAGTACAGCTATTTTTAAATCAAATTTGATAATTAGTATTCACATGACATAACATATTTGGAGAAATAAAGCAAAAGTATTCTGCAATTAAATAGTGATTTTTTTCTATATGTAGAAATCTTATCAAATTCGATTATAATTACAATTTAGACGACACAATAAATGTGAGGAAAATAAAACAACAGTGCTGAGCATTAGAGTATTAATTTTTACTTTTAAGCTGTAGAAAATTTATCTACATAGAGGGGAAATAAAATTATCCCTTATAGGTGCGTCCAGGTCTCGGCATAAAGCCGTTAACATATGGAAGATTGGCTTTCATATAAGAACGGCATTTTCATATATAATCGTTCAAGTTCAACCAATGTTGTCACTCGGATCTCTTTGATTTAATATTTTAATTTAAATGTAGTTATTAACTTAAATAATTATATTTACATGTGATTTTTCTGACTTGAGTTACACTCATAAATTCTTTAAGTAAATATGTACGATATAAATTAAGTTAATTTAATAGGTTAAATTTAATAAGAGAGAAATAATTATATTTTTCCAACTGTTTCTATATTATTTGTAAATTACATAGTAACATTCGATTAATAATAAAAAAAATATATGAAAGAATTATAAATAAAAAAGTGTCCGAATCCATAGTAGTAAGTGGTGTTTAAAATGGCATCATTAAAAAAATATAATAAATAAATTTAGCTTTTTTCTAAAATTACCTATAGTTGATTAAGAAAAAATTAAATTTGAATAATATAAATTTTGAGTAAAATGAAAATTCAAATTTTCGGGTAAATATATCTGTTGTCATTTATAAACATTAAAATATTAATTAAAGACTAATTGATTGATTATTTACAAATTATTTTATTAAAAAAATCAAAAGATACAAAGGCATAGAAAAAATTTGAAGGAAGAAAATTGAATTTTCAAAAAAATCTTGAAATTTTCTAATACTCATATTTTTTAAGTTTAAACAGGATTCTATAAATCATAAGGGGTAAATTTAAGAGAATAATTTTATCAGTTGCATAATAATATATAATGTGAAAGTGAGGTATATAATTTGAATATGATTTATTGATAAAAGAAAAGTATAATCTATTTAAACTTTCAAATACAATAGAAAATAATATTTACGGACCTGAGTCACACATACAACCCTAGTTCAGTTTATTTTTAGATTTGTACCTTCACATTTCTACATTTTATTTGCGATTGCTTTCTCTCCCGGAATTTTTATCCACTATTTTAACTACTTATACCGTTTCAACTCCTTCTATCATTTCTTTTTCCTTGCCAGAGTCATTATTCAAACTTTTACCTTCATTATCATCTTCTGCATTTTTTTCATTATATATTTAAAAATGTGACCATTAATTCTTAACAACTTTTCCTCTGCCTTTTTATTTTTTGCTTTTTAACTTAATTCAACTTACTCTCTTTATATTTATTCGTTTTCTCATGTGCTTGTATTGTATAATAGCTACTTAAAATTATGAATTTTAGCTTATTGTTTTTATTTTTCAAATTTTTTACTTATGTCTTTTATATATCTGACTACAAAACTTGAAATTACATGCTTACTTTTTTATTTTGATCCTTTTTCATTTCAGATTTTTTTATATTTTCCTTTTGTTCTTCAAAAATTAACTCGCCTTTCCTTGTCATTCACTATGTTTGTTAATTAATAAGCTCTTTTATACATTTTCAAAGTATAGATATTTTAAAGTAGTAAAAATAGTTATAATTTAAATTCACAATTGTTGAATTTATATATCAATGCATAAAATTATGCAAAAGATTTATTTCTTCATCAACATGTTATTCAAAATTTTAATCTGTACAAAGATAGATTATTTATAATAGAAGAAGAATTATTGGAAATAATTATTGAATTAGATAGTTTTAGATCTCAATTATATAACGTAAGTTCATCGTAGTTACTCATTATTATAATTTATTTATAAAAAATTAAAGTGTAATAATACTATATATCTTTTTAAACGAATATAGTGCAAAGTAAAATAAAAATAAATTTGTTTGTATATTAATAAACCATCTAGAATATATTTATTTGTAGATATTTTATAAAAAAATTCTGTCTGTATATATATATATGACAAATTTATTTTAATTTAAACGAAATTAAAAATCTTAAAAGTGCATAAAAAATCTTTAGTATTATACTAAAAAGAGTAAAAAATTTAAAAAATCGAAATAAATAAAAAAATAATAACATATAAATGTAGCATTAATATTGATAATTACTATCAATAACCAACAAATTATTGACAAAAATATATTGATAATAATATATTATTAGAATATAGTGAGATTGATAGGCAAATATACTTTCTGAAAAATTTTAGCTGTCTCCGGAACCTATTAAAGATTGGAAATTGTAACTAACCCATTAGTAATCTTAAAAAAGTAAATACAAAAATAAACATGATACGTAGTAAATGCAGAGAGAAGTGTAAGGCTTTTATGGATAAAGCACGAGTAAAGAATATTTTGAAAAGAGGATGAAAGAAAAAAACTAAAAAATAAAAGTCAGAAGTAGAAAATGAAAAATGAAAAAGATTGGAAGAGATTAAGACGAAAATGTTTCGGAAAAACAAAATGAAGAAGGTAGAAAATAAGTGCATTAATCGATTTAATACAAGGGAAAAAAGAAAGAAATCGAAGGGATGTTGGGGAAGAAGAAAAAGAAAAAGATGAGAAGGATATATAATAAAAATCTTAAGTGCAACGATAGCTGACAACGGAAAGAGGGGAGCAATGAATTATATATAATTAAAAATGAAACGTTATAATACATACTGCATAAATAGAAAAGGTATTTAGAGACAAGGAAAAATAAAAATCCAATAAAAAGAAACATAAATTAAAATATTTAAAGAAAAGTATTGAATAAGAGCAAAGTATATGTGCAAAAGAAATTTGCGTTTTAAGAAGGATACAAAGCAGGTTGGGATTTAAAAAATACTGGGGAAAAAATCAGAAGGATGAAAAAGCTTAAGTAATTAACAACAAAGTTATAAGAGAGAAAATAGAATGGAAAATAAAATAGAATATGGTGTGAAAATAGATAGGTAGCATTTTAAAGAAAAGGAAAGGTTAGTAAAGAAGGTAAGGTAGTGATTCAGTTGTGGAGTTGAATGTGGAAACGTGTTGGTACCTGTTAATATAGTGATCAATAAGAAAGATGTAAACAGGGATAGTATATTGTTATTATTTATTTATGAATAATTTATACATTGTCATTTGCATTTATGAAATTCTTCATTTCTTACATTTCTATCACATTTTCCTATATTCATATTATCTAACTATATATATTTAACATTTAATAATTTTTTTTTTCACTATCTGTATTGCTTTTCTATGATTTATATCTTTTTTTTGTGTTTCAATGAATATTATACAATATATGTTTTTATTGTAATCTTTTATAATTTTCTTCTGCTCAATTTCATTGAATCTTGTAAAATTGAGCTAGTCTACTGTCCTACATTTTTTTAACTTACTGCATAATTTATACAATAGAATAACTATAAAGAATTCTTTATTCTTATATTAACCAGTGCTTATTGTTTTTCATTTAATTCTCAATTATGAATTTCAGTAATATTTTTAAAAAGTTTCTCTCTTCAAAAGTGAATTGACTGTTCAATATTATGCCAAAAGTTTATCATTTATATTTTATAATTTCCCTCCCCTTTTTGTTCTTGTATTTTTTTCAAAACTTTTCTTCTTTTTATCAATGTTTTAAGACATTTTTGGTTTATCTTTATTTACATTTATTTAATTTTCAACTTTTCTTTTACTAGCTTCTAGACCTATATGTAATTCTCTGCATAGTTAAATAAAACTTATAAAAGAAACAACAAAAAAGTGGAGTTATTATTTCCTAATGAGATAGAAAAAAGAAAAAAATAGAGAAAAAGGATCCGTAAGCAAAGATATTAGATGCGGGAATATGGCTAATACAAGTAAAAGTGGGGGAGAAAAACGGCATATATATACATATGCCGTTATAAAAGTAAAATTGGATGAACAAAAAGATATTGAAAACAATTAAAAAAATAGAAAACCTTTTAATTAAGGAAATCGAAGAGAATTTAATGATGTAATGAGAAATTAAAAAAAAATGTGCAAAGAACCAAATGAAGCTGTATAAAATCTTTTAAAATAATAAAAGAACATTGAAGAAGAAATGATATGTTTGAAAAAAAGAAGCGAATTAAAAAATGGAAATATTGAATTGGAGGAGAAAAAATTAAATTTAATCATAGAAGAAAGGGAACGTCAGATAAAAAATAATATTGTTATTAAAAGATCGAGTATTTACAGATTAGAAGGAAAAAAGTTGTTTAAAGAAAATTTATGGATTAATATAAAAAAATATACGATGTATTAATAGAAGAGAGAATAAAAAAAGACTATATAAAAATTCTGAAAAGAGCATATTGAAAAACAAACCACATTAAAATAAAGATGTTAGTTATCTAGAGATGAAATAGAAAGAAAAAAATTTGAAGATGGTTTTTAACAAGGTAATTTAATTAGACATACAATGACATAGCCCAGGAGCGAAAAAAACTTCGTTTTAAACAAAATGAAACAGAATGTGCAGAAGTGAATTCAGAGTAAAAAAAACAAATATACGTGAGAATGGAAAATATACTTATGAGTATAAGAACAATAGGAAATAATACTTGAAATAAGAGACTAAAACTGTCAGATGATGTTGAGTCTTATGATCAGAAAGAATAAGAGAATAGCAACAATAGGAAAAGTATTACTGATTTTTGAAATAGTTTAATAGATGCAACAGTATGTACCTATATATTACTTTGATCGACCGTCTTTAATCTATATCAATGACAACTTCTCAATCGGAAGGAACTGAGAATTCAATATCAAGACTCTGTAATGATTCATTACTCAGAATTAGAGATAGTGCAATATTCAAAATATATTTAAATTAATAAAAAACTATTATAGATTTGTGTTATTTACCTTGTTAATCATTAAAAAGAAAAATATTGAAACTAATATTAATAAAAAAAATTATTAATAAAATATTTTATAATATTCTCACATTGTGATTCGATCATATTGAATAAAAATGCGAACATTAAGATCAATATGTAAATAGCACATAAATCAAGTATGGGAATGAAATATTAAATAAGCGTGGATTGTAAGATGTTTATTCTTAAAGTTGTATGAGTAAAGATAGAGAAATTTCAATTGAAGTAATTTAATTATTTGTATTTTTGAATCTTCAGTTGGTCAGCATAGTTTATTATTATTTTTGTGTATATATTTTTAAAATCTTATAAATGAATTGACGTAAAAATTGAGTATACATTACCTTTTTTAAATAATCAATTTTCATTCTTCATTTCTTTCATTTCTTAATTTTCTATAAAGAGTATGAATATTTTTAACAAAATTTCATAGAATGATATAATATGAAAAATACCTGAACACATAATAATAATTTTTTACTATTTTCATTTTTATTTTATTTTCTGTAAACTCCATGCTCTTTAGTTATAACATTATAATAAAGCATTATAAATACACTAAAAAGAAAAAAGAATTAATAATTTCGTTTTTAGTTAAGTTTAAATAGTGCTTTACAACCAAAAATATGAGAGGCAAAGCATAAAAAAATGAACAATTTGATTAATAATTCAAACATTGAAATTAAAATTATTTTGATTTTTATACATAATTGTGCTTATTTTACGCACGTAAAAGCTTTAATGGGAATTCAGATTTCAACAAATAATTTTATTAAACTTTTTAACAATTTTTAATATGACTAATTTGTAACTTTAATATTATTTATAGTTCTACTAAAGTTATTTTATAGTAACATTATTTTAAATAAGTAAACAAAATATTAACGGTTACAATTATTTTATCCATCGGTTTCTAAAATAAATAAAAGTATAAATATTAAATACAATAAATTTATATTATGTTTATTTCAGGATTCTGATCTTATAAGATATTATATCGATACAAATGTAATTGTTTATTTTAATGATTTAACGAGAGACTACAAATTTAGGATATGGTTTTAAACAGAAATAATTTTCTTAATTTATAAAAAGTATAATATATTAAAGAAAAAATATAATCAATTTTTTATCATATATTTTCTATGAGAGTAAATTGAAGTGGGCAAGTTTATTTTGAAAAAATAAAATAAAATTAGAAAAACTGAGTGATAGTGAACATTTCTACATACCAATACTGAGCACACATAATAAAATTTTATAATTAAAAAGGAGTGCAAACCGGTGAAATATTGTTATATAGAATTATGCGAGTAAGTGATATTCAATTTTACTTTTGAAAGCGTTTTACCTGTTGAATTTAAACATGAAATATATTAATGAATTAATGATTGAATATTTTTATCATTGGTATTATTTTTTTAAATTTCGTAAGAGTATAAGAAAATGTATGACTATTGTTTTTACACATAAGTTTCAAATACTAGAAAACAAGATGATAAAGATTAAATGTGTAAATTAAATTTGATTGAATTATAAAGTTTTCAAAATCACTTTGGGGTGCATGATCATCTTTTTACTGATGAAAGGATTCTTCTTTATTAATTTAGTTCATTAAAAATTCAAATAAATAAAAATATTAAGAGAAACTTGAATTTTTACTATTAATGATTCGGTATTTATCTTTTCTACTTTTAATGTATACCTTATTTCGTATTAATTCATTAAATCCTGTATTGAAAAAGTATATTATGTTCAATAATTAGAAATGGAAATCTCTAAAAATTGTGTACATAAATGAATATAAAGAATTTAGGAAATTTACTTTTTTTTTAATAATTTAATTTACGTATTAATAATTAATAATCAGATAAAATACGTTTTTAAAAAGTTGTAAAAAAAAATATTTTCTTGAAAAATTTTAATATATATCTTTATTTTTTAGATAAAAATTGCTCTATAATTACTCTATAAAAAAAAGTTTTTGGAAGATTTAATAAATGAAGTTTATTAATTCTTAATTAGCTCTGTATATTATTATATTTAATAGTTATTTTAATTTAAAAGCACTCAAAATATTTTGAAGAATTCAGCTTTTTATAGATCTATTTTGAAAAAAATATAAATAATATTTGAAACTGACTTATTACTGCTTTTTATGAAAATATTAAAAGTAAAATATTCTGAAAAAATATATCTTTATCGTGTATAAATTTTTGCAGATTTTTGTGTGGACCGCGATAGAAACTAAGACTCAGATGCAGATTCAACAGGACTGTGTAAGCTAATTCAAGAATTTTAAATAAGTATGCATTTCATACAAATACATAAATCTATTTTTTATTTTTATTATTATGTTTTTAATTTACACAAATTTTTTCAGTGTATTCGATATTAATTAAGGAGAAAATCAAACAAATTATAAAGGGAAAACAGTGTTTATATCAAGAATGACAATAAAAGAAAGAAAATGTTAATATTAAATAATTGCAATGAAATCCATATTTATAATAATTGTTTTGGAGTCTTTTTACTTTCAAATTATATTTCGAATAATTATTTTTTTTTTAGATATTATAAGACCTCTATTATATTTTTATAAAATTAATAATGAGATTTATAAAAGTTTTATGAGATTTAATTTAAAAAAATTATATTCTTCTAAAAAAAATCTATACAAATAATTATAAATATGATATACTTTTATTTAACAGGATGATAAATCAATTTTGTTTTAACAAAAAAATTCTATTTTAAATTCTTTTTATTTTAATTATATTTATATTAATTAATAACTGCAAAAATTTTGAAATTAAAGTGTACAATCTAATAAATGTTTTATTCGAATTAATTATACAAATTAATTTTTAATTTATGAAAGAGTCGATTTTAGACTTAAATGTAATTCTAAAAATGTATTTTTTATAAAAATAAATAAATAGTATATATAATATTTATTGCAATGGAATATTTAATAATCATATATGTTGAAAATTTTTAAATATGAATTATATATATATATATAAAAATTACGTTGAATCCATTTAAATTTGTATTTGATAAGAAAATTAAAAATATTTTAATCTTATAATATATAATCATAAATTATTGTTTTTTGTTGTATAATAATAATATTATTATATTTTATTTATTATTTTATTAGTATAATAATATTATTATTATTATTATTATTATTATTATTATTATCTTACTATAATATTTTTTAATTCAATGATTAAATCGTTTTATATGAAAGCTTAAAATTTAATTGTTTTAACAATGTATTTGAATACTTACATAATTAGAGTCTTTAAATATACTTAATATATATATATATATATATATTAATTATTAATTTACGTCAATTATGTCTTATAAAAAATATTAATAAAACAATAAATTGTTTTTGCCGTTCAAATAAATAATCAAAAAATTTTAGTAATTAAGTTATAACTGAACATAGGAATATACTTTATAATATCTTGTAATTTATAATTTTATAATTTATACGTTTAACACAGTGTGTTTTACGACAATTATTAAAAGAAGAATTAAACACCATAAGAAAATATTCAAGATTTGTCGTATAATTAAATTTCATTCTATATTATTAATTGTAAATTCAAAATATATGTAAAAATTATTATTTTATTGTAATTACCAAAACTTTTATGTATTATTATTTTAAATTAAAAGTATTTAATATTTAAACTAATGACGTTCAATGAAACTAATGAAACGATATAAAAAGTATAATATTACTATATTAATGCTCTTACAAACTTAAATATTTGCTTCGAAATTTTATTTGCCATAATATAAATTCCTTAAATTTGGAATAATATGTATCTGTATAATTGTAATAAATATATCAATTACATTTTAAATGTTGGTTACTATTTTTTAAATCTCAACTAATGAAATTTGATACATAATTTATACATTTAGAAAAATATATAATAAATTTATAAATTACGAGACATGAATAATTTCTTATCCAGAATTTATAGATTAGTATTCTTTTCTAAAATTAATTGTTTTAATTAAATATTACGTATTACATATAAATATGTCCTACATTAAGATAATTTAAAGTTTATATAAGAATTATATAGTTAAATATTATTTATGAACAGCCGTAAATTTTTAGTATATTTTACTTATGTTCTACTTTTCAAATATTTTAATCAATCAACTTTTGAATAAAAATTATATCTATCGATTTCAATACATTACGAAATATATATCATAGAAGTAATTTTATAAACTTAATGCTATATTTTTATGTCTATTTTAAATTAAAAGAAACTAATTCTGAAATAAATCTTTTTCAACTATAACCGCTTTAAAATTAACTAAAAATATAATTTTTCGATAATTTGGATGATTATCAACAATTGATCATTTATAATATGAAAATGTAATTCTATTTATTTTAAATGAAATCGATTAATAAATATATAGAATTATGTTACTAATTATATACTTTGGAAACAATTTAAAACTTGGTATACTAACATTATATGGTAGATTTAAACTAAAGTTATTAAAATGTTCTTTTTTTCTAAAAATAATGATATGGATGTCGTGTTGTAAGAAAAATATATTGAATTTTGGTAAATAAAAATAATTTTTCAAGTATAATAAATTAAATTATGATAAAATAAAAATTAATAAATAGTATAATAAAAATAAAAATAATAAATGAGATGAAGAATATAAAAATATAGTAGAATTAAATAAACCAAGACATTAAATAACAAGTAAAATAAATATTAAATTGTAATATTTAATGGTTAAACAGTTATATTAAATGAATTATCAACAATAATAAAATTTTAATCAAGTAAAATTTTTTAAAACTGTTTAACTTTTATATTTTATATTTTACATATAACGTAATTATTGTTTATTTAGTTTTCAATATTACTTTTATCAATCGATCTATATGTTTTTCAGAAAAATATTTCAAGTAATTTATAATTTTTTTAATGGATTTTAAAGAAAAAATTAAAATTTAAAATCAATATTATCTATAATGTATGATTATAGATATAGAAATAATATCTATATTTTATGATTTTCTTCTTTTTTATTATATCTATATTTAAATATATTTCTTGATATGCTTATAAATACATTTTCCTTTAATTAATTTTATTTAATATCGCAACTGTAAAATTTTTAGTTATTATAAATAGATATTTAAGATAATTTTTTATTTGTAACGAATTACAATAAAATCTATATTCTCTAATGAAAATGAAATACTATATCAATAAATAAATAACTAAAAATGCATACTATGATTGCTATTAAAAACTAAAAAATATATATAACTAATAGCTATTACAAAGGCAAGTCTTTAAAGAATGCATGTGTGCGTGTGTAAATATCTGATTCAGTACAAACTGTTTGAAGAAAGGGTCTTCATTCATCATATCTTTTTAAAGATTATAAATATATTTGAGAGAAATTATTAATTATGATGATTAATTTAAAGAAATTTCAAGTATTTCTTAAATTTCTAATATATTATAATTAGATCAAACTGTATTTGAAGCGAACTATAAAGCTTAGAAAATGTCAGTATTTTTAGAAAAATTCTATTGTAAAATGCCCTCTTTAAAATTTTTTATACACATTTGAAAAGGTAGAGTACTTTTGCACGAACTGCTGATATAAATTGTTTCTTCGCTAAACAATGTTACTCATGTAAAGCGCATATATGTTACCTATTGTAAGATACTGCTAGTTTTTTAATTTCACATGGTTAAGACGTATCTCAAGTCTTTAACAGAAATTTAAAATTTCTTTCTTATTTATTACCATATAAAAAAGTTTCTATTATCATTACTGTTCAGTTAATTAATTAAAAGTGTTAAAATAGGAATATTTATTTAAACAATTAGTTATTTTAAAGCATTTAGATTCATTAGATTAGTCCAGGTTATATCATATCGTCCATCGAATATCTTACTCGACCATCACAGTTAATTTGAACAATTTTATTGTGGTTCTTGGAATACACTAAAATTAATTTACGAGTATGAATTAATAAATGACCGTAAGGAAGGTTTCATTCAAAAGTTACAGATTGATTAATATAATTAATTGGTTTTAAATTGACAGTTATTCGTATCAAACATTTTTGATTATTTCTGATACCATATAAAAAAAATAATATTAATTTCTAATTAGTTTTTTTTTATTTTTGGATGTAAAGTGTGAAGAAATAAAAGCGAAGGTTGATGGTGTCCATTAAGATCCTGCATCTTGTACGAAGATTGTGATATATTACTGCGATGAATTAAAATGAGGCCGTTAATCTGGTTTTGATGAGAAGCGCTTACATTATCCAGAAGATATAATTAATAAGAAAATTATAAGTTCAAAACATGATTCTTGATCATTTTCGAACAAAAAGTGCGAAGTAACGAATAGTGTCGTAGGATAAGTATTAGATACTTTATATGATCAATTGGCAATGGGAAAGCTCATTTTTGGTTCTACGATTACTGTCCTTGGTCAACAAATATACAAATTCGTCTGTTAACTTAAACATAATATTTGAATTTCTTTGAGAAAAGTGTATAGTTTTTATATCGTGTGATTAATTAAACCTGGATCCATTGATATATCCTAAAAACCAAGTAACATTGCAAACAATCGATTATTCCAGGTGAATTTGCTCAGAATAAACTAAAAATTATTTCATCGCCGTAATGGGATATCTAGAAATGGAGTACAATCATAGCTCACTACTAGAACAAATTATTAAATCAATTCGATGATAATTGAAAGAAACATGGCCTCATTTTAATCCAGGATCGTCATTATACTACTATGTTATAAATACTACCTTTTTTCTACTTAGAATATGACTCATAGAAAATAAGTACAGTTTAAAAAATAAACTTATCAAAGCTAAAATCTGTTTTGGAATGTGATAAGTCCTATCTTTAGAGTATTCAATGAAGTGATACGAATATGAGGAAAAGTGTATCATCCTAAAAAGATTACTTTAAAAAATACAAAAAGTTTAAAATGAAAAATTTACGAATGAACAGGAAAAAATATAAAATCTTACATCTATCATTTTTTACATTGTTACATACTGTTCAACTATTATATATTAAGTTAAATATTAATCTTAATGAAGTTATTATTTAAATAAACAATATAAATGAATAAAAAGTTACCGTTTTCATTTATCAGAATCGTGTATGAATATATTCTTTAATTGCATAATAATGATATTTTATAGATTTTGATTTATATATTTATGTACTTTACTATTTAAAGAATAAAAATAGTGCAAAAATTAATTGTTTAATCTTTATAATAATATTCCATATATCGTTTAATACACGTACGTAAAGTAATCGTCCACCTTTAGCCTACGTAATATAAAAAATATTTGAGAAAATTTGTAAATACGAGAGTAAGATTATGAACTATGGAATTATAGGTAAATTTTTACAGAAATTTATCAGCGCATTATTTTTTATCATTCTTAATAATATATGAAAATATTGAGAGAAAAAATGAGATAGAATTTTTTCCATATAAAAAATATTATAATTTATTTTTAATTAATCTAGTTAACAAAAAATATATTAATAAAGAATTTATAAACAGTAATATTTTAGACTATTTATAATACAGAGAGATATTCCGATACTTCCAATAAAGTATTGCATTTAATAAAATATGTATTAGAAATAAACTTATGTATTGTAAATAAACTTGTATTAGAAATAAAACGTATAAATCAATTTTTTAATGAAATTTCTTTAAAAGCATTAGTGCGCGTTTTTTTAATTATAAATTATTTTCAAAAAACATTTTATTTTACAAAATTTCTTATAAAAAATTCACAACTTTTTATCAAGAAATAATAAAAACATATTTATTGAAAGTTAAAATAAATATTTTAAGTTCCACATAAAAGTTTAACAAATAAATTGCTACCATAATAATAATTAGCCATATAAATCTATTCTTAGTGAGACAAATTGTTCAGGCTGCACGTAAAGAAATAGCATATAAGCACTCTGCTGCTTTAAATGTAAAATGTAAGTGTCTATAAATAATATGAATTTCAGAATATAAAAGTAGTTATTCTTAAATTAAGATAAACCCTATACATTGAGATAATTTTTTGTTATCATAACTTGCAGTTATGTTCAGATTAAAATTGAGACTTTATATAATTGTAATAGTATTTATCACGATGCATTTCTTATTATATCGACTATTAATTTCTTATATTATATATATTTTTTTTATTTCTTCTCTAAATTCCAGTGAATATTATAATACTATATTTATATCTTTTTTTAGCTCCTTTAATTATATTCTCCGATTTATTGTATTAATCTTTATAGCATTATATTCAACTATAATGTACTTCATTACTTCATTTTTATTGTTACATGATCTAATATTAGAATCTTTAAACATTCCTGTTGGTTACAACTTTATACCCTAGATAGATAAATCGTCTAACTTTCTATTTTTTGTTTCTTTCCAATTGATTTCGAATTTTTTCTTCTTTAACCCAATTTTCCTAAATTATATTAATTTAAACTTAGCTAAAAAATTTTCTTTCTACTTAATTTGTAAATATTTTGAATTATTTGTTTAATTACTTGCGTTTTTTTTAAATATAACCATGTTCTTTTTAACTGATTCAGATCTCATCACAATGATAAATAATGTTACACTCATTGGAGATGAGTGAAACATGTGAGTGAGTGTGAACCTGATCCTTCTTTATTTTTCTCTTTTCCCCAATTTTTTTTTTTTTAGTATCTTCGTTGCTTTTTCCAATTTCGTATTTCCTTTCACGCTTCTTTTTCTAGGTTCTTCAATATGGCCTTTATTATTTCAACTTTTTTTTATCGTTATATATGATTTTCTGTTTTATTCATTTGTTATCCTTGACTAATTTTTTTAATCTGTTCTCTTTTTCTCAGTGTTTTCTCTATGCTTGCATACATCTGTTTATTTTGTTATACATTTCTTTTTTGCACTTTTTTTTTCTGAAATTTTTTAATAATTGATTGTCGCCATGATTGATCTTCTTTCTTTTCTACCTTATTAAGTTTGACCTTTTACTTATTTTCCAGAGAAAAATTCATCTATCAATTACTCCATTATTTCTTATCCCTATCGTATATCACCCTTTATTTATATATTTCTATAAATTTTTTGTTGTGGTCAATTCAACCTTTTTAATACTCTTTTTCACTGTTCTACTCTATACTCCTGCCAAGACATTTAATTGAATAATTAATATAAATTTATTATAATTTTTCTGTGTCACCTAATTTCAATATAATTACTTTTTAGTTATTACTATTTCCTTTTTACATATTTATTAATCCTATATCTTCGATATAGGTAATATTTAATTTTGGCTACAAATTTTACTGCGATATTAAATAATGTTATTCATAATGAATTCGTGTACAATAAAAGTATGAAATAACATTCTCGAGTATTTTGTATAACATATTTATATTATATAAGTATGAGTATGCATCTTTATACACCCGCCCCTGGGGCACCGTTTATTTATGTATAGTTTTAATGTATATATTATAAAGGAAGATAAATATGTGTTATAATATACGTGCACAATTTTTTTATTCCATGTTGCTTTTTTTGCGTGTCAAAAGTATAATACTGCATAATACAATATTACATTTAATATAATGTAAAATTATAGCATTACATTTTTATAATAATTAATTAATTCAGTTTATGTATTCATTTTCATATAATATTCAAGATTTTTAATTAAATATAATTTTTTATGTAAATACCCTTTCGAATTTTACATGAATTAAAAAGATTATACTAATAAATTATTTAATGTATTATATGAAAAAATTTTCAAAATCGATGATTATTATTTACTTTTTATATTTCAAATTTTTGGTAATAACAATGATTTCAATGCCTTTATTGTCGAGAATAATAATATATATTAAGCATTTTAAAAAAATCGTATTTATTTTATAAGATTCATATTTTCTTATCTTTTAGGGCCGTTACAGATCCAAGAGATGGAAAAAGAGTTGCCTTGAAGAAGCTTCCAAATGTTTTTCAAAGTCTTATCAGTAGTAGAAGAGTTTTCAGAGAATTAAAGATGCTGTGTTTCTTCAAACATGAAAATGTATGTCTTAAATAATTAAAAATATTTGTTTATATTTTAAATTTATTTTAAAAAAGATAAAAAATATTATGGACTCCCGTAAATAGACAAATCATAATTTGTCATAACACAGAAATTCTAGTTCAGATGTTTTAAAAGATTTTTTTAATTTTAACCATTCTCTGTACTAAATTGTTAACTTGCAGATGCATGTATTAGTCGATATCAGTATATTTATAAAAATGGAAAAAATTAATATATATGTTATAATTATTAATAATATTATATAATTATTGTTATAATTAAATGTTTATACTTGCAAAAGAATAATTGAGTATAATTTAAGAAATTAATAATGCAGTTTTTTCTATTTTTTTATGTAAAAGTATTACCGACTAAAGCTAAATGTAGTTAAACAGCTCTACTGACCGACCATTTAGAATATTTATGAATAGTTGAAAGAAAAAAAATTGCAATAATAAGCATTGATAATATTACAATATAAAAATATCTTAAACACTAAAAAATCAAAGTAAAAAACTATCGGAACAAAAAATTATTTGGATAATTTTTAATTATTGTCTTTACAAATTATAAAATTTTCTTGCTGATTGTATTTGATCTAATGCGTAGTTCAATACCTACTGAAATTATTAGTTAAAATAAATAATTAAATAAAAATTCTATGTTTAAAATATTTGGTAAATTTATTTGGAATTAATATATTTACTTTTCATTAAATATATTTGTTTTTATTTATATAATAGGGCAAATAAAATAATTCGAAGATAAAATAATTTAAAATAATATAACTTGTAAATATAAATTAAAAAATTTTTTTTTATTTAATACAGAGCTACGATAATCGAAATTATAACTATTTTTTGTAAATGAGTCACTATTCATATAACTTTTCTATCTATTTTTAGGTACTTTCAGCTCTTGATATACTCCAACCACCTCATCTGGATTTTTTCCAAGAAATGTATCCTTTTAATAAAATATATAAATAGTATTTTTTAATAATTTTAAACATAGAACTCTTTAGAGAATTTATTGTATGTATATTTTTCTTTTATATTTTAGTTATCTTTAAGTGAAAAATATTTAATTGAGTATAAGTAACTATATTTTACAATATAAATTAAACTACGTATCTAAAACTCTATTTTATCTGATATAAATAAATTAAAGTATGCTATAAAATACAAATATTAGTGATGACAATTATCAAATACATTCAGCTATCACTAACAAAAGTATAAATTTAGTATATAACCGACATTACCAAACAATTGAACCATATTTTAAAATATGAAAAAGTACTTAATATATTCATAAAAACAGAAAAATAAATGTACAGCACATATTTGAAGATTATTTAATTTTAAAAAAATGGCAATATTAGCTAATAGTAATATAATAAATTTTATAGAGATTTTTATAGAGAGGGGAAGCGTTTTGTCGCCAATATGAGGGATTTCTTATTCTTTAGACTACCATTTAAAACCAATCCCATCTGTGTTGATGATCTACCAGTCCCTTTCTACAGCAATTTCTGTGGTTCGGCATTGGTGGAAAAATACTAAAAGAACCCTTTTCGTCTGGCCTCGATGTGTGCAAGCCAAGCATTAACCCTAAATAATATTTCAGGGTAGAGCCAGTCTTTTCCCCTAGAGACACCTTCTTTTGATTTTCTTTTTTTATTATTGAAGATCTTAGTTGAAGAATTACTTCGATGTATTCGGCTATTGAGCTCCAATTTTCTATCCTGGCCAGTATATAGAGGACGATATTTTTTGAGACTAATCGTATTATATTCTTTCATTCCACTTTTTGCAAATAAATATTGTGTAGAGGACCTCATCCTTTAGGACTCCGCAGTACTGGAAATATGGATCCGTTGCTTTGTCCATTTTATGCAGATATGTGCAGAAGTATCTGTGACCAGTCAAAATTTGGATAAAGTAAAAGTTCATCCGTGTCGTCGACCGAGCCACGGGGATAGTTGATCTATAAATTGAATAGTCTACCTTCCACATATCTCCGTATTCCAGTAATTTTACCACGAGTATATTTTTTGCTTCTGGCCTTTTTAATTTAAGCTCGGTTTTGAATTTTGATTGACGGATTGTCGCTTACGGATTAGGAGATCTTTGAATATTATTCGCACTACTATCAAGACAGCAGATTCCGAGACCGTTTGGTATGGGGTCGTCACTCAGGTTGCATATCTCCGTTGTACATTATTCGTTGGTTGATGAGAACTATGTCAACATTTTTACAAGACATATTTTGGCCAGTAACTCTTTGCAATTCTGCTTCGTCATAGGTTGGCCTTTACACATTAACCATGATGGTTTTCTCTTCGTATGGTCTTTCGGAAAGTTTTGCATGCTTCGAATCTTCAAATATGCGTAATTTCTTGTTATTTCTATCTGGCTCATTGCATAGGAAGCATTTTGGGTCAGCGGTTCAGTTCGATGCACTATGCCCCTTCATGCCACTCAGATAACAATACTTTTTTTGGTTAGGGTCCTTGCAACTAGTACCAAAGTATTCGTATCATAGACATCTATAGTAACGCTTTATGTTTTGTTACAATGAATCCTGCAATTTACCGCCTATTTCCCTATTTTCATACAGGTCAATTCAAGCATATTTTTTTGCAGCCTGTTCAGTAAACGTGGTTATTGCCATTCTTTGCTTCGATTTACTGGTCTTTGTAAACCTTACTTCAAGAGGGCCTTCTTTGTCTGTCAAAAAACTTTGAAGAACTGTCTTTTAATTTTAACTTGGGGGTTACGGGGTCATAAACTGGCTAACTGTATAACCTACCACGTATTTGCAGGTCTTTACAATGACTTTCCCAATCTTGATTGAACTCTTTATCTCTATAAGAAGACTGTGGCATATATTTTTTATTTACACGCCATGTTTATCTAGATTTACCTACCTAGGGATTTCTCCCAGAATATCCGCGTAAGTTTTCCTCTCTGCTGGGTTAAAGAATATGGCCTCAGCTTTCGACTTTTTGGCTTTCGACCTTTGATCTTTTTTAGAGGTTTTTATTTGTTTTGTTTCTTTGTTCTTCTTTAATTTTTTTAGACTTATGTCCAATTGCCTTCTGTTTTGTGTCTTGCGATACTAATTTCTCCTTTTTCCATTGCCTTATCTTTTTCCTTTTTTTCTGTCCCGTCTCTTAAAGAAGCAAGTGAGCCAGCAAAATATGTATTTATTTGCGACGTAGCTTGAAGGGACTGTTCATCATGCTTAATGATTTTATGTCCTGTCCCTTCTGCTAGTTATTCTCCAATTGTATCCCTTTGCTCATCTCCCACTAGCTCCATTTTGTACAATTATTTTTGTAGATCTTTTATTTTTTGATCTTTGTTTATCTCTTTATAGCTGAGTTTTAATACTCCTTAGCATTTTGTGGTTCTTTGACTCAATCGTGATAAAATCTCGCCAAAGAGCGACTTGCTTCATAACATAGTGGCTATTGGTTTCTCCAATGCTGTCCGTTCAACTATTCTTTACTTCTTTTTGTTCGTTGATAGGCTCCATGTTTCTAGAAAATAAAATGCATTCTAATATACGCCTAATCCTTAGTATCTCCCATCAAAGAAGGAATGATATGGCCTTAACATATATCTCTAGCTGACACCAGACTGAGTACGTAATGTCGAGATATAGTACGCGTCTTGTCACTAGTCTCTGTTCTCAAGCTTTCCATCTTGAATATGGCGTTCAGCTCTCTGGAGAGTTTCTGGCAGACATCACTCGGAGAAACACAGTCGCCGAAGCCGATTGACTGGTATTGACTAGGTAACAAATACCTGTCTTGCCAGTAGTGGAAGCCAAAGATGATTGAGGTCCATAATCTTGGATCGCTTTCCTACCTAGGATCTCCTTTTGTTCTATCTTCTTGTGTCATTTGAATGACTTTTTTTTTGTCAATTCGTTCTACATATAGCTCGGACCTCATGTGTTCAAGTGTTGCCCTTTTTACGGGGGCTCCATGGCTTACATTCCGCGAGCAGTTTTCGTTCACCGAGAGATGCCCGTTTATAGAGTCTCAAGATAAACGTACCTCTAATCACCTCCATCTAACAGTTTTAGGATCATTTATAGATTCTGTGGCTCCGATCATATTTTTTCTACATATTTTCTTTGTATAATTTATATACATTTTTATTACTGATATTTTATTGGAATTCTATACACTCACTCTTTCTATTTTGTCAAATACTTTCTTATATTTGCAAACCATGTAAAATATCTTTTTCTTTCTTCATCGACTGCAGTCATCAGTAAACCGATTTAAGTTATTCCTGTTTTTTCTTTTGAAATTTAATATTATATTTGTACCTGCGTGTTTTACTGTTTTTTAAAATTTTTTTATATTTTTAATTTATTAATACAATTCTGCTAAAAAAATGTATATATCCTTCTTTTTCTTTATTTAAATTGATACACTATGATACCAATCTAAACTTTCGAAAATTTTTCCTCTTCTATTAATGTACTTATAACTCTTATATCATCTATTAATATTTTTTCTTCATAATTTTTATATTTGATTCGTAATTCCATCTTTTTAGGCTTTTTTGTATTATTATAAAATTTAATTTTTATGCTTTTTTCTCTCTTGCTTTTTTTATTTCTTTTTTTTTATTATATTTTAATCTCTTATTAAGCTATATATTCTTATATGGTAAAAATTAAAACTACTACCATATAACCATCTATTTACAGAGTCGATTGTTGTTTCTTTAATATTCTGTTTTAGTTCACGCCAAGTTTTTATATTGATCAATTAATAAATTGTTTCTTTTTTCTTTTTAAATTATATATCTTTCATTTTTTCATCTATATTCTTTTTCATACTTTCTGTTTTTCTCCTCTTACATTTTTTTAGCGAGTTAACTTATTATGTAGTTAACTGATACGATTCTACTCGTTACTTCTGTTTTCTCTGTACAGTATTTGTTTGTAAAGTTACCACTGTACATATTAACATGATACTGATTTGCTGTTGTGCTTAAGCTCATTGTTTACATTTAACTTTAGTTTTAACTTGAGTTAACTTATTATGTAGTTAACTGATACGATTCTACTCGTTACTTCTATTTTCTCTGTACAGTATTTGTTTGTAAATTTACCATTGTACATATTAACATGATACTCATTTGCTGTTGTGCTTAAGCTCATTGTTTACATCTATTTCATCCAATATAAATAATATTTTGTCAATTTTATCAATTTTTCTTCGTGTTTTATTTACTATTATCTTATTTTTTCCAAGTTTCTTCTTCGTTTATTTTTTCACTTTATTTTTTCTGACGTTTTAATTTCTAAATTAAAATTATGTTGTTATTTTTTTGTTTCATTTTTCAAAAATTTCACTCTGTTCACTTGCACATATATATAACTTCTTATTTATTTACTTTCTAGTTATGAATAATTTTACGTTCTATTTTATAATATATTATTGTATTTCTATTTTTATTTCTATTATATTGATATTTTAATTTTTCATATAAAATTTAATTATACCTCTTTACTCTTACTCGTTTTATCATTAGTCTCATTCTATCTTGTTTTTTATCATCTATTCAGTTTTATTTAATCCCATGATTTTATATTATTTATCAATACAGTAAAAATCACCAAATTACAAAAATTCACTAAGGCTCAGATAAATAGGTTTCATAACTAATCATAATTCTACTTTTTCTTTATTATTCCAATGCATATTAAAATCGATTATAATAATTAGTTAATAATACCAAATACATGAGGATATTTTTTTATTGTGTAAGGAGGGTGCGCACGTTGAGGTTGTATTTTAATTATTTGCACCAATTTATAATGTTTTAGATGTTATTTAATAATCATAATTTTACAAAACATAATCTTGTGTTTATTCGAGTTTGATTATTTGAGAAGTAATGAGAAATTGTAGAGAGAAGTGTAAGATTGAGAAATGAGTAATGAGTAAGAGTTGAGGGTGAGAGTGAGTCATTTGTCGTTACTTCCTTTTATATAATTCGAGAGTTTGGATATTCTTATAAAATTGCTTATTTAGTGTTCTAGATAAAAACCCAAGGTGTATCAAATATAATATTTAGTTGATTAGTTCCTTTTTAAATGAAGATTTTATTACTATTTCAAAATTCAATAATTCACGCGTAATGTAAAATTAAAAAACATGATATTTGAATACTTAGCGGGGGTAAGTGTGGCAGTGTGTCAATTATACAATACTGTCGTGTTATTTGAGAAAGTGCAAAGTGTGTATAAATGGTATGTATTTGTGTAGGTGTATATTACAATTCTTTCATCAGAAATTTTGTTAAAATATAAACGAATTATACCAATATTGTTTTTCGCGTGTGTATTGTAGTTATTTATTATTTATTATGTTTTAAAATTAAATCTCACTGAAACCTTAATTTCTTAATGAATAGTATTGTTTATATATTTTCTTAACCTATTAAAATTTAGATACGTAATTACAGAACTACTGCAAAGTGATCTTCATAAAATAATAGTTAGTCCTCAGCATCTTAGTCCTGATCACATTAAAGTTTTTCTATATCAGATCTTACGAGGTAAGAATTATTATTTTTATTTGTAGTTTCACATTAATAATTATTTGATTCTTTAAATGAAATTTGATGTTTACTTGTAAAAGTATAACCAATTAATCAAAGTTTAATGTGAAATTTAAGTTATTCACAAATTGAATTTTGAATTTATAACTTATTTTATTAAATTCATGTTTACTTCAATAAAAAATTACGTGTTTTATTTATATAAACATTTTAAATTTATTGATAAATACCTTTATAAATTTTAATGATATCAAATTTTTAATAATAATACGCTGAAATAAATCCATTTATTACACATATTGCACTATAAAAAAAAATTTATTTAACCTAAACATTTAACTTATGTATTTAATTTAATAAATGTAATCTATATATATTTGGAATTAATGCTTATTAAATAAATTAATTAAGAGATAATTATTTAGTAAAGTTAATAATTATTGGTTTTCTTATTTTTGATATAAAAAAAAATCATTTATCAAAAAAATTTATAGATTACAGTACAAATTATTTTTTGGTACTAAGTACTGTGGTAGTGTGTATTAATTAATTAACAAAGTACTTATGTTGAATAAATTACATAAGTGTCCCTTACGTTCACCATGATTTGAACACACTTTTTTTAAACAAAAGTTTACTTCTTGTTAAATATCAGAAATTTATATTATTAGCTTAATTAAATTTTTCATATTTTTAATTCTTTTAATACTCGTATACTTTGTTGAAAAATTTCGCAATAAGGTTTGTAATCTATATGAGATATTATGCAGATGCAAGAGAAAAACTGATAAAGGTATACAAAGACGCAAGAAAGTGTTTTACTGAGTGTTATAATCTAAAACAAAGTAAAAGAGATTCAAATATGCAAAAAGGGGAAAGCAAAGATTGCAGATAGTGAATGGTAGAGGTTAAAAGAAAGAAAGTAAGATTAGTTGACAAAAAATAATCTTAGCAGGATGTAACGTTTTATTGATCACAATAAAAACGTTATAGAAATATATGAATTATGGAAAATTCACGGAAAGCAGTGAAAGCACAATTGACTTTAAAAATTTATGAAGGACAATTATTCCCGAACGTCTATTAAATTATAAAATAGATTTAGTAGTAGTACTAATATTATTTAATTGAACAATATGTACATTTTTTTTTGTTTCTTTTTACATTGGTTCTTACACTATATTATTTTATTTTTACCTGTACAACATTTTATATTTTATTTAGTCTTAGCTTAGTCTTCCTTTATGTTGTCGTCATTTACCTTTTTTCTTCTTCGTTCTTTTTTACCCATTGAATTTTATAGAGTTCCGTTATATTTTCTTTCTTACCCTTAAGTGTTTTCCATCATTTCTCTTATTTGTGGCCGGATATTTCGCAATTATTTGTAAATTTTCCTTACGCTTTTCTCTTATGTATGTTAGATCTATGCTCACTTTTTTTGTTTATCTTTAGTTTCGCACGTATAAATTCTTTATTCTCCCTTTTCCAGTCAACTATTAATACCTGTTTAAATTTTCTTATTGCTAGATATAGTCCACCTTTTGCTCTAGCCTTTCTTTTTTCTTTTTCTGCATTATATGTCAATACTTCATGCTTTTTTTATTTCTTTATTAATTTTTTTTCATATTTCTTTTTTAACCAAGTTTATGTTAACGCTAAGATGCCCATTTTGTTTAAGTACTGCCATCCCATCTCGTCCACGTTATTTATGCCCGCAATGTTCCAAAATAATATAGTTGCATTTTTAACTTTTTTTATTCGCTTTTGTTTTCTCTTTGACTTTTCTTCGAAACTAGCTTCTTTTTTTTCGCTATATGCCCATATTTCAATTTTCCCAATCATTTTATTATCGTGGTATAACCATTTTCCTCTTTGATTTCTAAGTTCTTTACATTTTTTGACCACTATTCTTCTAACTTCGCTTTCTTCGTAAATTGTCTCATTGGTGATATATACTGACTTGTATTTTCCTGAGCTCTTTAGGATTTTTTTTGTTTTCATAATCTCTTTCTTTTCTGTATTATCACTGCACGTAATTCCCCACCAATGACTTTTATCTTTTTCTCCTTTCCATGCTTTTTTAACGTTTATTTTTACCTTTAATTCATTTTCTACCCAGTCTGTGCTCATGTATTCTGCTGTAAATTTGGTTTGATCTACGCCTGTTATTATAATATTATTTTTTTCATCACTCTTCAATCCATTCTATTTCTTGAGTTTTTGATTCTTCTTTTCTTGTCTCAAGATTATTTTTTTTTTCAATTCTCTCTTCCGTTACCTTTAGTTTTTTATCAATTTTTTCTGATTCCTTCTTTACCTCGTTTTTTGAATAAAATTAACTTCTTTATCCTCTTTCTAACTTTGTGCAATGTACGTTAAGGTTATCTAAAGAACCTATGCTAGTCTGCATAGACTTTTAATTTCTCTATTTCCTCCTTCACCTTACTAAACTCATTATTGTCATCGGTTACCTCTTTTCCTGTGAGTTCGCCTACTTTATCGTTGTTCGACTCATGGTTTATTTTCCATGGCTTTGACTTTTACTCTGTTTTCTCTGTTCTTTGTTTTTTTTTTTTTTGCTCGGCCCTAGATCTTTAACTTCTTGACTCACTTTGCACTTGTATCTACTTTCTCACTTCACTGATTATCTTAGTTTATTCTTAACAACACCACCTGTTGTTCATTAGCTTAATCATTTTATTTCCCTACCGTACTCGGAACTTTTCAGAATTTTATTTTTTCTTTACCTTTTTTTTCTAACCACTTCTTCTCTATCATTTTTTCACTTATTGTTTACTTCACATTCCTTCATTTAATTATATTTTGTTTTAGATTTCTTTTTTCTCTTTTTCCCTTAATATTTTCAGTATAAAATGTATGACAATTTATTGTGGTGCTTCTTCATGATGGCTAGACCGGACTCCTGTATAATAGATTTATTTTCTTCCATATATTCAAGATTTACCCTTAGCTCAAAAGATTATCCTTTACTGTATTTATAAATGTCTTAGTTGTATAAATTTATATTTTTTGTGCATTGCCTATCGGGTCATTTTCATTCTTATCTTTCTTTTAATTAAAGTGTTAGCTCCGTGCTAATTTTAAGTTTTATTCCGTAAGATACCTTTGGTTCTATTTATCTTCTCTTAGCATCACCTTTCCGATGTGCTCCCTTTTAAATGACCATTAACAAATCATATACTATCCAAAAGTGGCAACTTTTTTAAAATTAAATTGTGATAACATAATTATTTTCTAAGCATAATAGACCTTTCTTAAAACTCAAATTTATTTTAATATTATAATTATCATTTTTTTTTCTGTTATATTTTCAAATAAGAAAATACGAATAATAAAAGTGTTGAATAATGCATTTTTTATGAATCCCTTGTTTTCAAGAGTGAGAAGGGGCAGTAGTGAAAATTAGGATGAATTACACATAAGAAAATATATACACACAAATTAACAAAATCTTATATTTACACTTAAATAAATGATGAGTTGACAAACTTAAAGCACTAACGCAAATCTGACAACTTATAACTAAACGCACTTAATGTTAAACTATTTGAGTAAATGAAAATGATTCATGTGTAGTGTGAGTGAGAGCTCCGTTAGTATTATATTGTTATTTTGATGTGAGTGGATATCGATGTACTAAATATGTATTGGATGTTGATGTATTGAAAAAAATGATTATAAATATTAACAATGTGACACAACATGAGTGGTCTTAACTATTGATTATTAATTTACCAAAAACTTTGCATAAATGACTAGAACGGAATGAGTATAGAAGTGCCTAGGTGAGCTGATATGAACTGAATTAATAATTGATTATCGATTATCACAGGTGGTGTTATAGATACCATTTTTTTTATTCTCGAACAAAAAGCTAGAATAAAAAAACATTCAAAATAAAAATATTCGTTAATTAATTTAAATATATTTTATAATTCTTTGTGTAGCAGTATTATTCATAACACGATAATATAAATTTTAGATAAATTTAATATCATAGGATTAGTTAGGTATAGTAAGATTTATATAGGTTATTCATTCTACCTGTTTTATAATATCAAAGTATGAAATAAATAAAATTAATAAATTAATAACTGATATTAATTTTTTCTGCGTTTAACAACAGCAAATTATATCATATTATCTATCACTTACATTACATTTTTTTTGTCTTTTAAATTTTTTGTCAAATAAATTTCTTAAAACATAAATATTTTTTAGGTCTTAAATATCTACATTCAGCAAGAATATTGCATCGAGACATCAAACCAGGAAATTTACTCGTAAATAGTAATTGCATTTTGAAGGTAAGAATTATTACGTCTTTGTTTATGTATATACGTTGTGTATGTGTTAATTTATGTAATCGTTACAAACAATTTAAACAATACTATAATATCTACAAGTACTACAATTTCTGTATATAATATATACACCAATAGACCTTACCGTATCTAAAAGTTGTATGTACCTCATAAATACGTATTAATTAATACTTTTTTCGTTTTTAATTATCTAACTCGTTTTTAACTATCAAACGTAGGAATCCCGAATCTTCCATAAGTTTTAACTGAACGAAGATATCTCCACTCTTTTACCACTTTTAACAATGTCGGATGAAAAAAACTGCACTTTGTTAATCTATTTTTGTTATTATTTATAACTCGAAAAATGTAAATAGGGATACTTCGATCAAAATATACAGAAATATCGATTTAAAAAATCATAATAACGCTGAGTCAATTGATTAGTACTTTGGAAAAGTTTAATTTTTTTCTTTTTCGATCGACTTCATCCACTTCCATACGCAAGTTATTTTTGTACTTGTGACAAAAGTTACCTTATCAGTAAACTTAAAAAGAAAGGTGAAATTTTTGACTTATTACATAATTACCGACAGTAATAGAAATATTTAGGAAGAGAATAATATTACATTATTTTATATATATATATATATATATTATAGTAATAATTAGAAGAAGAAAGATAAATTATATATACAATATTACCTCGGAAAAAATTCTGTATAGTCTATGTATCAAAGATAAAATTAGATTTGATGTCATTTAAATACTGAGATTTTTTTAAGATTCGTAATAACTATGTCGGTGAAATAAGTTACTAATGTACATTATGAATTTTTATGCATATATCGTATAATTTTTCTGTTTTATTCTGTTTTTAACGAAATATAACATTCTATTCTTTATTTTAACTACGTCAATATAAGTAGTAATAAACTAGTAGTAATCAATAAAAGAATATAGAGACATGAACATAGAAATAAATTAAAAAATTAACAAATTAGTTATTTACAAGTTATCTACTTGTAAATAATAAATTAAGTAATAAATCTTAAGCTAATTTACTTAGTTCTTTTTTTAACTCATAGAGTTCTAAACATACTATTAGAATCATTCGTTTGAATTTAGAAAACGGTATTTTGAGTAATTAACAGAAAATTATAGAAATAGAAAGACAATTATCAAAACTCATATAGAAAACAGAAGAAACACTACAGATATTCGTTTGTAATTTCTGAAAAATGTGTATATATACATGCACGCTTTATATTGAACTGCTATCTTAAGTGTAATTTAAAATGTTTCTTATTAAGTATTTTTTAATGAAATGTTTTCGTACACTTTATATTACTTTACATCTTATGTTTGTAATTGTTTTTGTAATCTATAATTGTTAATGCAAATTTGATCCATAAAATATAATACAGATGCATACAGAATTATATATTTATTGAACTTAACGAGAGATGTAGAGGGCCTTTTTTTGAATAAGAGAGATTGCTAAAGAACACTTATTTTAGTAAAGATGGTTGAGTAATCAGTAGTGGAGTGTTCAAGATTCGACAAAATATTAGTAATTGAGTCGAAGCCATAAGATGACGTTATGGTATTAATTATTGCGCAATCTTGAATAGCTTATATCTTTCTAAAAATTTATATTTTTTATATTTATAATTATATAATTTTCAAATAATCGAGAAACCTTTATATTTTTCTTTATGTAATTATGTTTTGATAATTTCCTTAAAGTTTCTATAAAATAATATAGAAAATTCTATAGTAATGTGAAATATACTAAGTATTTTATAAAAAGATATAGAAATCAATTAAAAATATTAAGTTTTTGAAAAGAAATTTCAAAAATAAAAATTTTTATTTTTTTTTTATCCATTGCTTGTAATACTAGAACTATAGCTATGCTCTTGTGTCTGATATCTTCATCATGTATACGACGCCTGAAATTGAAAATATGGTTCAATTTTATTCGCAATAAGTTAGATTTTTATTTAATAATTATGACAAAATTACAGCCTAAAAGTTTAATGTTTTTCATAATCCTTGATAATGTATCATTGAATTTGTATTTTTAATGTTCGCTTTGTTATTTGACAATTTGAAGAAAACTTAAATACTATAATCAATATTGAATTTAAAGTATTTCTAATTGATAAAATCTGTATAAATAGTAAAAATGCATTAAAAGTTTTAATATCATTTTTTATTAATATTATTTACGGTGATTTGTTAATATATAAATCTTTTTAATATATACCAGAGCCGAATAAATATTTTTATGCTTTTACTCTTATCAAAGAAAATTTTGTTACATAAAATATCGATTTTAATGAAAATACAATTTTTATTATTAAACAATAGTAAATAGTTAAGTTAGTGTTTTAGAACTTAATAATTGAATTGCATATGTGTTTAAATTTTTACTTTTTGAGCGTCCCTTGGTTAAAGGGTGAGAAAGTGCTATGTGACAATTAGGATGAGTTAGCGAAAACAAAATACTTACAAGAAAGATAAATAAATATATACTTATATTTACCTTATAATATAAATAAAAAATAATAGCGAAAATATAAGAATTATAATAAAGGAGTACCAGAACTTATAATTACAACGCACTTTTCTAAAACTAAATTACACTACGCTGATTTTATATAAACTTAAAACTAGCGCATTTAATAATAACTATAATGAATAACAATAATAAACTTATAAAATAGAACTTAAATATGAATATACTGTCTAATAACTTATAATACAAAACTTATACGAGCAACGCACTTGTTTAAAACTATTTTTATAATGAGTACTTATAAACTATTAAATTAAGTGAAAATGAAATGTTCTATATGAATGTCACTATATTAGTGTGTGAGTGTCTGTATATGTTTTCTTGTGAGAATGATTTGCATTAATTGTTAATCACTGTGTTGTGTAGATGATGATATACTAGATTTTTGGATGATGATGTACTAAGATTTAACAAAAACGCCGTGTGTTGAATGATCTTAACAATTTTGACTGAATATTTCTGGATGAGTGTAGAAGTGCCTAGGTCAATTGATATGAACAGACTGAATATTGTTCTATATGACAATAGAGAAGAAGCAGGCTAAGTTCATCGATATTATCGCCTAATAATTAATAGGCGATCGATGAGTTTATCATGCGGCGCGTCATGCTCATTATCAAATAGGATGATTGATTATATTTGAATAAATATGTGTGAATATAGCTAATTGTACTTTACGGGAGATCTATCGCGCTTATTAGATATCGAAGCGCTCGAGTTGAGCAGCGACCTCTTTTTCGCTACGTGGTGAGCGGCCATTGTCGATAATCTGTTATTGATTATTCCAGGTGTTGCTAGAGGTACCAAATAAAAAATAATTCGACTTAAAATGTTATTTTAATAGTTTTTATTATATTTAAGTATTTTTTATTATTAAAAAATATATTAACACTATTTATAGTTTATTTACAAATTTTATTAATTAATAATAAAACACATACAAGTGCACGTGTGGTATATGTAGGTAGTATATGAATTGTAAAATAAGTTTTTCATATTTTAAAACTAATTGATGCTTGTTATTGTTCGAGCGGTGATAGCAAAGAGTAGTTTTATTTATTAATGAGGATACACGTGTAAAAATGATTTAAAAGCACAAAAAAAAATATGTATTTATAATATACAAACGAGCATAATGAATATTCTTTTAATATGAAATACACAATTAAATAGAATTCTGAATTGTATATACTGGTAAACTGAAAGTTCGTAAATACAACTGTCTATACAGATAACTAACTGTGTAGCAAAAAAGACTAACTGCATAGGAGTACCTAAAAAAACTGCCAAAACATCTGGCACGCACAAAGACGCATATCATAAAACAATAATGCTATTTTGTGTGTACTATGAAGGGAGTAAGACAATGTAGTGCAACAGCTTACGCTAAAGTACATTCTGTTCTCTCTGTTGAAGTTTATGACATAAATAACCACAGAGTATTTATTTGATAAAACAAAAATGTTAGAATTAAAATATAACTGTTATTTACTAGGCGTTAGCAAAATGAATTGTCGTAATTGTGCCAGAAAAGGGACTGCAAGTCTCAAGCATGTTACACTTATTTGTATATTGTCCTAACAAAGGGTCAATATAGCGTAACTACAATAAAAAAATAAAAAGTATTAGACGTAACGCAAAGCCATCATAAATAATCACTTGTCTCTTGCCTCGGACACTCGAGCTTTAGTTATTTATCATGGATGAAATATAAGTAATACTTAAAATTAAACATATCTGAAATCGTTCGAAATTCAACGGTTATTAAGATGTTAAACCATGAGTTAAAAAATTTCAATTTCTTTGATACTGCAGTGATCTATCCACTGCATCTGATTATCTTGGGAAGTACTCACATAACTATTTACCCTTTGAGTAGAGATAACTCTTTCCTTTGTTTATAACTGATTATAAATTGTTTAAAGAAACAAACACTGTAATGCATGTTGCCATTTTTCCGCTTCATACTTTATTAAACATACTTTTATTGACAATAATTTTGTTTCTTTAAAAATTTGTATAATTTCAAAAAAAAATAATTACCTCCAGCATTTTACCTTTTTTGCGTATTAAAGTCTATAATTAAAAAAATGTAATTATATAATTTCTAATTTTGTTAATTTAGACAAAGAAATAAAAATTTAATATTGATCATGTTTGTACTCCACCACGATTTATTTCATTTCAATTGAACATGCTGAAATCTTGGTCTGCAAGAAATATTTTTATTACGAATATTTCATACTATCAATGATTGAAGTAGCGTTGTTTCCAGAATGCTAGTCGTATTTGCAGTTTTATTCTTTTTATTACTCTTAAGCATACTTGTTACATAAGGAATAATATATAAAATCGATATATTTATTTCGCAGATTATTTTGTAAATAAATTAGTACAAATTTTATAGATTTTTTATAGTCATTATTAAGCTTTGTGTGTTTGATTCTAAACAACATTATCTACAAAATTTGAGAACAACTATTTAATACGATCACTCGTTGTTGTTACATTTATAATAAAATTACTCATTTTAATTAATATAATACTAGTGATTGAAAATAAAACTTTTAGGATGGTAAATCTGTTACATTCTCTATACTTTATATTTTAATTTTTCATTTTTTAGATTTTCACGTTTATCTTTAAGTCAAAGCTTGGTTATCTATTATTTATATTCAGAAACTATAGTTAAAATATTTTATTTTTTTATTTTTTTCTAATTCTATAATCTAATTTATTTTGTTCAGAAATTGATCTTTTCTTTTCCTTTTGCTTTAAAATATTTTTTATTATTAATACTTTCCAATTTTTAATTTATATGAACACAGATATTTTTCAGAACAAATATTTGAAATATATTCATACATTTATGTCATTTATTAGATTTGTGATTTTGGACTAGCACGTGTAGAAGAACTAGATAAAAAGAAGCATATGACACAAGAAGTAGTTACACAGTATTACAGAGCTCCAGAGATTCTTATGGGTGCACGACACTATACAACAGCTGTTGATGTTTGGAGCGTTGGTTGCATTTTTGGTGAACTTTTGAGACGGCGTATTCTTTTCCAAGCTCAAAGTCCCGTACAGCAGGTGAGAATATAAACTCTGAAATAAGAGCTCTATTGTAAATGGAACATTAATTTGTTTATTTACATACAGTATATAAATTCTTACGTGCAAATTTTATTATTTTGATTGTTATTTTTTTATATAGAAATCATGGTTTTAATTTTTATTAAAAATATAAATAAAAATGATTTTTAATGTATTAATATTTCTTTTTTCGACTATTAAAAAAGTTTTTAAATAATAAAATTTTATAATGCTTTTATACCTGAATATAAATTTCTATTTATTAAAATTAAGTAAAGCCTCTCTATGAAACTACATTTTTTAAAGTATGTGATACATTTAATTTTACGTATTTATAAATTTTTAAAATACAAGTTTATAGCATCTATTTACAATTTTTTCAACGTTAAATCGTAGATATTTAGTATATAATAATAGTTTATACATATTTATAAATGTATTTGCACGCGCGCATGTTTACATATAAGCATGTATATGCATATATGTGTAAGTTCATGATTTCGTTATCTTTCACAAAAGGAGATCATCATAATAAAAATGAAGATTTAAACATGGATAATATAGAAGATAATATAGTTAATATTATGTTAAAAGTGAAAAAAGTAATACAAACTACGTTGTTTAAATTCAGCTAACGCGATAGCGTTGACAAGACAAGTGTAGGTTTGTGAACGTTCAGATAATAGAGATAGTTAAGGGTACATAGATTATAAGAGGAAATTAAAACTTTTTTTATTACAATCAACATAATTTTGAAATAAAATAATATTAACTTGAATTTAATAAAATAAAATAAAATGATACATATGACTTCAAAACTTAATAACTCATGGAATTATCAAAAATGAATAAAGATTGATGGACTTGACTTCTTATTTATAATTTTGTTCTCTGTATACTATTACTTTCTTTCTGTCTTTAATACTATAATAAGATAGAATTATAAACACCATCAGAATGGAAACTATCAAAAAATGCGTCAGGGCAAGAATAGAAGATGGAAGGATCTTAGGCTCTCATCTTTTTGGCAGAGACTAGGATAGTCATGGAGTAAGTGGAATGAAAAATTTGTGAGATGACGTAATTATTATAACGGTATGACAATTGAAGCAATTATAGATTAGAGGATAGTGCCGTAGAAAATTAAAAATATATGGAGGAATTTAAACATAAAAGTCAATTAATATATCTATCGATAAAGTAGGTAGAAAAAGAAAAAATGAAAATTCTAGTCAGGTATAGGATGAAAAATGAAGGGAAAGATAACAAATATTGGCTGTCAAAAGAGGAGAAACTTTGCGATTTTGTAATCAAAAGATGGAATCAATGAAACATGTAATAAAAGAATGTAGAAAATTAAAATAAATAAAAGTAATTTGGAAAACCACGTATTAGGGAGTAAAAGGTATATTAGTTTACTGTCACTAGAAGAAAGAGAGGAAAAGAGAGAAGAAAAAATGAACAAGTAGGGAATATATAATGTATCTACTCTAACAGTAAAAGATAACAAAAAATTAAGAAATAAATAAAACTAAAGTTAAAGCTGCTTAAAAATATAATTGAAAGTAAGTAAAATATATATAGACGTAATGTTTAAGTTATGTTCAAATATAGTAAATTAAATACGTAAAAAAATGGTTGTATATTAAAAGGTTTAAAAGAAAATTTGTTAATATTTCGGTACAAGGGTTTTATAAGTTAAAAAAACTTTATGTCACTATAGAGAAAATATTGTCAATCGTTAAATTTAAGAATAATTGTTGACTAATGAGAAAAAGAATAAAAAAATGTATATGCGTAGAATATAAGATAATAAGTGATATATAATATTATAATAATGTACTATAGTCAAATAAATAAATAAATAATAATATTATAACCAGAAATTCCAATACAATATGAGTGATAGATTACTCAATAAAATTCAGTAACTTAAAACTATAAAATTCTTTGAAAAATATATCATTTTAAGTAAAGAATACTATATAAATTATAAAAAAAATTTCCTCGAGAAATCGTCATTAGAATATCGCAAAAGTTGTAATGATAATATTATAATATCAAAATTTTTTACTTAACATATTATAGAATTCTAAAATAAAAACTAAAATAATTTTTTTACCGTCATTTCTTATTAACATCATAAATCACTTTATAGTATAAACTGCAAGTTAAACTGAAATAATAAAAATGAAAGGTATTCATGAAATTTTTTTATTTCTACAAAATTAATTTCACGTATTTATTTTATCAAATCGGCTCAATTATTGTCTCACTGAATATAAGACACAAAACTTTAAATTCACTATTTGTACCACTAATTTACAAAAAATTAACTTGATTAGCAAGATATTAAATCGACAATTTATATGAGAGATATTGAAGATACGATGTGGTTTTCGATCAAACTATAAAAAAAAAATTAAAAACATAGTTATCCTTTAGAAATAATTACAATTGCAAACGATAGGGCAAAAGGATTTCGAGGAACCCAATAACGGCTCGGATTATGTCTGACAGTTTATAAATTTCGATATTAGAAAATATAAAATTTTACTCGGTATAAAATTTGTGAACAGCCTCTTATTTCTTAACCTCTCTATTTTTTTTTATTTCTCGCACATCTTATTCTGTGGAACACGAGCCCTTTACTTATTTGTATCTTCCCTTTCGATCTTTCTCTCTCACTCTCTCGCTATCTTTACCACTGGTCCCCTTTCTTCATTCACCACTTAGTTGCAAAGATTACGTACTTTGCGGATGACGAAGCTTTAGAACTGCAGGGTCACGATCTGTGGAACGTGCCTCATCGATAAATCTGAGTCGATGAGCGTGGTCCCGGTAATCCGGGATCAGCGAGAGTATGGAGTCTCCTATGTGAAAACGTGCGCTCAAAAGGTCGAATCTAGAGAGCGCGATCATGGTGGTTCAAATCGACTGCGGCATTAGCGCATGCAAAATCTTCAACATAGATGATAATTTCGTAAACCTTGTAGCTTCGAGGAAACAGTGCTTGGAGGGAGTTAAAAACATTCCCATTGTTCAGCGTTGCAAATGCCAACTCGTGTTTTTGTGAAATGATGATGAATGTGGGCGAAAATTCCTCGTCCATTTAAAAATGGTTTCCAAAGATAGACAATTAACGCGATAAAATTAATCTTAGTATTGTTATTAGCTTTTTCTTCTTGTTGTAGCACGCATCAGGTTTTTTACCCCAGGGCCCAGCGTTAGGTCTTCAAGTAGTGCGGAAACCACGTTTCGAACAAAGCGAAATGATATAAATAAATGCGTGTCAGTTGATAATATTTTAAAAAAAAAGAAAAAACGTTATGCTTATTGATAGAAATGAAGCTTAGATTCAGGAGAAGCTTGAGTTACGCAAGCATAACACACGAAAACATCAACGATCATCGTCTATTTGGTTTTTACGTGAATTAATAAATAAAATATTAGCGAAACAAGAGTGCATCGGATGGAGAAAGGCTATAAAATACCTGATTACGTGGCTCCGATGTATTGATTTTTTTATTTTGTCTTGAAAAAATTTATCAACGACATATTTTTATAAAACAAATTTCCCAAAACCTTGCTCTTCCACCTTCTCTCATTTTAAAATAAAACTAAATAAACCCTTCACAACTTATCGATCCTTCGTCTGAAGTTATGTTAATAACAAGAAGTATAATAATAATAATAGTATCGAAATATCTTCATTTTTACTTGTTTATCTTAATTTGTCAAACTTTATTCTGTCAATCGAATTTATACATTTGCAATTTTGGAAATGTATTTTTAATTATTTAAAAATGAAAGATATTTTTAAAATGATTATGTGTTGATATATTTTTCTATAATAAATACAAATAAAGACTATAACAAATTTAAGTTTTTATGAATATAAATTAAATTTAATATTCCATTATTTATATTATAAAATATTTACTAATATTTAAATTTAGAACAATAAAAATAAAATAAATAATTTATATTATTTATTGATAGCTAGAGCTGATAACAGAGTTATTGGGAACACCAAGCCTTGAGGATATGAGATATGCTTGCGAAGGTGCAAAATCTCATATGTTAAGACGTACTCCTAAACCACCGTCACTAACTGCTTTGTATACTCTCAGTAGTCAAGCAACACATGAAGCTGTACATCTTCTTTGTCAAATGCTTGTCTTTGATCCGGTAAGTTAATTTTTTTTTTTAATGTTTTTAGTATACATTCATAGATGTAATAAACAATAATTTTATAGGATAAGCGAATTACAGTAGGTGATGCTTTGGCTCATCCATATTTAGATGAAGGAAGACTAAGATATCACTCCTGTATGTGTACGTGCTGTTATACAACTAGTGCAGGCTTACGACAATATACAGGAGAGTTTGAACCAGTCACGACACATTCTTTTGATGATCTTTGGGAACGAAAACTTACATGTGTTCAGCAAGTAAAAGGTTTGTTAATTATCATGGGTCATTATTTATTACACAATCTTCATTTTCATACACTTCGAATCTTGGTTTAACAATTTCATCAGAAAAAATCCTTTATTTTTTTTAATCATTACACAACTTATAATGTAATTTAATTATTTCTTGAATTAACTTTAACAAGCTGAAGATTGCTATGGTACTAATAATATTATTGTAAAATTTGTGCTCTTATAATATTCGTTATATAACTCATCTTTACACATGAAAACATAATATATAATTATCTAGGTAAATTATAGCGTGTACCTTGTTCAAAATATATTCCAGTAATAAAAAAATAAAATACAATAGTTATTTATAATTTCAAATATTATGAATTCTAATTTGTATTTGCTTTGTGTATGAATATTTTAAAGAGATCAATAAATATTTAATTAAATACAGATATATTCGTAAAAACTATGTCAAAGCAAGTTTAAAACTTTTTTGTAAATTTTCATTTCTAACAAATAATATCATTATACTTTACATTATTATATTATTATTTTCTTAGAACTACATATTCATATTGGATAACATGTAAATATATGTATAATCTAAAAGTATAAAAAAAAAATATCTTATAAAATACTTAATTTATTGATGATTATTTTCGGAAAATTTTCTGAAAAAAAATAAAATAGTATGACAATATGAGTAGTATTATTTATTTAAAATTTTATTATATTTATATAATTTAGTATGTAATAAATAATTTTACAAAATATTACACCATTTATATAAAAACATAACACTAAATTTTTTATTATAATTTTTTTTATTTTTATCGTAAAATAATAACAAAAGTAGTGTCAAATTACAAACACAGAAATAGATCTTTTTTTAGGCAATATATTTAAACTAACTATATTTACAAAAACAAAGTATACTATAATCAAAAGAAATATTTGATTTTTTATTGAAAATATAGATCTATATAATAAAAAATAATGTTTTTAAATAACAATAACGTATCTAATTGACATGTAAATCCAGAAATGACAAATATAGTCCTATTAATTCGGTTTATTATTAGAATTTTTGATGATTTGATTTATGAAACTATATATTTTTATATTGTCGAGTATGAGTAAAACAACATTTTAGCATATAAAGGAAATACTGATTTTTCACCTACTATAATAGATTTCAAAGTACTATCAAATAACTGTAATATTACAATATATTTAGATATTACATTGCATGTTGATCGATAATAAGAGATACCTTACTAATCGGTATATATTTAAATTATTTAACTTTATTCTTTTTTTTATTAGTTTAACAGATACTCTTTCTTCATATTATCTTTCAAAATGTTTCCTTGTTTCTCCACAATTATTGACATATCTATATATTTTCTTCTGCTCTAACAGCTAGTTTATATTTGGTCTTGTTTTATTTATCATTTTTATTTTGTTAAAATTTTAACATTTTTTTCGTTCGAGGCGATACATCAAGTTATGCGTACCTGTTGATTTCTCTAACGCGTGTTAGATATCGTAGCAATTAAGGATTTTTACTTTATAACGTCGTAAAATTATATATTACTATTTAAGTTATGAACGAATGATACTGAATACAATTTTTATTAGATTGATTATGTGTGAAACTTTATTAATACATCTAAAATCCTAAGTTAAAGTGGTATGTTATTAATATTTCACTCGTTATTATAAATGTAAAAATAGTTGTAACAATTGTATAGTTAACCAGTGGTGTATAAATAAGAGAATATTTAGCGTGCAGCTTACACATCCGCCTGCACAAGATTTATATACCCGGTATTGGAATGCGACATGTAAGCATGTGGTCGTAAGTAAGACGATAGAGTAAGTGTGATAGGGAACATATTCAAGGCAGGCAGACGGACGTGAAAAACGATACCTTTCCGAGCGAGTTGAAGATTTCTGAACAGCAGAAAAGGTAATCATTATCGAAAATATTCTAATGCAGAATATTTTCTGAAAATAATTGCAAGTACAAATATTGCAAGCCCATCCTGCAGCAATATCCCCTCTTGCCGCCCGTTCCCACTCTCTGTCTCTTTCTCGCTCTTATGTGCTCAGTCGCTACGCTTACCCTCTCGCGCTCACGCTCTAACTACTTCCACGCTCTCTACCGCTCTTTTCGGCGCCTCCGCTGCCCATATTCTCTCTCGCGCTCAACCAGTAAGCTCAAGGCCTCGGATTTCGAATAAGAAAATATCGTGACGATCGAGAGGGATAGGACCTATCAGCCCGCCGCGACGGACTCAGGGTAAACTCGCGTTCGGTCGCGGAAAAACCACCGCCTGATTTGGAAGGACACCTCCTCCTTCCCGCTCACACGATAGAAATGGGCCTGAGGTTGGAGTTGGGCAGTGCGGATGCGTCGTGGCGTCTGGGGCCCGTCATCATGGACGTGGTGTAACCCCCCGCATCAAAGTCGAATATCGCACATGTGTCACGACTCCAACCGAACATGTTACCAGGAGTGGTGGGGGTGGTCGCGAAATCGCGCACTGCCCGAAAACTCGTAAAAGAAAAGAAGAAGAAAAGGAAACGAACACCACAGCGATAGCATGTGAAAGCCTTTTCTTCCAACAACTCAGCAGAAGTTGTTTAAGGCCCAGGGACACGGGAAAATGAGACATGTATTTATATAGCGGAACGGAAAAGCGGCGATCACAGCGGTCATAAAAAGGTACGCATTGTATTCAGTGATTATGAGGATCAAAACCTAGCGTCGTATAAATATTATATTTTAAGGTCACGATACTCTGACTATCGGATTTAGCGCGTAAAATAAGAAAAAAAGGTAAAAAGAAAATTTACAACAGCGAAAGTGCACACAGATACGTGAGGAAAAGGATAAAACCAAGAGCGCGAAGCAATCGAGCAGCTTTTTGCCCCGATACTCGTATCGTGACAAACCGATTGTTTCGCCGATATTCTTTGTACAACCTTTATAAATATAATCTAAATTCTAAGCAGACGGAAGAAAACTGAAATTGAATTATTTCATATAACCTTCTTATCCATTCACGAGAACTAATATTTTTTTTAATATTTTCTTTAAATACCTTTTTTCTAATTTCTTGACTTAATCAATATATGCGCATCTTAAATTCTCAAAAATTTCAGTTATTTCTTTTAACCATATTCTCTTTTCTATGTTACTCTATTATTTAGCCATGGACCCTGTATTATTATTTTTATTATATATTAGAGTGGCCGCTAATTTGTTGAGGAGGATGGTGTATTTTAGTTGTTCAATATAAATAACTGTAAAATGTTTATGTCGGTATTCTTTTATTTAACACTTTTATATAAACTTTGAATGTGTCTGCAATAAGTACGTTCTTTTTCACACTAAGGCTGTAAAACTATAGACTTCTATACAACAAACACTAGCATGGCGTCGCTAGGGAAATTCCACGTTACACTTACATACAGGTAATTCTGTTCTCGAAACATGAGCCCTATTTATGGCAGCAAAATTAAAAAATGCAGGTTAATGCAGTCACATACTGGTTGCACGCTTTTTTTATTTTAATAATTTATTAATTTCACACAGAAATGGTAACACGTATATAGTATTTTACTCTTTGAGAATCTCTAGAACACTTATTACCTATGTCAATAGGCTTTTACCAATTAAGGGATATTATTGTAAATGGTCCGAATCATACCTATAATTGCGCTGAACTAAAAAGCAATATGAAAATGAAGAATTATGGAATGAAAAATCTGAGCTTGTTATCGTATAATAGTGTATAACTTATTGGCTTATTTAATAAAAAAGAACGCATAATCATAAAAACCAACTTTGCAGTACTAGAAAAACAATGAGCTCATTCTTTTGCACTAATATATAGTATTAACAGAGATAAAGGTAGAAAATGCCTAGAAAAAAGCACGAGCAATAATTTAAAAAATTTTAATTTTTATATCAATACATTCATTTATCTTATATTTTAAAAAAATTTTATTTTATTGTAGATTAAATAATTTTTACATGTAGTATTTAATAGTAATTTTTTTGTTCTAGAGGAAATGCACAAGTTTATTGCTGAACAACTAAATACCTCACGGGTACCATTGTGCATAAATCCACAATCTGCAGCATTTAAGAGTTTTGCCAGGTAAAATATACTGGAAAATTCAAACTTTGTTCGATACGCAAAAATGCAAGTTAGAAATTTCAAGCTAAGTAATTTTCTATTAACATGAATCACGAAAAAAAATTACAAGTATTAGGAGGAACTGAAAATCTAAACTTTAATGTACTGAAAAAATTAGTAAAATATGTAAAATATGCATAATGTTATAGACAATTGTTCTCAAAAGTACAAAAAATGATTGAATATTATTTATTAATAAATATCAGTATGTGAACTTGTATACCTTACATTTTTTAACAAAATTTTGTTTTTGAATCTTAAAATATAATATTTTATATATAAAAAACCATAACTCAATATTTTTAAACTTATTTGGTGATTATATATCACAAGTACTTTTTTATATTAAAAAAACTATCAATAAAATTGTATTTTTCCGTATATTCTATGTGACAGCTGATTGAAACTTTTAAATGTATACTTATACATAATTAATGTAAGTTAGAATATTTATAAATTAGCTTACTTATATAACCATTTGAAAAAAAAACATTCTCAATAAAATTGATAAAATTTGAATTAGGGTTAAATATATCCTAACATTTGTTAGCATACAGTAATTCAATTATAAATTTTTTATTTACTTTGCCTGCCACAACAATTAAGTTTTTTCAATAGATAAACTAAATAATTGAGAATTTTTTAATTAAATATAAAAAAATTTCAATGCCATTAAATCTGATTTACACGAATATATTTTCTAAAATGAAATAACAATAATAATTTATAGTTTATTTTAGATTACTTAAATCTTTATAAGAATAAATATAATATTATATATTATTTATATACGACGTGCATTATAAATATTATAATAATATTTATAAGTAATTGAAATCGTTGGAAAATGAAACAAACCAATGTATTTTAATGAAGATCTAAAAGATCTAATCTAGTGTGAAGGTGAATATATGTGTGCATGTGTGCTCGCATATTCTCACCTATTTGTCCTTGTGTATTTTAATAAAAATAATTACTTTATTAACATAGTAATAGGATTATTTAACTTTATAATATTGAATGTAATATATATTATCGATTCCTTATTTTATATTGTAAATAATTGATATATTAAAGATTTGATTTTAAATATATATGTTAAAATAAATAAAATTTAAAATATTTAATAAAAATACAACCATAATAACGCAGGATACATTATTTTCTACTTTATAGAGTATAAATTCTGAATAACAATAAAAAAACATTTTACGTTTTTAATATATTCAATTATAGTTTACTTGATTTTTTTTGCAGATTATATTTTCATTCAAGGTAGCTTCATTCTTGATATTTTTATTAATTGATTTTTCTATTAATCTATATTTCTCATAAGAATTTTATAACAAAAATATTCATATTCTAACATTTGAAATTATACCGACGAATGTAGTTTAGAATAACACAATAACAGGGATGAAAGGGTTAAAAATCAATACATGGAGTTGTGGCTGATAAAAGTGGTATGGCAACGTTCACCTTCATGTGAAGAGCTGAGTAAGTGGTTCGGTGAAATCCTGGATTGTTAATCCGGTGATGCGCTTCAGACTTCCCCAGACTCGATGAAACGAATCGAATCCAGGTACTTTTCTTAATTGTTTCGCAAATATGAGTACGAACAATTATCAACTCATTTCAAGGCGGATCGATACACGTCAATACAAATATTTGATCATCAACCTAAAAAATTTTTTTATTTTTCTGAATGGAGCTGAATATTGTTTATACGTTCTTGATTAATAGTGAAATTTGTATTTTCTTACCCAACAAAATTTATATACCATAAATGTAAAATTCTTTTTTTAATTTAGTTTTGAATATGCTACACGCAAAAATATAAAAATCAGTAAAATTGGATGTTAAAAGTTCAAGTTAAAAATAAAATTATCTTGTTTTTCAGTAACTTATTTATTAAATCAGGTTTTGCGATTTTTTTGTACTACACATATATTTATTAATTTTTTATAATTGCATATTTTTGTTAATTAAAATAAAGATATTATTAACAGAAAGATCAGAGTGCAATTAATTATGGATAAAGTAAATTCCTTACAAAATTTTTTTTTAATTCGGTAGACGAAAGTTAATTTAATTAAAGTATGTTACCCTTAAAAAAATAATTATAAAGTATGAAAATTATTTTGAAATAGAACCTACGACATCTACAAGATTATTCTACATTCAAGTTGCTGTGTCAAAGTACAAAACAAAGAATTTGAAACATAATTTTGAAAAATCTAATGAAAATGCAGCTTTTACAATAGATTTTAATGACAACTTAATATGTTGAGTAGTGCCAAAACGGACTATTCGAACATCATGGTAAATATTTAACGAGATTAAAAAAATATTGATTATTATGATTTTCTAAATTTATAAATGAAGATTGTTTTTTAGACTGCAAAGTACTCATTTTTAATATTTAAAAAAAAAATGACCCAACTTTAAATAGTATACACAAACATTTAATAATGTTATATAACAATATCAAAAATGTTTAAAATAAAATTTTCCTTCGATCACATTGCGTTCCAAGGAAATCGTTAACATCAATAATCAATAGTTGTATAATTTTAAATTTAATTAATTTCTTATTTTAATAATTAATAATAATTTAATAATTACGTAAATATGAAAAAATTTTCGATTTAGATGGTATACAGTTTGAATAACATTATTTTATAGTAATGTATCAGTATTCAAATAAATGATAATAAAGTTGAAAAATGGTACATTTGTTTTCTCTGTAAAAAAACAAATATAATTTCTTAATTAGTACATTTTTTAAGCTAAAATGATTTGATTAACTAGAATTCTAATATTTTCTGTGATATAAAGAGTTAATTAAAAAAAAAAACCAATCGATTTCATTTAAAGTAAAATAAATTGAAAAATAGAAAACATGCTTGCATAAGTAGTAGTAGTAGTATTTTTATTGAACAATATTTATATTGTTATATTTATATTTTCTTTTTCGCATTTTTAATACATTTCATTTACAGTTTTTTTCTTCTTATTTTTATTTTATGACATTCTTTCATTGATTATTTAAGTAGTCTTGCGTCCAGTGATATTGGATCTTGTTTGTTCTTCTCATACTTTCTTATCTTTTTTGTTTACCTTTCTTCTGTTGAGCTATTGAAAAGCATTTTTTTTCTTCGTTATTTCTTAACCATTGGATTTTGTACAGACTCGCGATATTTTTCTTCGTCCCTTTAAGTGTTTTCCACCATTTCTCATTGTTCCCCGTTATTTGGCATTCTTCTATTATGGGCTTTGTAGTTTCCATATTTTTTTTGCAGATTCTGCATTTTCTTTCTTCTTTTTCAAGCCAGTGTCTGTTGTTCTACGCTTCGTTACCCATACGAAATCTCGCTAATATTTTCATTCTATTTTTTTTCTTTCTTTTTTTCGGTATACCTCCTTTTTTGGAGTCCTAGTATAATATTTTTAGTATCTTTAGCATAGGTTGATATTCCCAGTTTCGATATAAAATCTTGTTGCTGTTGGCCTCTTAATATTTCTTCAGTTTCTTTCTAGATATCTATTCCTTCTTCTGTTTTTTCTCTCCATATCCTGTCTGACCAACCTACGCTATTCCAGAATTTTATTCTTTTCTCTCCTAGCGTTTTTTTCCTTTTTTGCTTTTTATTTTTTTCTCTCCTCTTTTTTTCCAACTTTCAATACTACCTTTGGCACTCCTTTATGATATCGTGGTTTTCATTCCTTAGTATTTTCCTTTCAAAATTTATTGCTCTTTTGGCCGCCTTGATGTTCAGTTTGTTTCTTTTTGTGTCTAACATTATGATGCAATCTGGAGTGTATCTGTTCACTTCTAATATCCATTTTATGTATATTTTTTGAACTTTTTCTATTTTCTCAAATGTTTTCCATCCCCAGATTTTTGCTCCATATAATAATACGCCATTTAGAAGCCCTTCAAATAACTTTAATATTTTCATCGAACGATTTCACGCTAAGGTGTCATATTTTGCCTAATTTTAAATTTGCCCATTTTGCCAGGAGTTTTGCGTGATCTATTTCCTTCTTGTTGTTACTGATTATGTGCTCCAGGTAGTTAAAATTTTTTTACTTTTTCTATAATTTGTCCTTTCCAGGACAAATAAGTTTCCTTTAGCGCTTTTGTTTCCTCTATCTGTTTTTTAATAATTCTACCAGTATCTAATAACCTGTATCCAATAGAGAAATTGCTCTATGTACCAGGTACATTTATATCTTCTGTTTAAATATAAAAACTATCATTGCGCTTTTCCAATCTTTTGGGATGTTCTGCTTCCTTATTATTTCGTTCACTATTTTTGCCATTGCTTTAATTATTGTGTCCCCACCATACAGCCACATTTCATTTGTTATCTCGTCTTCACCAGGGCTCTTTCTTTTTTCCATTTCATTATTATATTTTTATTTCGCTTTCCTTTACTTTCTCTATTCTTTCTTCGTTCTCTCTTGATTCTGTTCTATCCTTCATTTCTGGTTCTCTCTTTTCCATTGACGATTCATATAGATTATCGTAATATTCTTTCCATTTTTCTTTTTTTAATGATGTTATCTGTTTTTTCCTTCCTTTTCCACCCTTTATTAATCAGTTTCCAGAAGGCTTGTCCTGTCCTGTCCTTTTCTACTTCTTCTACCTTTTTTATTAATTTTTGTCTTTTCTTGTTTTTTACAAGATTTCTATATTTTTGTCTTGTTTCCCTGTAGTTAGATCTATCTTTTTCCTTGTTGGTTTGTTTCCTAATTTTGTATCTTTCTATAACATTTTTTTTCTTTGTCCAAGTTTCTAAGTCCCACCACGATTATTTGGTTTTATTTTTTCTTCTTTTCTGCTAATGCTTTTTATCATTCTTGTTTTTAATTCGCTCCAATTCGTTATTTCTTTGCTTTGTTCTATTTTCTCCTGATAGTTAGCAATTGTATTATCTGTCCAATTTGTCCAGTATATTTTCTTTTTCATTCTGTTCGTTTTCTATAATTTCGTAACTTTTTATAGGTTTTTAGGGGTTGGTGATGTGATTCTATTATTTCCTCTACGTTTAGCTGTTCTACGCATTCTTCACCTTCTTCATAAGTTATTACGTAGTCTATAACCGAGGAGCCTCTCGCTCCATTGTAGGTATATTCCCCTCCTCCTTCATTTCTTCCATTGAGTATGCATATCCCATTGACATTTAACCAGTTGATTAATTCTTCTCCTTGCTCATTTACCTTTTTATCCTTTGAGTTTCTTTCAGTCTTACCGTTTTCGTTTATCCATCCTCCTTGGTCCTCGGTTCTTGAGTTGAAATCACCCCCGAATATTATAGCTTCATCCTTATTCTTTTTCCTCCATTCTTCTATTGTTTTTAGATTTTCTTTCCTTTTTTCTCTCATATATATTAGGCCAATATTCAGTATTTTTTTATTTATCTTTATCTTTGCACTTATGAATTCCTTATTCACCTTTTCCCAGTCTATTATTTTGCTCTATTTTGCTTTTCTTATAGCTAGGCCGAGCCCTCTTTTAGCCCTTCCCTTACTTTTTTCCTTTTCTGTATTACTTACCAATATTTCATGGTTTTTTATCTTATTTATTACCCTCTTTGTACATCTCTTCGCTCCAAGTTTCTATTATTCCTATTATGTCCATTTCATTTAGATACTTCCATCCCCTTTCATTTGTCTTATTTATTCCTGCAATATTTCAGAATATGTTTATTTTTTTACCTTTTTATCATTTATTCTTGTTTTCTCTTTCTTAGCTTCTTTTTCAAACCAACTTCTTTTTATCGACTAGATATCCAGGTTTCTGTTTCTCCAATTACCTTGTTTCATAATTTCTTCTTTTTCTTTGTATTCACTACTGGTAATTCCCCACCAATGGCTCTGTCCTTTTTCTCCTGTCCATATTTTCTTTATGTTTACTGTACTTTTTAGTTCTCTTTCTACCCAGTCCTTAATCTTATTTTCTGTGTTCCATTTGGTGTCATCTAGGCCGTCATGTCTCTGCGGACCGCCCTCGCTACTCCTGGCTGCATTCATTGGGGCCGTGTAATCAGTGCGGTACTCTATTGCGAGAGGGGTAGCACCTCGCCAATCCTGACGGACCCCTGGCGCTTCGTTGCCTTCGCACTGCTCAACCCCATCTCAGGACCTCTTCTATCATGCGAGCGGGTTCGCGTATAAAAGCGAGAAAGAAGGAGAGACGAGAGCGGCGAGTGAGAGCGAAAGAGAGAGGGCGCGTACGCTAGACAGAGGGCTCCTAGCGCATACGTATACGAGGGCGAGAGAGAGGGGGATGTAGAGTGGCGCCAGAGGATGAAAGAGAGGGACGGGGACTGGTAGGTGTCAGGAGGGGGTAAAGCTGCAACTTGCTCGCACTCAAGTGCTGTGACTGCACAGCCGGGGCCTGCCTGGTGCTGGTTTGTAAATATTCTATTGAATATTTTTATATTTGTTGTTATTCTCTGCCGTGTTTTTCGGCTCATCTTTTCCAAAAGTGTCTTTTTCGCTCGCCTACCTGCCTCCCACTCGTACCCTTTTGCGCTTACGTCGTTGTGGTGTTCTACAACAGCACGCTGCGGACCGTGTTGCTTCCTGGGCAGGTGGGCGTCATGTTTCAGATAACTTTAATTACCCTATCGCTTCACACCGATCGGTTTACAATATTTCCAATATTACCACGGTATTACTCATATCAACATTAATTACTTTTATTGATTGTCGTACCGGTCTTACTCAACTTATTCCCTCATATAATACGCTATGTACGTCAGAAATCGACAGGTACGCGCTTTACGCATTTCTATTTTAATTATTTCCTATTTTGACGCATATAATGTAAATTCAAAGGTAAACTCTGGGCTGTATGGTTTACAGAGAGTAATATAGGATGAGTATGTGAGTGATTGCATATGTTATATGTATGTGCATCATGCTAAATGAAACGGCGTTATATTCAGAGGGATGTCTTTCTGTTAAGTTAACCTGATAAAGGCCTATCAGTATATGGAAAGCCTCTTTAAGAAACATTAGTATTAATTATTACATACAATAACCTATAAAGTTAAAAGATACATAATTGTTAAAGAATTAATAATCTGTTATATTACTTAATAATACTTAATTATTATATTGCTATAATAATAATAATAATAATAACTATAATAATACTTAATGATTATATTGTTATTTAATTGAATATATTATTAATCTATATTTATCTAGTACTATCTATAATTATTTCACATGTTCCCACATATATGATATAAACAAGTTTTTTTTTAGTTAAGGTAAGCAAAGCTACGTTTTCCAAGAAACATTGTATTCATTCCACGATAGAACTCAGCTATCAACATATTATTTGTCTTTTTATTCATTTTTAGACAAATATTATCAAAGTAGGCGTTTAAAACAATTACTAAACCTTCATTACTAAAAAAAACACCCAGTTAGTCATTCAAGTTAGTCTAGATAGTCAGTAATCATTGTTCAATCTTATTAGTTGATAATTAATTTAATAATAATTTAAACCACGCAATTTTTCTCTAAATTATCAGATGATTTATTAGATAATATCATAGATCCCTAAAGATAGCTCACGGCGTATAGAGAAATGACTGGTAGTTTACTCCGTAGAACTAATTTCTTAGCTATTTTTATTCATTTAGCATTGAATGCAATACTAGAACGATCATTATAAGACATTTAAATTTCTCCCCATATTTTAAACTAATTTTTATCAATCGAGTTATCCAGTGAGCTAACGTTGAGGTTAAATATTATAGTCAAATTAAACAGTTTTTGTAACAACTCGTGCTACAAATGTAACTCTAAGTACATAGATAACTCTCATGTCGCATGTAGATGTTTAGAACGCTTTGCATTCAATAAAAGATAAAGCTCATTCTACAATTGAAAAAAACTTCAAATACTACCTCGCGTTTTATCTACATACTAATTCCGTCTCATAGTAGTGAATATAATTTCTATTCATATAGTTAGTTTTTATAAATACAAAGTTTCTTTTTTACAAATTTGCTTATGGTATATATTTATGATCTTGATTTAGTACGCTAAATGAAGATATATTTTATCACACCAAATTCTCACTCACTTTTTTTACTCTACGAAAAGTTGAATTATTTCTTTTTAAAATATAATTAACTTTATGAATTTACCTTTTCAAAAAAAAAAAAAACTTAAAACTTTACTAAACTGATTTACTTTTTAATAACTCATTTATTCCATTAACAACTCATCTATACAACTTTACTTTAAACAAAAAATATTTATATAATATATTATAAAATATAACTTTCCAATTAATCTTACGTAATTAAAGAAAATCAGTAGCGTATATTTTAATCTAAAACTAATTTTAAATAAATTTAAATAATTATATATTCAATAATTTTTATGTATGAGTTTAAAAATCAATTTTATAAATATTGTCTATCATAACTCAATCTACGATTGACTATCTGTGACGGTATTTAATAAAGTTTATTTTAAGGTTTACCGAACTAGTGTGTACAGACGGTTTAAGATTTTCTGTATAGACACTGATATAAAACGAACATCGGCATTAGAACTTTAGTATATATCACGTAAATGCGAATGAAGTTATTGTACTAGGTAAACGATCATAATATCGTTTCGTGAAAAAGACATCAGACAATAGTTTACATCTCTGCATTTAAAATTTTATTTTTAATTATTCCTTACCATTGCTTATTTTTTAATAAGCCTTTATACATATTCTGAATATTTGTATCACAGCTACCTGTTTACGAAGTTTTAAATCTTTTAATCCTTGTTCAAAAAATCATCAAATTCAAGATGGTCCGACCTCTTGTATTAATGAAAAATATAAATGTTATCAAAATTTAATAAAGAAATCATTTATATTCAAATTAACTAAAATTATTTAGCTCTCAACTATCAACTATTTTTATGATCTCACACATATATTCTTTCACACATTTTTATCATTCGTCATGAAATTACATATATTAAATTCTCACAGATATATGGACTTAATTGTTTGTTTTGCGTATGTTCATATGGTAATTATAATTTTCTATTTATTTAAAGAATTTCAAATATTTTATTACAACTTATTTGTTTTTTTAATGATTTCCTTGATCATGTTGATAAATTCTTGATAAATGATTTTTGTTCGAAACAACAAAATTTGTTTTTACTGATGTTTATAACATGAAAGTTCATTTGCCTAATCACGGTATATAATATTTATATTTCACCTAGTGATCTTAAAAATGAAAATTTATAATAAAGAATTAACCATTATTTATTGAATTTAAAATGTTTGAACTTTTCTATACAATAATTATATTTAGTTTTTAATTTTAATTTTAATATAATTATTTTTTATCTATTTCAAAAAAACTAATGGTATTTTTTTTTTTTTTTTAAAACAGATATAATTCAGTAATTATTTAATTAAATACATTTATCTAATATTTTATTTTATAAAGATTTCGAAAAAATATTATATACATATAAGTTGAAAAATAATTTTTATTTGTTTTTAGCAATTTCTGTGTTATTATATTATTATTTACAGACAATAAAGTTAATGGTGATATTATTCGGATTACTTTTAACTTTTTTTTGAATTAAAAGTACAAAAGAAGCAACTATAAACTAAATATCATATATTAATTGATATATTTTAAAATTAAAGAATTTGTAAAACTGTTTAATTTGCATAAAATAGAATAAGTAAATGAATATTAATTATTATCATTATAAAAGTATATAATAAATTTATAAGGAAAACAAGACTGTTCAATTTTGTCTGGATTCTTCACCTATTAGTTGCAACAGGTCTAAATAACTGATATTTTTTTTAAATATATTAAAATACATGTGTAAGATAAAAATTATAAATAAAAATATACAGACAATTATTTATTAGTTTATTTGGAGAATAAATTAGGAAGTATTATAGTTAATATTAAGAATATATTTATGTGCAGTTTTCCATTAAATGTCGCTTATGAAACTTACAGAACTTCATTTATGACTGAATATTTTAAAAATGTGTTGCAATCAAAAGTTTACATTTCAAATATATCATAATCACACATTGATGTATAAAAAAATTTAATAATACTCTTTTTTAATTAAATTTTTTTAGCTTATAATTAATAAACACCATATAGTAATTATAAGGTAATTTGTTTTATTTTTAGAACCAGATGTCGATAGTGCTCTAACAGGATTCTTATTATTTGAACATCCCAACTTTTCCAAAGGCATTTTTTGAACAGGATATTCTCGATGTTCTAAAAGCATTGTACATATAGTTCTTTTTTTTGACATTATTTCATCATCTTTATCTCGAAGATTAGTCAACCAAACAGCAAACCAGTGCAATTCACAATCACAGATCAGAGGATTATCTAGCATAAAAGTATATAATCTTTATTAAAATAAATACTTACTAATTATATTAGTATTTATGTTTATAATCAGCAGTTATGCTTATATTTCACAATTTAAACGATTAAAAGCAACATTAAAATTACTCATTTTTTAATTAGGAATTTTATTTGGAAATGATGTAATGAAACATCAGCGACATACGGTTTATTTTATATTAGTAAGGTGAAGAATTCCTGCTTTTTTGGAAATTTGATTGTCCTATAAAAATTGTACTTTTTAATGCAGCGTCAACGATAATAAACTTTTACTTGTTATTTTTTTATTAATATTCAAATCATTTTTTCTTATTATTTATCATTTAATAAGTATATATAAATTTACAAGTTTGAAGATCAGTCTAAGATAATTATAAATTTTACGGCCTTATTATTTGTTCTACTTCTACTATATATATATATATATATAATATAAAAAATAATCGTACTAATACGATTTTTAAATTAGTATTTAACATACATCTATTTATTAATATAGGCATCATAAACTTTTACTTTCTGATTATTTTTTAATGTATATTCAGCTGTTTTGTATTCAACCTTTATTTTTAATCTTTCTTTATGTCTTATTTCTACGGCAATGAAGCATTTAGCAGTATCATTTTTTATGTATACAGAATAAATAAAAGTTTATTTAGAGATAGTTGATTTAACAGTAAATATTAAAAAATATATTACATATTTCTGGTATTTATTTATTAGCAACACAGAAATGTTGCAAAGGTTTCAATATATATATATATATATGTGTGTGTGTGTGTGTGTATAGAAACATAGACTAAAAGAGTATATTTCAAATAAACCCATAATAAAACAGAATCATCCATAAAACAGTAATAGGAAACTATAAAATACTAAAAACAATTATTTTATTAGTAATATTAGCTAGTAATAATTAACCAATATTTCTTTTAAGTTGGGCTCCAAAAAGGAAAATTTTTTTTTTGAATTTCTGATTTTTAAAGGAATGATATTATGCAATAGTGTTTCGTTTAATATATAGTGTTTATAGTTAATATTCAGTGTTTCGGTTTATTATATAGCCATAAAAAGTACAAAAACAACTTATAAACCACATTGTTCTTAAACAGAGTAGCAAATAAAAAACAAAAACAAAATAATTTATTTCTCAATGATGCAATATTACAATTTTTTTTTATTTAAAGAACATTATACAATGAAAATAACAAATTTATCCGTATATAAAACAATTTTTCTCAAGATATACTGCAACATGAAGAAAATTGCACTAGTGATGACTAAAAATAGAAACATGTGACAGTTGTTTGATTTTTCTTCTAATAATTTTTCAGATGACATTATTGTCAGTAATAGAAAAACATATTTTTCTGAAACACTGCATGTGATAGAAATGGTGATGTATACCAGAACGGAAATATCAATCATGGAAATAACAGAATAGGATAATATAAGAACGATGTTAAAAACGGTATGGAAAAGTAAATAGCATTTATCGACATTTGTATTGAGTGCCAAAGATTCGTGCTGCAGACAATGTTTTATAGGGTGCACTATTCTTAATTATATCGATATGAATATCAAAGTAAAATAAATTGTCAGATGCCATACAAGAAATGGTAATGCTATGTCACAACTAACAAAAAAGTTTCAATACTAAGATTTCAGTTCCCTAGATAGTACTTTTAGAATGATCAATTTCTATGTTATAAATACATCGTAATGAAATACGTTTTACTCAATCTGAGCAAATATACTAATAATAAAAATACTGATAACAATGCAGTTGTAGACAATATTAAAACTTTACTATAAAAATTCTACGCTGTATCTTATGAAAAACAGTTTAAAATGTAGTTTATAATTTAAAATATCTTTGTACTTTCGAAATTTTATTGTCAAAGGGTACGGTAACAATAAAATTATTCTACGCTTTTAATTCCCAAAAGTACTTTTGTGTAAATGTGAATAAAATGTGCTGTCTTGAATAATTAACTATCAATAATCGCAGAATTACTATAAATTTAAACTGTTTATTTTAAGTTTTTGATAACTATAAATATTTCTTTTGTTTTAATAATTGAACAGTTGGTTTCAAAGGGTTGCAATTATTTAAATAAATGTAAAGCACAAGAATATTATGTAAGTAATATTTAATATTTGAAAATATAATATACTTGTATACAGAAGAAAATCTGTCACAAAACTGACAGTTGTAAGAGATAGTTGAAAGTTCAACCGTCTACTTTATGATAGTATAATTCGGGAAAACTCTGGAAAACTTGGCCTGCACATTTCGCGTACAGTAAACTAATTCAGGTATTAACGCGCAGAGAAGAACCAAGTACACAATGTAACAGCTTACGCAGAAACACTTAGTGCACTCTCAACGATAACATAAAAAATATCACCAAAGTATTAGTAAAACTAGAATGGTCATAGAAAATATTAACTTTTTGTTAAAAATTAAAAAAAGTTAAAAAATAAAGATCAATTATAAAAATTTACACGAACGTGTGGAATTAAAGATAAAAAAGAAAAGAATGTTTTTATATTAAATATAAGACGCAAATTAATCTACACAAGAAATATTAAAAATTTTTAATTAAAATTAATCAAATATTTTAGATACAACAAAAACTTAATTCAGATAAAAAGTTTAAAGCCATATAAGTAACGTATAAAAAGAAAAGACTAGAAAAAACATGTACAGTACACGTTTTAATAGAATTTTTTCAACACAAAATTTCAAAATTTTAATAATTATTATTAAATTTGGAACAATGATTTTAATTTTAATCGTAAAATAAATACAAGTTTTAATGATACATTTAATATATTTTTTCTATAAGAAAAAACGATAACCTAATCATTCTAAAATACTCAAACTGATTCAAAGTAATTAAAATACATACGAATCTTCATATAATGAATATTTTTCTTAATCGTACTAGCTTAAAAGTATTATTAAGTTCTATATAATCATATTAAATAAATCGCAAAAGTTTTATAATTTATGGGTAGGTTTATATTATGAATTAATTATTAATAAAATTAATTTCAATTAATTTTAAATAGTAATTATACGAATGTGTATAAATTGACGGAGGCCTCGCTCCCGCGAGCTCGGGGGGCAGGTCCCGCGTCAAGGCGCCGAGGGGGAAGTATTCCCTCGCCCCGGGTCTCCTCCGGCTTGTAGGAGGGTAAAACGTTCGCCGACGCTTCTTCTGGGCCTCTTCTGAATCGCCCAGTGGATGGAGGGCTGGCGCGGTTGAAGGCCGGAGCCGATGCCGTCGTCGTTGGCTGGAGGCGATGCGTTGGTCCGGTCGGTGCAGCGGGCAGGTCGGCCAAGCGCGGAGCACTTGTCGGACAGGTGCGGCACACTTGTCGGGGCAAGTGCGCAAGGTGCTCAGGAGGCCTCGTGCTGGCCTCGTCGAAGCCGCTGGTCGCGGGGTGCCCGGAGGAGCGCTCGCTGGGCCGGATATTCGCCCTGAGAAGGGCGGTTTGTTGCGATGCCGAAGCTTTTGCCGGCTTCGGAGATCTCGCGATGTCAGCGCCCCTAAACCTCTGAGTGCGCGGGACGTCGGTATTTGCCCTGAGAAGGGCGGATTGGGGTGCAGGATGCGGAGAAGTCTACGGCGTAGGCGGAGTAGGCTTCCATAGCGTCGTGCGGAGTTCTTCCGGCTCTCTCGAAAGTTCCGAATTCTCTCTGTTCTTTCGGCCAGGGCCCTCCGCTTTTTATAGGTTTTCCCGAGCGGGAAGCCGAGCGTGCAGGGCGGCACTTGTTCGGCGCGTTCGAACCTGCACGTCGAACGCGTCGAAACGCGCGGCTGGGGCCTTCCCCGCGGCCGTCTAGTACACCGACATAATCTGGGCCCTTACCGGCCCCCGTCGCCTAGACGCGTTTACGACCCCTATCACCCGTCGGGCGACAAGTGTCGTAAACCGCCCGACCCGGATTTCCGATTATGTCGGCTGGGTTCCTATTGTTTTCACCCGTTTACGGCCCCGGTGGCCGGTCGCGGCGACGCGCCGCACATTCGGCACGGCCGCGCCCACGCCCGGTTGCCCCGGCGCGCGTCAAAATATATACATCTGTATGACAATATTAGTTTCTGAAGACCAAAGTTTTTATGTTCTAAAATTATATTTTTTGGTGCATCTTTTAAAAAATTTATATTAATACATAAAATTGATACATAATAAATTGATCAAATAATATATTTAAATAATCTGTTGAAATCATAAAGTATAAAATATATTTAACAAATCCAAAGTTAAACTAAATTACGATTTATAAATTTGTATTAAGATTTCTCATTTAAAAAAACTTATATAGTTTCTTTATTTTAATATAAATATGAATATATATTCACATTAATTAACAAAAATTTTATAATTTATAATTTGCAGAATATTCAATATCAGAATATCCCTACTGTTAATTAATTAAAATCTTTTCTGTATAAAATTGTATTATACTTACAAAAAATTCTTTAATTTTTTTCCGTATAACCTATTTTAAACATAGACTATTTATTGATAGTAATACATCTTCATATACTGTTTCCTTATTAATATACATAATATAATTTTTATTAATGAAGCTATACATTTATTTGTACAGTAAATTATTTTAAGTTTTAGTTTCTGTTTTTTGCAAAGACAATATCGTATATAATTATAAAATATAATTAAATAGCAGAAATCTTACCTGTTATATCAACAAGTTTTAGCGTATCAACTATATTTTCTGTTATATCCTCTGCAATATGAGTTAATTTATTATTTTGTAGATTTAGTGTTTGCAGTGAATTTAATGTTTCAAAAACCATAGTAGGTAGAACTTTTATCCTGAAAAAATTAAGTAATTAATTAATATATTCTGAATGTACATATATATCATTTAATAGAACACAAATTACATATAATAGAATATAAATTTCTACATTTCTTATTTTTTTCTTTCTTACACTACACTTATTTGCATATAACCCCTTAGATATCTAATTTCACAATAACTTATAAACTGTACATTTAGAGCTCTTATAATTTCACATATTTTGTAAATATTTCTTTAACTTATATTTATTATGATGATATCGTATATATTTTACAATATATTACATATTCTATATTTAAACTTAATATTTTTTCATGTTATTATTTTATTATTATAACTTATATTTAATGTTGTTCATAATTTTTACGTTCACATATTTTTCTAACTATTTTACTTTATATGACCTTAAGTACTATGTATATATAGCTCTTAAATTTTCTACATTATATTATAATTTTATATCTTTAACTTATTTTTAATGTTTATACATAAAATTTTATATTTATAAAACAAAAAAATACCACAGGAATTAATATCATATATATATATAGCGCTATGATCAAGTATAATGCGAAATCTAATCGTCTGATCTTGTTGCAAAGTCTGATTGAAAAGGATACTATTTTTAAAAGCATTGAAGAATCAAATCACTTTTATACCATCAGAGATTTTGAATGTTTAATTAAAGATTCACTTTCTAACTAAACATAAAAAAAATTAGTTAGCTAACATATATATCGTAAACTAATTTTGAAATTCATTTAATTATAATAATAACTACTGTATTTTAAACTTAAACTGGTATTTAAGTGTACTTGTAAACTGAAGATAAATACTCTATAAAAGTTTAAATCGAATTATTAAGCACAGAAACATATTTATTTATAATGATGTTGTTGTGAGATATATATTATATTTTGAAAAACCAAACCAAAACATTAAGCTAGACTTAAATTTTAAAGTAAGCGAAGTATGTACGTTATCTTTAATTAATTAATTATTCAAATACAGGACAAAAAGTAGCTGTGATACTTAAAATGTAATAACAGATACAGATACAGATACAGATTTTTATAATGTAATGCTAACATACGCAAATATTATAACATTCATAAAATGGCAACAAAAGTAGATACCGCATCATCTTGTAAGATTAACAATAATACAAAGCTGTTATATTTGTAGATATTCGATTTTTTCCTAATTCAAAGAAGTAAGCGAATGTAATACTTACCAAGATTATTTTAATCAATTAAATTTATTATAATCAAAATTTAAATAATATAAAATTGAAAAAAATCTTAATCAATAGATTAGGTTAAATTTATTTACGAACAATTTACATTGTTATTTCTGTGAAATAAATTCTCATATACTCTATTTCCATACAATAATATTTTCATTACTCAATCAATTTAACTATATATTTTAATAACTCCATTGTATTTTCTTCTTTTTTTTCTTCTTCTTTCTCTAACGTCTTAACCTACTCCATTATATCTTTTTATCTTTATTTTAACTCTGTTCTTTCTCTTTTCAACGTTATTAAAAATATATACTTTTACTTTTTACTTTAATCAATATCCACTGTTACTTACACGAATCGCGGTGAGTATGATTGTCAAGATACAGTAAAGAAGAAAATCTAATATTGAATTTAATATTTATTTTCAGCTTTTTATCAATTATAATATAAGGGAGAGAAGTAGCTTATGATTTGGTATCAAAACGAAAGAAGTGAAATGGGCCCGTGCCCGTTGCGTCCTTTTATAACTTCTCTCTTCTTCCTTTTATATGATGTTTTCGTCCAGTACGCGATCAAGCGAATTGCATGAATAAATCACGAAAATTATTTATTTATTTATTCTTACTTTAAGGCACCGTTCAGCAGTCATTTAGTCATTACACGACTACGACTTTGTTACCTTTTCTCTCCGGCATTTGGGATTTGCCCAACTCGACTGTCGCATAAAAATTTACAATCGAGTTTCTATTGGCAACATCTACTTTTGTGTTTAGTTTATTTCCCTATTGTTTTATTATTTCTTTCTTTCGTTGAGTCTTGTATGGTCTTCTTTTATCTTTCCTTCATTTATTAATTTTATTTCTTTTTTGAAGTCATTGATAATATTACTGTGCCTAATACTCCTATTTTTTCTCTTTTCTTTATAAACCATTCTATTTTTTATCATTGTTTACCAACATATTCACTTCTATAATTTTTTTGCTACGTAAATCCATTCACCTCCCTTTTTTTTTCCTTTCTGCGTTTAATTTTCACCGTTCTTCTTTTTTTTCTTTATAAGTCTCTGCGTGGTTTATGTAGCATTAAGAACCTTTGAGATCCGCTTTTTTCAACACGATTTTATTCTTTGATTCTTTATTTTCTAACTCTGCACCCACCACGTACGATCACTTTTGCCCTCCGACTATGCTTTCTTTACTTTCACCGTAAACCCTACTTTTTTTTCTTAATCATTCACTAAAACCTTCTTTTATAGTATTAGTAGTAGTAGTAGTAGTAGCATTTTATTGAAAAATATATGAAATTATTATTCTGTATTGCAGTAATTAATTTTATATTTTATATAATATTTTGCTTTTCTGTAATTATCTAATTATTTACGCGTTAACATTTATATATTAGTTACAAGAAACTTATTTTAACATGACTTATCAAACCTTATACATGGCATACCAATTTATCGTCTTATATTATCTTTATTCTCTTTATGCAGACATTATTTCTTTTTATCTTCTTCTTTTCTTATTTACATTATTGTTAATTAATTAATTATTATATTAATACTTATTTCTTATTATATATATTTGATAATATTATATTACATAATTATATATAATTACATAGACTTAAATGATATTATACATATTATTGCATTTTACTAAATTTTCTGTTTTTACTTATCTAATAGTTTATTTGAATTTCTTTGGCCTCATTTGTTCGTGTCAACACCCAATCTATCTCACGAGCCTTATTGGGGATAGCCTTTAAACTGAACAATTTTTCCAATTTGCGTTGATGAGATGCGCTGGTTGGTTTTCGAACCTAGTTGTTAATGCTACCAAATTGAATCTCCACACACCGGATAGCCATGAACGAGCACTAGAGTGTATTCGCTCACAGCCCGACTCAGGTACATGAATTTGTCTATGTCGGCAATCGTGCGCTTTCTTATCACCACGGCAGTGAATTGGTTTCTAAGCTGAGGCCAAGTCAGGTAATCTCGCGAAGGCCGACAAGTCAAGCTTCAAAAGCCTAACCTGCTAAGTCCGAACAGATGTTTCTCGTTGAGAGGTTCTTTGGGTCTCATCTACTGCCATTTTCAAAGAGCACAGATTGCCGATAGTTGAGGTGGCGGTTGAATAAACACTTTGCATGTGGAGATACTTATCCCCAGTGAAGTACACGTTGTTAATGTGAGCGATCGGGGTCAGATTCTCGATTACCTCATGTTCCTGCTAAAATCTCTCTTATATGATGGAGAAACGTTGCTGGAGTTGAATAAGGCCTTCCAACTCGATTCGAAAGTGTTGGAAATCGAGTTGAAAACGAGTTGAAAGTCTCCTTTACAGCGTTTATCCGTTGAGCCTGTAATTGAACTTGGAGTTGTAGTTTGGCTGCCATTTGAGTCTTTCTTGGTTTTGTCCCATCTCTTCTTGTTGGTGAACGAGAGCGGAGCTGTCATCATCCCATGAAGTGTATCGTTGAGGTTCTGGTGGTGAGCGGAACGGAGATGTTGTATCGTCCACCGTCATCGGATATGATCTTTCATATCAACATGAAGGTCGACAAGATCTTGTTCCGACATGATTATGTGAGCATTTTAAAATGAGCAATACTAATGAATGAAATGCATTTCAGAAATATGTAACACTTCAATAATAAGTTGCACTTCACTAATATTATCACTAATTGACACTGTGGTCCGGTTCCTAAAGACCAAATGTTGAGTAAATCGGCTTTTAAATGTCACTAGGCTAAAGGGTGAGAAGGGTCAGTAATGGCAACTAAGACGAGTACACAAATTACACAAAATGAATAATAAAAAAATTTATATTTACACTTAAAACACTAACGCAAATCAATGCATTAATTTATGAACCTTAATATAAAACGCACCTTATGGGAATTACAACTTGATTATTAAATATAATAATGCAATTTTAGAATATGAAATCAATTTAGTTTTAATTAAATAAATAAAGAATGTGTGAGTGGGAGTGTGTTTGTATGTGTATTTTCTCGTTATATCTGATTATGTTTTTTGTATTATTAGTTATTTATTATATTGAGTGGATGATGATGTACTGGGTAAGGTGTTAATGTACTATAACAATTATTAATACAATTTAAAATGCGTGGTCAGTGGACTCAACAATTTATAAAGGTTTGTACGAATGAATAGAACAAAAAATGAGTGTTGTGCATGCTTGAGCAAACTCGAATATACTGAATACAGTTATCAATATTACGAGAGTAGATCATCAATCATTTGACGCATCATACTTATTGTTAAATGAAATGATTAGTTACCGTTTGAATGTATGGTGTGAATATATCTATAATGCGCGGAGTGAAGTAGATCGCTCCGATTGGTTATTGACGAACGATCGACGTACTTGAGTTGAATAGCCCCTCTTTTTCACCACGTGGTGAGCGATCGATGTCCATAGTTAGTAATTTATTATCGATTGCTACAGTTGGCGCTACAAGTACTATAAATTATGCATTCTCGAACACATACTTATGTTCTTTTTATTTCCTAACATGTAGTTTGTCCAGTTGTTTCTATAAATTTCCTTTGCACTCTTTAAAAATGTGTTTTATTGTTTCTTTCTTTTAGTTTTATTATGTAAATTTTTTTTTCTTTTACCATCCAGTATTGTTTTGCTCTATTTTCATTACCCATTCTAAATATTGCTAATATCTTCATTCCCACATTTTCTCTCCAATTTTTTTGTAAAAACATTCTTTTTCTTTTATACCTTTCACCTTCATTTGTATATTTTTCCTCTGCTTTTAATCCTATAATAGTGATATTATTTTTTCTTAGTTCTCTTCCTTTCTTCCACCATTCAATCGAATCGTTCTTTTCTCATTTCTTAGTGTTTACTTCAAGTATATTTATCACTACCTTTATTAGCCACCTTGCTTTTCTCTGTGATTCTTTTTTCTTATATATTTCCAGTTTCGCTTCTAGCTTTTCATTTTTTTTTATATTTTCTTAATTTCTCTCTTACTTTTTCCTCGTGTCTACATAGTGATTTTTAGTAAATGTTTTCTTTTCTCAATTATAACATTTCAGCTTTTCTTTTTATCTTTTTATCTTTTCTTCATTATGCTTTCTAACTTGATACTTTCTGTACTCTTTAATTCATTTTTTCAAATTGAATTTCACCTATACTAATCTTTACTATTTATAAATTGATTTCACTGTATGCCCATAGCATATATTTCTCGTAAACTTATTTAGCAGTCCCTAATATTAATTAATATTATTAAAAAATTGAAAAATATAATCACTAATCACTAATAAAATAGGAAAAACTACTATTTTTATCTTAAAACCTATGGAAAATATAAAATGAATTAATACAAAATATGTAGGCATTTGATTGTAGGTAATTTGATTCGAAGTGAAATGATGCAATGAAATTAAGAATGATTTGGATTCAAATCGAAAACAATATAGAATATAAACTGGTATAAATAACACTAATTATAAAAAGTACTCACAATATTATTCTATCTTAAAAAAACTCATATGCTAAAAGTTAATAAACCAATTTGTTTGAAAATGCTCAAAACATATAGGTGGCGCCGTCTTGTAATTATGGATTCATCTATCGATTGCTCTATTAATTATCGACAAACTTAATCATCGCGTGGTGAAAAAGAGGGCGCCACTTGATGGCGATAGTTTCTCCTGCCATACATTGTCTAGACAGCTCAAAATATAAATCAATATAATTCGGCAATAGAATTGACGACTTATATGATTGTCTCATCAATTATCAATAGCAATCAGGTAAGCCAGTTAAAAGAGATCTGCTCACTTTGAAAAACACAAGTAAATTCTACTTATTCTTTTGTTTTCTTGTAAATTAATATAGTGTTAAGTTTTATTAACCCTGTTCAAAGTGTAAATACTTCAAGTATATCAACATCAGTTAAAATCTCAACTTGCACATCACAGTAACACTTATAAATACAGAACACACATACGTGCAAAAACACTCACATGGAATTACTGTCATGGACACGCTCATACATCATTGACAGATTTATCATATATTAAATTTATTATTTTTTAAGTTACTCATTTGTTTTACTGCGTTTATTCATAGTTTAATATTAAGTTCTTTAGTACAACTTCTCTCAATAAGTGCGTTAATTTTAAGTGATTTCCTTTTAAAATAGTTTAATATTAAGTGCGTTTTTATATCATAAGTTTATATTTGAGTGTAATAATATAAGTTGTTATTTAATTGTTTACTTGTGTTTCATTTCAACCCAGTTTTCCACTCCTTGCCCTTACTCATCCTTGTTATTCAAGGATAACTCAAACGTGGTGCTCAAACACAGTTCAAAAGCTGAAAAATTCTACAAAATTTAAAAAACAATGTGTTTGTATCGATGACGCTTCAATAGACTGTAGACCAAGACAGTACGGGTAAAAGTTAGAACAGAGAAAGAGAGAGAGAGCGTGAAAGAGATAGAGCAACAACGAAGAAAGAAAGAGAGATTTTAGAAAATGAAGAAGTAAAAATTTTTTTATATCAATGGTTTAAATATTTACTCATCGAGAAAATATTTCGTATAAGTTTAAGTATAATTTTATTATCTTTCTTTAATTTATATTCTATTTTGTTACTGATGAGTTTGTTTTGCAATAAGTTGACTTGCATTTATGAGTTGTGCTTTATAATATAGATTATAAAAGATTGCAAAAAAAAACACGTGCTTTGATAAATAAGGTTATTCTAACAGACTTTGGTTTAGTCGGGTAAATAATCACTCAGTTATTTACTTCACTAACGGTTATTTGTTGATGCGGTTTGTACAATTCATATATTATGCTATTAGTATAATATATGAGAGCCAAACGCGTGTGGAATCGAGTCGCTTGCACGATTCGAACCAACTCGGCCGTCGGCAAAGGGCCACCGGCTCCTTTATGATCTTTTCTACAAAACGCAAAACATTACGCATACTTATATCTAATTCTTATTTCTACACTTTAAATAATAATGTCGATATTCGACGCGACACGGAACACCCGATCTTTCTATATCTTATGTGCGCCAAATTGTCGGCGCGCAGCAACATCGATCCAGCCCGCCGCTTAGAAATAATAGTAAATATCCTAGAGTATATGCCACAAGACCTAAGTAATTTTCTTTGATTTTATCAGTGCACGATCAATCAATCAATTGTCGTACTGTTTTTGTGGTCTCTCCACGCACCAACTTGATCTGTACGTTAACTTGTTGATTGATGCACTTGTTAATTGGAAAGTAATCAAGACACAATAAAAAAATAATACCCTTAATAGCATTTCCCAATTTCGAAAATTAATATAACGTCAAAAACATTACTATTATGTTACACTTTAGCTCATATTACATAGTATAATGAAAAAATATTAAAAAATTTATTTATTTAAAAAAGGATTAAATTGTATATCATAATGATAGAATAAAAATTGTACAAAGCAAATTTATACAAATTATATCAAAATTTGTTCTCATTATCCATTATGTCATTCCAAAACATATTTAATAATATATTTTTTATAATCTTATAATTTACGTGAAGAAACATTCACAATCACGAACAAAAGAAATAAAAAAATTGAAAAAGATGTTGATGAAAATACTATGGAACCGCAACATATAATATATACCATATATACAAATGTTAGTAGAGCACGTGTCATAATAACGCAATGCACCTGAATTACGATTCGTAAGTTATTTGGGGATATTTGAAAGTCGAGAATCATATTTAAGAGTAGTAATCTGGAGTGGAATGTAAGATTCATGGAAAATAAGTATTTTAAAATCTTTATATTAAATCTTTAGTTTATTCATAAATAATATGATTCCAGTCGAATGATAAAATTAATGTATGAGAGGAGCAAAGTTAGGTGTATGCCTTAAGTACTTAGTTTTCCTGATTAACATATAAAAAAAACTTCTAAGTCTTTAGAATCCCGATTATAACATATGCAATATTGCTCAATTCTAATGGTCTGATAAATGCAAAGAGCCGTGTGTTGTTACACGAACTTTCCTCCTTCTTTTACTCAGTATAACCGATAAACCCGCCCTACAGTAAGTAACAATTTCAAAATAAAGTAATGTAAACTGCAAACGTGCAGATAGAAGGAAAAGTAAAAGTTTAAGCACAAATGGAACATTTGCGAGGCAGGTAGGCGCTCAAGAAGCAACGCGGTTCCCCTAGTCCAACCGAAAATTCGGAAAAGTAAAATAAGTCGAAATTATTTCTTTTTGAAAATACGTCAAATATAAGAAATAATACCGTACGGTAAGAACGCATAAGGTTATTCATGCCTACGTCACGACACTCGAAGTGCGAACATTGCTGCAGCATTTCCCTTCTACTACCTGTTCCCCACTCTCACTCGCATACGCTTACGCTCTCTTTCTCTCTCTCTCTCTCTCTCTCTCTACCTAGCGCGCGACCTTACTCTCTCTTACTCTCTGTTCTCTCTCTTCTTCCCTCTCGCTCTCATACACTCGACTCTCTATTCTTTTCCACCTCCGTCACCTAAAAGTCAACCCGCGAAAACTCGTATCTCATCTAAAAGAGTAAATGGCGACTCGCGTAAACAAGACCAATTATGATAAAGAAAAGAGTTGGGATTTATTAAGCTGTTGCAACGAGCCAAGGCTAAGATTCGTGATCGCCCGTACCTCCCGCGAGTAGCTCCGCCAAAACCTAAAGAGCCCTCCCCTTTCCTTTACTTTTCACCCTCATCTCCCGGTCTCATTATAGAAGTGGGACTGAAGTTGAAGTCGGGCGGATGCGTCGTGGCGTCAATAACCCATATTCGTGGGTGTATCGTGGCCCGCTAGTAGGAAGCGCACATCGGAAGACATGTCGCAAGCGAAGAAGGGTTTACCACCGTGGACGTGTAGCGCTCTCCTGTAGGTAAAGTCGAACATCGTATAGGTGGCGCGACTCCAAAGAGATCAACAATCAGGGATGGCGGGGCAGATGCGGAAGGGCAGACTGTCCAGAACGTGATAAGAATTTCTACCTCGGTTGCGCGAAAAGTCCGAACAGGACACCTAAAAAATATTTTGCGTCAAATATGGTAAGCGTGCGGTGTCATCTATCTCGAAGTACGGTAGTCTTTGAGAACCTTTTTCCTCCGATGGTTCAACCAGGGTTTTTTCAGGTCTAGGGAAGCGAAAATCAAATTTATCACAAGCGGGACGGCTGCGACAGCAACGACCGAACCGGCATAGGATACTTTGTAACACATGCGCGCAGAATTAGATAGTAAACCAACGTACAATATTGACGAGTTCTTACCATTTTGTAAGAGAGCGTCAAGGGATGTAGGAAGAGGGGGGTATAGGAAAAAAAAATATTGAAGAGTACGGGATTGAGGTACGGAGGGTACGTAAGCGTGGCCCGGGGATAATGGATGGATCGCAAGTCCTTCCTCCCGTTTTTATAAATCGGGAACTTCAACGGTTTTTTAACTTTCGCGGAAAATTAAAAAACCGTTGGACGTTACCCGATCTGTTATTGCGCGTGCGATTGTTTAATGTTAACGCGCGGCGGCCTGTCGCCGACGGGCGGCGCACGACAATATCATTAGTGTAATTAAAATAAAATAGAAAAAAGTGCGTGTAAAATACACAAACATGAAATAAAACGTACGTGTGTAGTAAGTACGAATGGGGATTAGCAGTTGTTGTGTTTTTTATGTTAGCGTAATTAACAATAGACGCGTAATTGTTAGAAAGAGTAGTTTAGAAAAAATTAACCGCAGAGATTGTAAGGGTTTATAAGAGGAATGCGTCTAACTTATTTCTTTAAATAAAATTATATTGTATAGAATTAGAAACGCGCGGCACCCGAATAGTTTTATTAGTTCTCCTTGTATTTTAGTTACGGAATTTTACGACAAAAAAGTGTACAGCTGTGAGGAAAGAAGCTCTTAAATACCGTGGTTCGTAGCGATCGAGAAGCTTGTGCCACGATATTCGAATTCTGACAGAATAAAAATGTTTAAGCCATAATAGAGTTTTACTTTGCTAATCATACCTCCATCTCTCCTGATAAATTTAAATAACGCGGGGCAGTTGGTTAAACTCACAGTGTTTTCTTTCTTTTTGTCTATCTTTCTACTAACTTTATATCAATGCTCTTTTGGCTTACGTTTTCGTCATCTATCGTCCTAAAGTGTAACACGTGTAATTACGAGTGTATGTGCAGCTGCTCAAATAGAAGGGCTATAACTCTGTATTTGAGTTAGATGCGCAGAAATTAAAAACTCTTATATAATACTATTCAAAGAAAAAAATGATATTTAAATTTTTTTCTATTATTATACTATTTTTTACGTATCGCTAAAATTAACTCTATAAAAGTGTCTACAAGATCAATGACTAAATGTAGATTCATCATCTGAATTTTAATGTGCTAAGATACAGTAATGTTATTGATTTAAAATTTTAATAAATTTAAATATAAATCTTATATCGTTTAAGCTAAAATCTTACGAAAATTAAAGTTTTATTGTTCTTTCGTTTAGTTTTTTCTTCAGAATTGTTTTTTTAATTTTCCATAAATAATTCTATATATTTTTAATTCAGATACATATAATAAATAAATAACAAAAATTTATTTTTCAATCCTTTTTTAATTATACACAAATTAATATACTTTTAATGTATTATAATATATTAATTTAATAAACTTACATATTTTTCTGCAAATTAAGAAAAGTAATTGAATCACCATAACCGGTAAAAGAATCTTCTAAAAGTACGCTAATGTTATTAGCTCTTAAATCCAAATGTCTTAAGCGATGTAAACGACGTAAAGCATCACTAGGTACTGAATATAAGTTATTATCGCCTAATTTTAAATATTGTAAATTTTCTGAAATAAAATTATTTAAAAATATTAGGTATAAGCAATAGCTAAGCAATACCCACACACACGCATGCACACATATTATTCTAATGGTTTAAAAGAATATATTAAATTAAGAAAAAACTTTCATTTTATACAAGTTATTTGTTTAATAATTCATTATTAATTAAGAACTATAATTTTTCCATTAATTATTCAAGGATGAACACAATAAATTAAAGAAATAAGAACTTATATAAATAAAAATAATTATTAAATATATTAAAAAATTTAATTTATTATATAAGATTAATAATTAAACGGACTAGAAGAAAATATACTTAAATACTTGAACTTGATTGTTAAATGATGAATTATTAAATTTGACTATTGTTTAATAGATACAAAATTTTTTTAAATTTGAAATGTTTGAAAAATTCTTAGTTTTATTGTTGAATAAGCAACCAGAATGGAATAAATTGGTATTAGATACATTAATAATATTGTTTACAGCTTGATCTGCTTTTTTTTTTTTAAACGCTGATTATCTTATTGGTAGTATTATTTTGAAAGAATCTTTTTTAACAAATATACAAGTATTGTTTATTTTTAATCTGCTCTCAGTTAATTCATTACTTATTATATTATTATCTTATTAGTGTAATTGAATCTACTTAAACGTAGAATTTATTAATTTATTAAATGATTGGTTTCATTTCATTCATCGTGGTATTAGTTACGTTCTCCTGCATCATTATAAATATTTTTTCACACATTTTATGTTACTTTATCACACTTGGCTATATCTCATAATTATCTAATATTTTAATATTCATATTCTAATTTCCTCAAATTAAAACGATTATGCACTATGTTAGAAAGTAAACAAAAATTAATTATTTACTTTGAAGGTTATCGTAATCGTGTATTATTACGTGTATCGTAATCTATTACACGAGTATTTACGAATAAGTAAAAATAGGAATAAGAAATTTAAATAAAAAAAAGAAAATATTCTTAAGATGAGTAATAAGGGCTTAATAGTGAATGAGATATTTAAAACTTATGAAACTTAACAGCAAAAATTTATATACTTCATATATTTTATTCTAGATATATGATACAAAATATTAAATACAAAAAATATAGTAAACATTTTAAGAATATATGTCAAATTTTGTGTCAGAAGAAATAAATTAAGTTGTAAATCAATATCATCTAATAAAAAATTAATTTATGTTAAAACTTTTATCAAACAAAATAAATTGGAATTATTCAATTGTTTATTGATAATTTTAGCATACTTAAAATTTTTTTTTTATTTTAGATTCATTGTTAAAAGTGCAAGACATTCGATACAAGACAAACCACCTAAAATTTTTTTTTTTTGTAAAGAATTAAAGGTATTTCAAACTAAAAAATAAATATAAATAAAATGATGATTTTTTTCTGAAACAATTTCGAAAATTGTTTATTGTGCGTGATTTAATATAGATGTATTTAATCATTTAAAGGTAAATATATGAAATTATAACACAATTTTTATTTTTATTTTTAAACAATTTAAAAAAATTTTTTAAAAAGATTTACAGCCTCTGATATTTACTAAACTATTTTTCTTAATGCCTAAGACAAACTTTTATCTTAATTCTTCAAGTAGTCGAATGCTCAACTATAAATCTAGAGTACGGTTAAAATAATATCATCTTAATGTTTCTATTTAAATTTAATATTTTTAAAAAATAAGTAAACATAAAGAAATATATAATAGTAACTAAATTTATATTTTCGAAAAATAATTAAAACTAAATAAATAAAAAATTTAATCTCGTATAGTACTATTAAAAGAAATAATAATGAATTATGTTTTGAAATTAACTTACAGCACTTGTAATAAACAAAACGAACTCAAATGTCAGAGAGAATGTTCTGCATCCTGAAAAAGAAGTAAAAAATTAGCACACAAAATTATTATGTATAACAGAAAATACTAAAACATAAATAATTACTAAAATAAAAAAATATAACTAATTGAAGTAATTTGTAGATTAAGTGAATTAAGAGGCTCTTTCCAATTATTTATCGCAAGTAAATAATCTGATAAGTAAAATATAATTTAATATTTAAAACTATTATTATAATTTTTATCATTATATGAATAAATAAATTATTGTAATTTATACCTATCCCAATCCTTAACGTAAAAAAAGACATGACATTAACTTTACTATCAAGTAAAATTAATTCAGTTAGCGGTAAATTAAAATGTTAAACATCAGTTAAAGAAACTTAAAGTAAAATAATTTAAATAAGTTTCGATTAAAAAAAACAGATTGATAAATAGCATTCAAATAAAGAAATGATTAAGTCTTACTTTAATGAAACATAATAATATAAAGTACTAAGAAGCACACAGAAAAACTCAATGTATTTAAAAAATATACCGCACTGATAATAATGCATTAAACAGGCATTATATTAACTTCGATGCATTTGTATACGGATTTATGACAATTGGTATTTATAAGTTTAAATTCAATTAAAGAAAATTAATGTTTTTAATAAATATATAATTATTATTTTTTAACGTTTTTGATAAATAGAAATAAATAGGAGAATTAATAATACGCTCAATAAAGATGGGGTCTAAGGATCAACATTTCACATAAAATGTTAAATGAAAAAAATATTGACTCGATGAGTACTACGATAAGATAAATCCGCATAAACTTTTATATCAATTAACATAAGCAGGATTCATATTATACAAGAGATTAAACGATAATCAAATTTTCTAAAAAGTGGTTACAGCAACCATAAACATCACAGCTACGATTTCTTGAACTTATACATTTTTTAGAAAAAGAATGTATAACTATTGCTACAGTAAATTATTGTATTAATCGATTCAATCAAAAATTGAAAGAGATACAGCCTAATTTATCAAAAAAATGCTGTTTCAATACTATCATCGGCTTGTTTATCCAGAATTGTAAAATTATATAAATTGCTCCTAGCGATATTTATCAATTCCTGAATATGAAAATAAGAATGAAAAAAAAGATGAATCATATTTTTAGATAGTTTTAAAAAAAATCACAGAATTCTTCTGTATCATTCGAAAAGATTACGTTGAAAAATAAAAAAATCTTGTTTTAGAAAATATTTGTATTTATTCGTATCACAGATGCTTATTTATTTATCCTCATGTATAAAAATATAATGTACTATTGTACTCTTTCCATCGTAATTGAAAGTTTTTATTCATTTCGAATTCATTTCACATATAAGTCTATGTAAATCAGATGTTGGTATATTAAAAAACTGCAAATAAATATATACGAATGTTATTATTAGACATACAACTGAGTAATTTTCCATACCGGCTAATATTTTTTTATCGTCCAATGGAATTTTCGAAGTCACTTACCATATGCCGAAAATAAATAAGCCAACATTAACATAAATAATTCTCATTAATTTTGTATAATAAAAAAGGGTCAACGAAATATTATGCTACAGAATGTAGTTACACAATCTGTGTTTTAAATATATAAAAGATTAACTTTTAGATCACCTTATTTAATATGACGAAACTTTCATCTTTGGTATGTTGAATAACAAAAAATTGTGTACTCTCTCAATTCATCTCTAATTCACTACTACTTTAAACTTAAAAATGTGTATATTTGCCTTAATATCCTTTTCTTGATTTCAGATACTAATTTATTAAGAAAACTTGTTTCTTCTCTTTCTTATTCTAGTTTATAATTTGAGATCTAACAGTAATATATTCAATTTAAATCTTTTCAGGCACATTATCCATGTAAAAATAACTTCGTATCATACGTCTATAAGCAACATTTAAAAAACAAAAAATTTTAAACATTTCATTCACAGTACTACTTTGTCAACATTCTTTTTACAAATTTCTTTTTTTTCATTTGATTTTTTACTTATTAATTATTTTTAGTTTGTTTTTTCCCAAAATTCCATACTATTGCATTCAATTTTTATAATAATTTATCTTCATCAAATTTCGATATTTGCAAATTATACAATTGAACTTGATTTCTAAATGATTCTAATGCTGAATATAATAAAAAAATAGATTATAAAGAAAATGTACGTATCAATAAGTTTAGATACCCAAACTGGTTATATGAATTATATATGCAAAAGTAAGCTTTTTAAATTTGTTATGTAACTCTCACCTTTTTACATTGAATATATCTAACTATATATTTTTTATTTACATAAACAAAATTCTATCATAAATGTATAATAATTTTACCTTCTAAACCTATAAATGCATCTGGATGTACATGAGTAATTTGATTTCCTTCTAGTTCTAAAGAATTTAATAGAACTAGATGAGAAAATACACGAGCAGGAATTTCTTGAAGTTTATTATGAGCAAGTCCTAGTGAATCAAGACTTCTTAATCCTAAAATAATAAAATTTCTATAAATTATAATGCAAAAATATTCTATATAATATATTAATACGTAAATACAAATTCTTTTTGATACAGTGTTAATAATTAACAAAATAATTTTGAATAAAATTATGATTGAAAAGTTTAATTATATCAAGATTTTTTTCTTAAATATAAAAATACAATGCATATCATGCTTACGTTTTACATATACCTTATTATAATTATTTTAAAATTTATATACTTTATAAATTTTTTTATAAATATTATAAATTATAATTGCGCACAAAATTTTTTTAAATTTAATAGCTAAAAATCTGCTTATATAACAAAAATTAATATCTAAAAAAGTTGTTGCAGTGTTATGATGAGTTACTACTAAAAATAATTACTGTTTTTTATAGAAATTCTTAAAAATATGGATATTACTAATTCATATATATTTTTATTAAATGCATTTTAAAACTTCATTTATTAACAAAACTTAACTTACGATATTTTTTTAATTACTAAATTATAATAATTTTAATACCATTTCTTAGTTATTTCAATATAAAAATTTTACATGATTTATATTGATAAGCATCTCATTGACATGTATTATATAGACGTTGACAAATATTCTCGGCTGTGCCAAGGACTTCTGTCCGCCAGCGACCTCCTGTTGTACGTAACTCCTATATGGGTTTCACGGAACGATTGCTAATCTTATCGCGTTTCGAGCCGAATTTATACAGTGCGAGCGGTACCTGTTTCAGCTTGTTCCAATCTCATCGCGAAAAATCTCCGAGTTTCTAACGGCCGCTCGACGGTCCTCCGTAAAATTTGATTGTATAAGACCTCTTAAATCTCTTACTATTATTGTGCGGCGATATATTATTGATTTTTAACGTGTTCCCGTTTGTCGCAGAATATAAACATTATAAAAGTATTAATTATATTTTTAATTTTTAGCTAACTGCCATCAAATAATTATGTAAAACTCAAATTGATACTGTCCATCATATTCAATATTTACTTTTTTACATCAAGTTTCTATAATTATAAAAAATATATCTAAAAATATTATTACCGATTCAGTAAACCAGTGTAAAAATATAAATTTATTATAATGTAACAAGTTCATTACTTTATCCACGATAAAAATTTTATTATTAGATTTTAAATTAACAGTCTTTAATAAAGGTTTAAGTATTAAAAAATCTTAAGGTCACTTAACATGTTATAATAATAATGTATGCTAATAATTAATTTAAGAAAAAAGATAAATTTATCTGATAAATAAAAATTAACATTATTTAACACATTCCAATAAATGTTAATGATTAATGCAACAAATAGGACAAATTTAGTTAGCGGAAAAAACCTATTTTTAATTAAGTTTGTAAATAAGTATATAAATTCTAAGGTTTAGAGGTTCTATAGTAATTACGAATATTTACAAAGTATAAAATCATCTATTTTACCAAGTCGACACTTAAAATGATATAGTCAATTGGTCAATTCTACAATTAATAATGGAGAGTTTACGCTGTAATCTTAATGATCTATATATTGTATTATATATTTGAGTGTGGGAAAGTGAAGAAGCTCCATCAAATGTTTTACTTCAATGATACCATGACTAGCGTAAGATCAATCATTCTTAAAATCTTGAAGAGTAAACATCATAATATTTAAAATATGTATTAAGAAGATTGAATTATATTTATTTTAAGTAATTTTTAAGCTCTTTAAATAAAACCTGTATTAATATTTAATTAATCCTACATATATATTGATCATGCCAAATTAAATTTTGGATTCAAAGAAATTATAAAACTTCAGATTTTTGTATATCTGTTCGATAATGCATAATTATGGTACCTCTAGCGCCATCTGTGATAATCGATGGCGATAAAGAGGACGCTACTCAACTCGAGTGTCAGTAACCAATTGGCGAGATAAGATAAGGATAGAAGCAGAAAGAATGTATGAACTTAGTCAACTAAAAGACAAAAATAAAAAGAAAATTATACAACAAAAAGTATAATTATTGAAATGGCATAGAATGGTCATGGTGTATATGTAGAGTTAAATTTAAAAATGTTGATAAATTGAGAGATGAGGTAAACAAAATAAAAATAGGACAACAGATGCAATTATGGGCAAGAAGAGTTGTAATAGTGGTAAGTAATAGTTAAATTAAGAGAAAATAAGAGAAAAAGTACGAAGAAATTGAATGAGATAAAAAATGAGCAATGCTAAGTGAAAAATAGAAATATAAATCCAGATTAATCGAGAAAGTTTATTATATGATCAACTGTTAATTATAATACATCATATTATTCATACATACGTAGTCTCAGAATTACTTTTCTGCTTACTTACAAACTATTTACCATGTTCGAACGATAACACATTTATGCTCAAAACACTAATCATTTAAATAAGCAATGAGTGTTCTTTCTACATTATAAATGAAACCTTGAATTTTAACAAGTTTTATGTAATTTTATTGTGAATAAAATAGTTTATTATACATGAAACTTGCACAAAATTAAAAAAAATTGATTGTTTTTGTATATATAAATTGTTTGCATTGGCATAAATTAAAACTAAAAAAATTTATTATAAGATTATCTAATATTTATAAAAAATCTAATATATTATAATTATATAATAAAAAATAACTAGGCCCTTCAAGTATTACCAAAAATCTCTGTGGTGGTAATACAAATTTTATATTAATAATATAATACCTTGAAAATCTCCTTCTTTTATTATAGATATGTGGTTTTCTTGGATTTCTAATTTTTTTAACATGTTCAGAGATGACAGTGAAGAAGTTGGTACATCGACTAATTCATTACCACCTAAATTCAACCTTTTTAATTTTCTTCTGTAAATCAAATCATAATTTTAATTAATAATATTAATTTTACAAGGATATCACATACAAATGTACCAAACTATGGAAAAGGATTGCTTGAAGGTACGTATGGAAACCATCTACCATTTATGACAGCCGTTAGACACTGATTCAATAAATTTATATTGAATTTATCTCTTTAAATAAAATTCACATAAGTTTTAGGTTGATAAAATTTAAATTCATTATTATAGACTAAAGATCAAAGGCACCGAATCTTCTCTGAAAAAAAACGGAGCCTGACCAACCTGGATGGTTATAACAATTTTTTCTATTTCAAATATAATAATTTATCAAAAATAATGTATCATCTTGTATATTTAAAAAACGATTGATAAATTTACTACGCACAAATTTTATAAATTGCGCTAATATCTTATACCAGAACATGAAAACATGGTTCGTGGAATGAAAATTGAGTTTTTAAATTTAATTTATCGCGAAGTTAAAAATCTATTTCAGAGAGATTGACATTTTTTAAACGGTTTAAAAAACCTTAAACAATAAAAATGTCAGTAAAATTAAATGATATCAAAATATACGTTATAAAATGAAATAACTTTTTGAAAAGCTTGAGTCTTAGTTTACATTACGGATACTTATTTATCCACTTAGATATATACTACGTAACATTATCTTATGTATTATGAATGTTTAACACTTTTACTCTTAACATTAATATTCTTCAAATTATTATTATTATTATTATATATTTGTTACATAATTTACAATTGTTATGAATCGCTATATTAATTTTTACATTTGCCTTTGACGGACGACCTCGCCCCCGAGAGCTCAGAGCAGGTCCAGCATCAAGGCGCCGAGGGGGGAAATATCCCTCGCCCCGGGTCTCCTCTGGTCGGGGAGGAGAGAAGACTCTCCGGCGCTTCGTTAGGTCTCTCGGAGTCGCGCTGCGGACGGGGACCGGCGTGCACGGTGCTTGGGAGGCCTCGTCCAGTCTCGTTGTCGGCTGGTGATCGTGATGCGCTCTGGCGGGGCGCTCACTGGACCGGAGATTCGCCCTGAAAGGGCGGTTGGCGCGGCGCCGAAGCTGTTGCCGGCTTCGGGCCTCTCGCAAATGCGGTGCACCTAAGTGCTAGGTGCACACGACGTTGATGTTCGCCCTGAGAAGGGTGGATTGGGATGCTAAGTGGAGAAAGAGGCTACCGCAGGGCGCTCGTTGCGGCGTGGACGGGAGCAGGCACCGTGTGGCTTCAGCGTGATTTCCTCCCTCGCTTTCCCGAAGATCTCTGCTTTTTGGCCAAGGACACTCGGCTTTTATACATTTCCCGAGCGGGAAGTCGAGCGTACCTGGCGGCACTTGTTCGACGCGTTCGGATTTGCGCATCGACTACGTCGAAACGCGCGGCTGGGGTCTTCCCCGCGGCCGTCTACCTCACCGATATAATCCGGGCCTTTACCGACTCCAGTCGCCTAGACGCGTTTACGGCCCCCGATCATCCGTCGGGCGACAGGTGCCATAAACCGCCCGGTCCGGATTTTAGCTTGTATCGGTGGGGTTCCTTTTATTTTTTTTTTCTTACGGCCCCAGTGGCCGATCGCAGCAATGCGCCGCTACCTGACCCAGGCCGTGCCCCGCCCGGTTGGCCCGGTGCGCATCACCTTGTATCTACTTTTTACAAATGGTCCTTACATATCAAATTCACATTTTACCATTACAATTAATACACTTGAATATCCAATACCAGTAATCTAGATTTACTAATTCTATATATGTTAAATAAAAACCAATACCATTTTGACTCTTAATATCCGACAGTTCCATATCTGTTTAAATTTATACTGTTATTATTTATTACTGTATAACTATCTAAATCTTTTCTTACTTTAACTACATTTTAATTTTTATAATGAGTTATTAATTCTATATTTTAGTCTAAACTAATTCTATAATAATCATAGTAAAATTCCTTCGCTAATGTTTCTCTTTCGATTAGATTTGATTGCTTTCTAACTTCTCTCTCTCTCTCTCTCTCTCTCTCTCTCTCTCTCTCTCTCTCGTTCAATGGATTTTATAGTCTACTTATATCTTTTTAATCACCTTTGAAACAATCTTGTGTTTCAGTGCCTATTCTTTTTCTTTGTATAATCTGCATCTTCTCTCCTCTTCCTTTTTCCACGTTTTTTTTATTGCATAGTTTTCGTTACCTAGTCTAAATCTTGCTAAAATTTTAAAACCATTCTTTCTTTTTTCTCCCTCTTTTCTATAATAAATTCATCCTCCTTTTTTCTTCAAGTACTCTATAATTAATGTTTTTATTTCTTTTGAATAATGGGATGTTTTTTTATGGCAAATCTATCTTTGTTTTTCTTTACTGGATTTTAATGTTATTATTTCCTCGATTAATTAGTTCAAGCTCTGACTTTTTTCCCACCTTACCAACCCCGAATACCCTATACTATTTCAAAACTTAATTTTTAATGCTGCTAATTTCTTACTATTTTTGTTTTTTTTTCCCTATTATTTTCTATTAATCTTCTTTCTTCAATTATATGTTTTAAACATTTTTAAATTTTAAATTTGATTCCCTTCTCAGTTTAACATTTTCTTTTCATATCTTAGCGCTCTCATTGACGCTTTTGTTTCAATCCTTACTCTGTTTGATTCTAATATCAGAACACTGTCTGGTGTGTTTCTGTCCAGTCCTATGCACCACTTTAAATACTTTTTTTGAACTATTTCTAATTCTTTATTTCCCTGCTAACCCCATATCTCAGCCCCATATAGAATAACGCTTTCTATCAGTGCATCGAAGATCTTTAGCCTGATTCTTAGGTCATTTCTGAAATATTTCTCTCCAATGCTCCAAATCTTCCCTGTAATAAATTCGCTTTCTTTGTTTGATTCTTTTTATGTAATAGGTCTTCATTATTTTCTGTCATCGCGTATCCCAGATAAGAGTAATGTTTCACTATTTTTATTCTTTCATTATTCCACTTGAAGATTTCTGTTGCTCTGTTTCTTGTGTTTTTATATTTTTTAAACTTCATTATTTTTGTTTTTTATTTTTTTGTTTATTACTAACTCTTTCTTCATTAAAAATTCTTTTAATAATTTTAGTAATTTTTTCAACTCAACACCACTCTTACCTAGGATCGCTATGTCGTCCGGATATATTATAAAACTTGTCCTTATTTTATTTATTGGTATTCCTGCTGTTTTGGATTTTCTGAGGTGTTCCTCTAAGTCCGACATGGCTATGTTAAACAATGTCGAATTCATAAGGCAACCTTGCATCAATCCTTTAATAGCTTTTATTTCACCAATAATATCATCTTTTATTTTGATAAGATTATAATTTTTTCTGTACAATTTTCTGCAATCGTTTATTATTGTTTTATCTACGCCTAACTTGTCCATATTTTTCCAGATTACATATCTCTTTATGGAATCAAAAGCAACTTTCAGGTCAACGAATCATACTCACATTTCACGTTCTTTTTTCTTTAATTGAATGTCAATTACCGTTTTCAGTGTATAAATAACCTCGATTTTTCCCTTTCTCTGCCTAAAACCGAATTATGCCTCTATATATTTCTCATTTTCTCCATGTGCTTCTCTATTTTGTTTTTCAGTAACTCGGCGACTATTTTATAACCGGTATCCATCAGACTTATTCTTCTGGAATTATCTGTTACTTCACTATTTTCTTTTTTAAATATTGGAGTCAAAACAAACGGCAATCCCTTTTGACTATTCTTCAAGCAATTTATGTTCTCTCATAATATTATTTAGTATATTCAACAAACTATAACTAATTATATCCACTCCCAATTTTCACATTTCGTTTGTAATCCCATCTTTTCGTGGGGCTTTGTTATTTTTCAACTTGTATACAATGTGCAGAATTTCTTCCTTCATAAATTCATCTGTTCCCTCCCATTTATAAACATGTTTTAAATCACCAATCTCATCGTCTACCTTATGTTCCTCTTTTTCTTTTTCTCTAAAAATATTCCTGAAGTGTGTAAGCCAATCTTCTTTTTTCATTGTAACTTCTATCTCATTTCTTTCCTTCCTTCCTCTATTTATTAAATTCTAGAACGCCTTACTTAATTTGTCTTTATATGCTTCGCTTATCTCTTGTTTCTTTATATTTTATTTTTTTGTCTCTGATTAGTACTCTATATCTTTTTCTTTTCTTTAGGTATTCTACTCTATCCTTTTCTATTCATCCTTTAGTCCATTTCTTATAATCTATTATTACTTCTAGTTTGCTTTCCAAACATTCGTTGTCCCACTATTTCTCCCCCCTTTCTCGCTTTCTATTTTCATCTGAGATAGTGATTGCCTTCAACATAGTTTCTTTTAGTTCATTACAAATAATTATGTCTTCCTTTACCCTTAATTTATTTCTATATATTTTTATCCTTTTCTCGTTCCAAATTATCTTCGTATTTTAGCGTTTGTTGATTTCTCTGTTTTCTTCTCAACTTCCATTTTAGTTTCAATAGTTGGTAGTCTAAGTCTATTATATTTAGTATTTCCATTTTTTCTACAAATTCTTCTATCTCTTTATTTACAATTATATAGTTAATTACTGGCGATCCAATACTGCTGTCGAAGTATTAACTATCTTCTTCTCCTCTTTTCCCATTTATGATGTATAGACCTTTATCCTCTAACCATTCAATTAGTTTTGTTCCTTCTGTGTTAATTGTTTTTCGATAGATGATCTGTATTCTCTTCCCTATTTGTACACTCAACCCCATGTTTCTTCAGTCCTAGCATTAAAATCTCTGTATATAATGCACAGTTCCTCTTTGTTCTTTTCCTGTAATTTTTCTAGTATTTCAAAATTCTCCTTTCTTTTCCTGCCTATATATACAATCGCTATATTTATTATTTTTTCTTCCATTTTTATTTTGGCAGTCATTTTTTAATCATTTCATAAATTCTTTCACTGCATAAATTATTTTGTAATCGACGTATTTTAGTTTCTCCTTTATATATTTATATTTTTTTCTTCTAGTCATGTCTCTATTATTCCTATCATATCCCAGGTTTGTATTTCTTCCCATCCTTTTTTGTATCTTATTTATACCCGCTACGTTCCAACAACCTAGACTTTCTTTGATTCTCTTTTTTCGTTACTCTTTTTGTATTTTTCTACTTTAATCTTTAAACTATTCCTCACTTTATTTATTTTTTCTGTAGTTGATCCACACACTTTTTTCTTCATGTCTTCTATCCTTTCTTCGATTATTGCCTCATACCTCTCTTCTCCTGAAATGCCTCATTCACTTCTTTTTTTATTAAATTCTCTATACCACTTTCCAATTTTTTTCTCATGACATTGAATAGATTTTTGCATATATTTTGTAATTCCTGCTTATTATTAGCTTTTGACTATTCTGATGTGTTATTACTTGGCTATACTGACTGTATCTTATCACTTCTCAACACTTTTCTTATGTCAGCGTTTTTGCTCATTGTGAAGCAACCTTCATGTCGCAAGCTCTAGCTTTACGTATTCTATCTATTGTCTCTGTGCTGAGACTTGCGCTCAGTGTTTTCACCGATCAAACCGCGTGTTATATAACCTCAGTATTTGATCTTTATTTTTTTGTCTAATTTCACTTATACTGCTTTTTTGCATTAATCACCACGTTTTCAAGCTCTCTATCCTTACCTCTCTTTATTCAAAGTCAAATTGTTTTCTTATATCAATTTCTTCTTTACAACAACTTTACACCAACTGCCATTATCTGGACTTCTCTCCAATCCTTATGCAACTCTTTTAGAATGATCTATAAAATAATATTAAGAGTTATCTTCACTCGCGTAAGTTCTTGTATATATATCATTAATTAAATAATTTAATAAAATTTTAAAATCACATTTTAATATTGCTGCATCTAGAACGAATTTATTTATCAAATAATATTTTACACAATAAATATGATTATATTTATCTTATATATAATGATTATATTTTTTGCCTTAAATTTATAAACAGTTATACTGATGGATTTTGTTCTTATATAAAAAATTATATATTCCATTGGATATTTCATTGAACTTTTCAAATTATTATAAAATTCTGAACTTTTATTATCCTGCAACAAAAATTTTCTAATAATATTTTCTGTTTAATATTACTACTTTTTTGTGATAAATGTTGCATTGAAGATAGTATTTTCTTTATACTTTTATTTATTAATATCAATATCAGCTTATTTTAGTAATTTACTATTAAAGTTTAATTAATTAACAAGTAGCATATTATATGATATATGGCTAAGCTAAAGGCTTAGAGTAGAGATATGTCGTAAGGAGATATCAACTGTAATATGACATCAGATTTCTTATGTATTGAAGATACATGTGACTCCAAATTTCTTTCAGAGGAAATATATATTAGAAATTCCTCTCTCATGCCGGGGAAATTTAGAAATCGCCGCCTTGTTTGATCAGTAAAGCAGCGGAATTTTTTTTAGTTGCTTGCAGTGGGTGACGAGAAGATTCGTCATGTAGTAGGTAGGCACGGAAACCATGACCTCCTTTTTTTTGGTTTCAAATCATATACATTCAATATATATACAAATTTGGTTACAGAATCACTCGATGCGGTTCAACAGAAACTGCATTTTCGTAAAGCTATTCTCGCGTGAGGCTAAAACGCAAATTTTTTTCACTGTTAGGATCTCGATAAAGGGCCGAAAAAATATTCGGTAACCGATACAGAATCACAAGCGCTTCTTTGAAACACAGCGATCTGAGTCGACGTGAAAATTAATAGTTTATTAATAGTTACAAAAGGTCTTCTGCGAACGGCTCGGAAAACTATAATTTATTATTCGTAGGGAAAACAGAATCAAATCTTTGAATTTTCTCTAGAAAAAGAACACCACATAAGAATAATGGTAAAACTATGTCATTTAGATTAAAAAATTCTACATATTTAAAAAAGCCCAAAATTGGTAAAAAAAATTATGAGAAATTTGATGTTTGTCTACTCCTATTAGACAAAAGCCTCCTATTAGCAAAAGAATGTTATTTTCAAAGTAAGTTAAAAAGGCGTGTCTCTATGATTTATTACAAATTTAATAAGTCACAAATGTTTATATAATTTATAAAAGAATTGTATTATATTTAGTAAATTGCATGAAATTAACAATTTATTCACTCTTTATTCAATACAAAATTTTAAAATAAATAAATGTTCCCACCAAATAAACATGGTACAGTATTATCAACCATATTACCAACTTTATATAGTAAAAATTAAGTTTTAATTTGGATTAATTTATAAAAAATAAAACAGAATAAAAACTAAGAAAATAATAATTGAGACGTAATAATTTTAGATACGTAACAATTTCAGGAATTTTGAGTATTATTGACTCATTATATGTATAGAACATAGATTTTTCCGAATTATTAAATTTTATGCAACAATTATTTGGAAAAATTGATAGATAAATAATCGCTTTTACATTTATGTAATTTACTGATTTCCTTTTTTTCCATCAATATATTGATCGATAGAATTTTCTGATTAATCGCTTTTTCTTGAAACGATTATTGAGTATCTCAATCCCTTAATATAAAACTACAACTATTAAAAACTTCTTAATCAGATCATATTCCTGAAATTCGATTATACTTTTTACAAAATACAGCTACTCAAGTTCAGAAGTATCTAGGTTATCTCCTTATTAAGGGTAAAAAATTAACTTAAGCTGATATCAATTAAGAAAACTGCTAGCCCCATCAGCTGATTTATATTAATTGAATGTGTTTAATTCAATGATAAGTTTTAGAGCATTTGAGTTGGCAAATTGTCCGTTTACGTTTGCAAATATCTTTTTAGAATATTTAAATAAGTATTAAGAAAGTATTCGTGATCAAACTGGTATTAAGCTAAACATTTTTCGCCATGTATAATTATTCCGTTGATAAAAATCGTAAAAGTTTACAGTTTATTCGAGCAGATATTAATTATTTATCTTAGAGATCTCTAAGAGTTTTTAACATTTTTTTTTAAATTTGAACTTTAAACTAAATCCATTTATTGATAAACTTGATTTGTATACTTTAGGAGGTAATAGGTATAAACGTTTTACCCGTACATCGAAATTATATTTTGAAGTTTCTTCAGATGAATAGAAATTTGAACATAGTTTGTAGGAAAATATTTTGTACACTCTTGATAATGATTTATAACTTCTTTTACAATAGACATTTAAAAAAAGAACATAATTTTTATTCAGAAATTTTTTAGAACTATTTGAAGATATTAAACAAAAAAATTCTACAAAAACTTGATTAATTGTATGACTTAATTGTATGTATAAGCGTATAGTAAATCCTGCTTAAAAATAAAAATGTAAAAACTATATTTTCAACGTTATTTTTTTAAAAGCTCTAAAAAAAAAATTTGTCAAATTGTCTAAAATAAATTTCTATTTCGGTAACAATTGTCTCTAATGTGAATTTTTTTTATGAGAGGCAAATAAAAATAAATCGCGAGGATCTAGTTTGGATAAGAATTATGAACTAGTTAGTAATTACTCGCGCGTAATTTATACATATTGATCGCGGCAATTCAGAAAAAGTTATAAACTTATGTGTTTTCACAATAAACTAGTATATTTTAATAAACAAGGTTGTATCTATTTAAAATCTTCAAGAAATTAATTTTATAATTTACTATTTTAGTGTTATTTATCACAGTAGATTTTAAGATTTTTTACACTTTTTTCACCAAAATATTTATGTTTAATCTTTTTGAATTCAAATAAATTGTTACTTTGCCATTTCCAATTGAATAGACAATCTATCTTTTGAAGCAAATTCGATACAAAAACTTCTAATAATTATACAGAGATCAACCACTACTTCCTAGCTGATAACCATATCTACTAATTAATAATAGTAATTTCAATAATTTTTTTCACTCCTATCTTATCGTATATATATTTTTAATTATTGATTCACACAATAACCTTAAAGCGTTTAATACTTGGTACATTTTCATTGGTGATATGAAGACTCATGTTGTGAATATATCGAACTGTTTACTTGTATCACTGTATACTATACTAAAGTTGCACATTTTAATACAGAAACAGATTTAAGATTTACTATTATTCTTTAAAAGAATTCGTTAACCTTTATATAAGAGAAACTCTATGTACTCAACTACATCGTGATTACATTAATTACTTTCCTAAAAAGGCAGTATCAACGGAATATTATTAATTTCAATATATATATATATAAGTAAAGTGGGCAAAACAATTACTAAATTATAATATGACAGTTGTGCTTGTAGTTAGAAAAACTTCATCTCATGAAATAGTTAAACTCGCAACCCTCTTAACTGCAATGTCGGTTTATTCAAATCTAGTTTTCATAGGATTTACTACTTGTGGTGATATTGAAAAATGTATTTAATGGGAAAAGAACACAAAGCATGAAGAAAAAATAAGTTTCTTTTATATAAATATTGGAAATACATGTAATTTAAAATTAATCAAAAGCAAAATTTTAAAGCCTAAAACAATAAATATTTTAAGCAAAAACAGGTTCTATCAATTGTTAGAAATGACAATTCTCATAAACTATAATAGACAAAGTAGAATTATTATGTCACCTAATTACCTTACTATGTTTCTTCTATTTATACTCTCTCTTTCTTTCCTATTTATATACGTCTTCGATATGTCATATATTCAAGATTTTGCTACTGCATTAAAACTTGTAAAAATTACAGTAATTACATACTGTACCAACGATGAGTATAAAAATTTATAAATATACACAAAAAAGAGTTACAGATTCATTCTATATACAACTAAAAATAAATGTCATAAATATATTTAATATCTGTCTTATAAATAATGTCTTATATGAATAATCCTTTATATAAAATTATACATTGATATATTTTTTTATGAAATTCATATTTTTAAATAAATTATTTTTATATAAAATATACGATTCTTATATATTAACAATGCTATAATTAGTCTTATATAAAATACAGTAAAAGTACTTACTTATCAATACCTCTAAATGCATCGGATTCAATCGAAGAAACTTTGTTTTCATATAATGTTAATATTTCTAATGTATCTAAGCCTTGAAAAGCTTTTCGATGAATATTACTAATTTTGTTATGGTTAATATTTAAAATAAGCAAATGATGTAACGTTTTTAAGGCTCCAGATGGAACGGATATCAATGAATTTTGTGAAATATCTAATTGAGTTAAAGCTTTACCTAAAAATATAGATATATATTAAAATGTTTTAATGCGACAGAATACTTATATTAGTTATATATATAGTATATTTTTAAAACAAAGTATATTTAATTTAAAAAAATAACTGTTAAAATTTTAAATTTCAGTTGTGATAATGATACATATTTAATATTATTTTTAACTAAATAATTGATTCAACAAAAAATAGCTTCATCATTTATACATTTATAAATGTAATAATATAAATCAATATTATAAAGTTAACTGTCGAATAAGCTGTTTAATTATTTCATGAAAAAATATATTATTTTCTTTAAAATAATTATTTTTAAGTTATTGTTGCATTAAACAGTTTTTTATATAAACGAGATTTAATTACCATATGAAATTTTTTCAATTTATTTTTAATAAATAAAGTAATTTCTTAATTCTTAATACATTAAGATTTTTTTTACATTTTAAATTATGTTTAAATTATATAATAGTTACAAATATTAATTTTGTATGAACAATTCAAGTCTTTAATATATTTATAGAATATCCGACAGCAGGTATCGCTACAGTAGCGAATGCTTATGTATTTACAACATACCCAATAATAAGAATAGATACAAGCCATTGTATCTGGACGTGCAATAATGTAATATTTTTTGATTATTCAATTAAATATACAAAACTAAGTTAATAATTATATCAAATAATGTTGCTGTTAAAAGCTTTGATTTACAAATATTAATCAAATGATTGTATTGAACAGATTTTTATTTAATAATTATACTTTGATATATTCTACATGGAGTCTTCTGATTTTTTTCCTTGTTTTATTTTCTTCTTTTATTGCGATCATTTAAAAGTGGTACTATCTTCTTTGTTACCTAAATGAAACACACCAAAGTTACATTCAATACGATAGAAATTAGGAAGAACTGCAGTGTTAGTCAAAGTTTACTGTTAATTTTATCCATAATGTAGAAAAAATATGAGTATTTTGAGAATAATATCCATATTTTGAGATGTCGACTAATAAATACTTTTAAGTATTGAAATTATTTAAAAAATTCTGTAGTAAAATATATGAAATATTCTAAAATCACTTTCCTTTCATTGCCTTTTTCATTGTGTCTCTCTTTTTTACCATTATTTATTTGTTTATCTATTTTCTCTTTAATTTCTTCCCTTTTTTCTGTGTTCCCTATTGATCCTCTCAAATCCCTTTTCTGTGTTCTCTATTGATCCTCTCAAATCCTTATTTTATGTTTCTTCCTGTCCTTTTATATGTATATTAATTATGTCCGCTATTTTCCTATCGTCTATGCTTTTCTTTTTTCATTCTTTATTTTCCTTACTCTTTACACATTCATGCCTACCATCTTCTTTCTCTATGTTTTTCCCACCAAAACCATTGGTTTTTTACCTCACCGAATGTCCAAGTTTCTTCGTTACCTATCACTTGTTACCCCTATAATGATATATTTTTCCTATTTCTCTCAGTTCCCCACATTTACCTCCAATTTTATTTCTCTTCTCTCTTTCTCTACACGTTTCATCATTATTTATGTAAATAGATGGTCCCTTTAGTATAACTTTCTTGTTCATTATTATTTTTTTCTTCATCTCCGGCTAACTCTACCCCCCACCAACCTTTGAAGTCTTTTCCTATATTCCTTATTTTTTTCACTTTAGTTTTTATCCTGAGTTTTTTATTTATCCATTCGTTAATACCTTGTTCTTTGTATATCATTCCTTTTTTTAAACTTGCAATAACTATATTGTTTTTTCTGCCTCTCTTTCTCTTTCTTCTAAGATCCACTCTGCTTTTTCTATTTGCTTTTCTTCTAAAATCTTCATTTTTCCTTCTCTCTCTCTCTCCGCATTTCTCCATTCCTCTCTCTTCTATTGCTTTTTCTGACTTTTTTTTCTTTTCTATTTCTGTTTCTCAGCTACTTACCTTTTTATTATTTTTCCTTTCTTCATCGTTACTTTTTACTTTCTCTTTCAATTTATCCATCTCTTTTTTTGCGTTGTCTCTTATATCCTTTATCTCATTCTCAAATTTTTTAGCTCTTTTATTTTATTCTTTATACTTCTTCACTCTTTATTTATTTTATCTGAAATTTCTTGGTACACCTTTTTCTTCTTTTCCTCTATTTTTTCATCAGACCATATCTCAAACCTCATTTCCTCCATCCCTCATTCACTTTTTTTATTAACTCTTCTTATACTATTTTCCCATTCTTTTGTCTTGACCTTGAATAGATTTTTACAGATATTTTCTAGTTCCTTTTTATCGTTTGCTTTTAGCTTTTCTGGTGTGTTCACATTTGCCTGTGCTGTTTTTGTCACTTCATTTCTCAGTATTTTTCTCATGTCCTAGTTTTTCCTCATTTCACTATCTTTATGCCGCAAGCTCTCTCTTTATGTACTTGTGGCGTATATTTGAAGAAAATATGCGCCGCATACAGGCGACTCGCCCGACCGTTTTTTGCCGCGCGCCGAGGTTCATTTATGACAACTCGGCCCAGGCCGAACTGCAAAAAGGATTGGGTGTCCCGTACTCGCAAGTGTCAACGGACACAAGCCCTTAGCCTTAGTTTTACTTAGAGTATAAGTAAATATTAATATTAGGCAATAAGCGGAAAAGCGAAAAGGGCTTCGCGCCCGACGCCGACGGCACTAGAGGCAGCATTTTTGTAAACGACTCTATTGCACGCGCCGGTTAGTATATATTTGCGAAGAACAGAGATGGTATCGTCCACAGTATCGGTGAAACGAAAATTACGCAAGGAAGTGTAGTGCCTTTTTGCGTTCCAGATATTATGGACGACGACGTGAGTCTGTGGTTCATTGTGCTCGAGACGAGTTTCGAAAATTCGGAAATAAACAGCGATAAGGGTCGGTATAACTTCACTGTGTGCTCGCTGAATTCAAAGGTGATTCGCCAAATGAAGGATGTTTTAACCTCGCCTCCGCAGCAAAACCAATATAAACACCCATAAAGACATATACTACGAGAACTGTCTCGTTTAGCTTACATTTTAGAAAAGTATTTTTGTGGATGTTTGGCATCGCAGATGTATTAACGGCGATTGGAAGATAAATTTCTTGCTCGTACAGGATTCTTACCGGATCTTCAGGCAAGGTTTCTACGAGACTGGGTAATATCATGCAACGACAAATTACCAATAATAGCTAGAACTAAGAAGCTATAAACTAAGAAGAATTCAAGATCGATTATAACGCACTACTTGCAGTGTACAGAGATATAATCATGTCGAAAGAAAAAACTATAATTCTACAAAACTTGTAGATCACTACATCACTAACAACCAAACCTTCAGTATTTTTACGACTGCAAAAATAATGCAGCAAAAACTAAAAATCACCAGAACGGCATTAACATCCTGCTAGCATTAGGTATCATAAACTCATCATCCAATCAATGATCTATTGCCATAGCTGTACGCATAGACATAAGAAGACTGTTTTGTTACAGGTGACTATAGACGCCTTAATTCTATAACTAAACTGAACTGGTATCCCCTTGAAGATCATTTGCAGGTCTACCTGTAGTCTTATCGACTATAGACTTAAAGACTATTTATTACCATATATAGGTCGCCGAAAAAAATATTGAAAAAACCGCAGTAATAACGTTGTTTTGACTATATCAATTTTCGGGAATGCCATTGAGTTTGAAAAATTTATTCCAGTCAATGTGCTACGTGAGCTACCGTTTGTGGCATTCTAAATAGATGATCTGATGATTAAATAGGCATGTTAAAACAAGCATATAAAATATTTACAACTATTTTTTAATAGATTTAGGATAATAGACTTTATCTATTATCTGTCTCTTTCTATCTCCGAATGTGGCTACGAGCCACCCCCATATAAGGTTAAAGCATTACAAAACTTATCCAGGTCAAATACAATAAAACATCTACAAAGATTCCTTGACAAGATGATCTTTTACCAAAGATGCGTACCCGCAGCATCAATAAACAGGTACAAAATCTCAAAGAATGCGGAAAATGCAACAAAAAGCAATCAACTGAAACAATACCACGGAAGCTATCTTCAAAGACTACAAGAAAAATCATTATTAATAAGACGCCTTTAATGTCTCTGTCAATGAAAGCGTCAAACAGATAATTGATACCGCACTAAAACAATACAAATAAGACATATGGAAACCTACAGGTTTCTTCTCTCAAAAATTAACTACGATAGGGAATTCCTGGTGGTCTTCTCATCGATAAAATACTTCAAGATATTTCAAGATATTTTAAAATTATTAAGACATACTATTAACCCTTAATATACACCAACGTTCAGATAAGGCATCCCGTCGTCAACGATAGCTGGACTATATTCATCAGTTTCAAATATGATTTCAACATATCGAGGGGACAGAGGATACATCAGCTGATGATCTCTTACGCAAATCTACTATCATCATGCTAACCATCAAACGCTTCTTGTTCTTGAAAATGCATCAACTAGACATTAAAGGTCGCTCCATCACCTGAACATATTGACTTTCGCGGCCAAGAGAGGATTCTTAAACGAGAAACTCAAACCTACATATTTAGTACCTGAAAGAAGAGAGCTAGATGTGGCATTCAACTATTGACTCATGTTAATTCCTTAGTTGCGATACCTATATAGCTGGCGCGTAATTTGAACAAAAGCTCTCCGCGCAAGTTTCTGATACTTCGCGCTTCCTCGATCACTGTCAATTTCTTGTTCAGTTTAGGATCGATCATCAATCCGAGTATCTGCAAATATTCAATACGTAGCGAGCAAGATTGATCCTGGCCGGTACCAGATGTTGTGATCGATTGTTATTCAAAATTTCAGTTGTTCAGTAAGAATTTTTTGGTACCAATCTTCTGTGAGCTTTAACGCTGATAACTATTATACTGCCTTAACAACGACTGACACGCCTTTTATTCATGATTATGCTCTTTTTGAGTATTTTTTTTTATTGTGTTAAGTTTTTCTCTCATTCTAAAATTATCGGTAACGTATGTACTAACAGTTGGTACCATACATTAAGTTTAAAATCATACATAATTCATTTTATAAACGCCAAACCATTATAATTATGTTAAAGTTACTCTAAACAAACATTTATAATTCTACTAAGTTTAACATTTTCCGTACATCCACCTGTTAGAAGGCCATAATATAAGTGTAGACGATGCGCCCCCCTAATCCGCAAATTAGGATAGGACAGAAAATATTGTGAGGGCGAAACCCGAACGGGCAGAGCCGAGTAGAGATAAACGTAACTTATAAGGTAAGGGAGCGGGAAGCAACAGAAGAATGAAAGCAACCGCTCACAGGTTTGGCAGTGCAAGACAATCGGGAAATCGGCGAGGAAACGCGGAGTCTAGCATATTTCCAAAGAAAACGATAAATACAACGTAGGTACGTGCAACAACTGCACGCATACAGCTAGACGGAGACAGACCCATGCCGTGGGGTATAGGTACGGCACTCAAGTGTGAGTAAGCCTTCAGCAACGAACATTCCCTCTGCTGGCTTTCTTCTTGCTCTCTCTCTTTCGCTCTCGCGCGGCATTAGACTCGCGCTCTCTGCGCCGTCTTTCTCTACTGCTCTCTCTCTCTCTCGCTCACACTGGAGGAATGGGCCTGCGATCGGAGCCGGGCCTTGCGGAGGAGTCGTGGTGATGGGAATCCACCGGGAGGGTAAGCGTGGCTCCCTGCAAGTGAAAATCGACGCCGCGAGTATGTCGCGACTCCGACACGCACAAAAGCTCGAATGGTGGACAAACGCAGAAATGCGTACCGCTGGAGCAGCAATAAAAAAGGGGAATCCTCGGCCGAATAGACCAAACATGAAACAAAAATATGTTAAAATTAAGCCCACCTATAGGTATTTTAAGAAATTGTAAAGACCTTTTTGCTCCGCCAGATAGGCGGAGGTATTTTATGGTCTATCTTTATTCAGCCTTTCGAGTGTATTATTAGAGTAAAACGTGGGTGCGTAAATAGTGTAATTGTACTAGTACCGCGAAATAAACTTCTTCCGTAATTAAGAACACTCCAGGTGCCGCCTGCAATAAAGATCACTGTCCGAGCATGCGAGCGGTCCGAAATCGGTACCTGGAAAGGTCTCCTGTGAAAATGGGCGGACAGCAGAAAAACATCACCGTCACAGCGCAAAAAGAAATTATAAATGCACGGCCGCCGAGGAAATGGCCAGCTTTCTTATCCAAAACGTACTTCGAGTAAAACGGATATATCAAATTAAAGAACTATTCAAAATTATCTATCGCAGTTCTGTAATTATCTGCCTTACCTATATATTCCACTTCCTTGTAATTCCTTCGAAAGTTCACGCGATCGACTAAAGTGAGTTTAAGTATTTAAGTAGGTTATGTATATATTATATAAATATTATATTTTATATAAGTAGGTATATATTTGGTCGATTATATTTTAAAATGTAATTATTGTCATAAAAAAAAAATTATAACATAAAATAACTCACCAATAGATGATAACGAAGTTTCTTCAATAACAGCAAGGCTGCTGTTATGAATAGTAAGATGATGTATATCTAAACCCAAGAAAACAAATCCTTGAAGCTTAGGCATATTATTATGTCGTAGTTTGAGATAAAATATAATTGAATTTTGCCGTCTTTTTAAACCATCCATTGCCTTGCTTATATGATTAAAATCAGTAAATTCACAAATTACATCTAATCCATTTTTTTTAATGCTGCAAGTACATGGAGAAATTTCAGTTGGTGGTGGACATTGTTGAACAACCTGTGCTATGACTGTAAATTTAATTAACTCTAATAATAGCCCAAACAATAAACAAATTCTAATTTCTTGTAAGAGAAACATCTTATAGTATGTAAAAATATTAAGGATAAAAACTTTATTCAAATATATCTAAAAGCTATACCATTTTAATTTTGATATACTTAAACTTTGTATATTAATAAACTTTTCCAATCTTTAAATGTTGATGTAAAAAATCTGCAATAATTTAGAAATGTGATAGAGTTATGAATGATATAATGTTATATTACATATATATAGTATATTTATTAAATTATAGATAAATTAATTATTGCTTTCATTTATCGCAAGTAATAATTTTTACCTTATCTGAATCAGTCAATATAAAAAAATATAATTTGACGACGGTTTTAATTTATACACATTATTTTACATATATATTTTGAATAATGAAAATTAGAAAATTTACTAATACAATTGTCATATTCGTTTTTTGGCGAAGAAAGAAATTAACTTTGAAAATCTATACATACTGTGTACTTAGGCATGTTTATTGTTGAAACTAAATTTAATGCAATAAACAATTTATTAGACACAATTGTTTCAGTTAGTTTATTTAATGGGAAATAATAACATACTTTCCATTTCGCTTATCGTTGAATTATAAATTTAAAAAAGTATAAAATATTTACATTAATAAATAATTTACGTGATATTATATTGCATATTTACTCGCAGTCAGAATTATATTAAACTATTGATAATTTTAAATAGTTCTAATATCCGAGAAAGCTACCATTAATAAAAAAAGCTACAGATTGTATATTGTGATAAAAATTAAATATTTTTACTTGCGTATCTTATCAAATACGGGAACAATTATTACGATATTAAAGGAAATTAAGAAGTATGTAGATGGTAACCACTAACATATCATAAGTTAAGGCTTACTAAATTATATCATTCCTTTAAGCAAATAGGAAAACTCATAAATAAAGAAATAACTCTAACTCTACTTTGAATTGACAATATTTTACCTGAAATCAGATTCGATCATTCTCGAAACGAAATGTGGAAGCTCGAGATCACTTATATACTTTTTGTTTGCATTTATAAGATAATCACTTATATAAACAGTTACAGTATTAGAGGTACATTTTGCATTTATTGATGCATTGCACTAAATGATTTTCCTGTTCTACAACTGTTAAATATACATATAGAATAGACTGATTTTGTATATTCCATAAATAATATAAATAATACTACAAACATCAAAGCGTGATAACATCAAAACGTAAACTACTCAAAGTATCGAATAGATTTTTAGCAGAGAACATACTAAGTTAAATCAACTACTTAAATCTAGTATTAATAATTTATCAAAACTTAATTATATTATTATAAAATATATCAGTTATTGATAAATTATTGCAAATTAAATACGATATTGAATTACCCTACTTATATCTTACACAAGCTCAATAAATTTCAATATGAATCTGTGATAACAGAAAATAAGGCGATTCTTGAAAATGCCTCGAAGTTGTTGACTTATGATGCAGAGCTCATCGACTGACTACTAGGAGTATGAAATCATAATTATAAACACCATGTCAATAAATTTGATACTTTTCTTTTATTTCCTTGACATAAAAGTTCTTATTACTTCGAATTTTCTGTTGCATGTACAACTACTTAGGCATTTAAAATCACTTGTTTCTCATCTCTCGATGCTCATGCATCGAGTACGACTTGTAATAAAACACAATAAAGTGCGATAAAAGTATGTAACGACTTTTATTTATTTGTAGAGCTATCTAAAATGCTGTAATCTACAAATCTCATAGTATTAACCTATGTAAATCTTGAATATAATGGGTTTTTAACAATGAATAAAACTATCTTGACTGCTTAAAACATATTCTAATTGATATATAAATATGCAACTGGAGGGAATTTATTTATTAATAAAACATATTTTTAAGAAATATATATAACAATTTTTCTTTGTAAACAAAATTCTTTACTTGAATAGGGATATGACGAAAATTTACGAATTATTTAATTATAATATCTATAGACCTGAAAAATATTTAGTTTAGTCGGGTAAATAATCACTCAGTTATTTACTTCACAAACGGTTGTTTATTGATGCGGTTTGTACAATTCATATATTATGCTAATAACACAATATATGAGAGCCGAAGGCGTTTGCAATCGAGTCGCTTGCACGATTCGAACTGGTTCGGCCGTCGGCAAAGGGCCACCGGCTCCTTTATGATCTTTTCTACAAAACGCAAAACATTACGCATACTTATATCTAATTGTTATTTCTACACTTTAAATAATAATGTCGATATTCAACATGACGCGGGACACCGATCTTTGTATATATTATGCGCGCCGAATTGTCGGCGCGCAGCAACATTGATCCGGCCCGCCGCTTAGAAATAGAAGTAAATATCATAGAGTATACGCCACAAATATATCGTTTTTAAATTTTACTTGAAATGATAAAACTCATTTGCATAAAACAACACCCGTTAATTTTATTGATATTATTATTAACGATAATGATATATTCTTTATAATACTATTTTCAATTGGGTTCATTCCAACACTTCAAAATCTAGTTTTTCAATTAAAAATCCATTATTTCAATTTTTAATTCAATCCAGAATATGTTACCCAAACTTACTCACAAAAACAATATGTAATAATTCTTTAGTATACTTATCAGAGTATGTTAGATTAGTCATATATGTATATATTAAAATTTTGTTTATCTTAGAGCATTTCATAAGGTAGCTATATCTAAAATAATATGCATACTATTATATCATTTTAGTATGCAATCAGAATACTTTTCAAATAAGAATTGTCTGTTTGAAGCAGTATTTTTATATAGGTCATGCATTGAAATTATTCAAAAGCGTGTACTAAAATCTATGGAAATAATTCTGCACACTTTCAAGTTCATTAATTAATATGGAAAATCTTACCTCGAGAAACACAACAAATTATTAAATTAAATTTCATCACACAATCTGCTCACAAATTACTCATTTTTTGAAATTTGATGACTTTCATTGGATTCCATTGAATATTTTGTTAACAAACTGAAAAGTTGGATAAAACACTAATAATTTCATTTTTTAATCAAAATGAACCATCTAACTCTTCAGAATATTTTCTATTACTTGATAAAGAAATAAACAAAAAGCATTTTAAGTCCTTTTATTCTCGTGATTCAGCTGGTATAATAGTTTGCTATTTATTAAGGTTGTCATAAAAAACTGTTTAGTATCTTATACAAATCTGCTCGATTATGTTTTCAGCAAATACTTAAATAGCTCAAAAAATAAAACTGCTCTATAGCAGTTTATACACAAACCTAAGAAACTACATAATTAAATAATGAATCATAGAATAAATTATTAAAGGATCAACCAAAATCATTATTTATGACAAAATGGTACAGAGAAGCCTGACAGTCAACAATTTGATTAATAGTCATATTTAATGGTTCAAATGTAACTGTTTTATACTATTTAATCATTGACATGATGGACAAAAGTATACATATAATGCTGCACATTGATGATCTTTTTATCTAACAATTTTTATACATAGATATTGTTAAATGTATTGTCAAATCAAGGCAGATCTTAATTAAGATTTAAACCAATTTATATGTAAATGAAAAATTCAATATAAATTCTTATCATACCATTGCTGTTATATAAGTTACAAAGATTGCATCGTTTCTCCAGTAGAGGTACTACTTGAAAAAATATAGAATGAAAAATAGAGATATTTACTTTCAGCTTGATCCATGCTTTATCCATAATCATTACAGTAGTAGTGGAAACTCAATCAATCTAGATCTTCAGCAATATATCAAATCAGTTGATCATCGCTACCACACAAGTGAATAAAATATCAATTAAAAAATTGATAGAATTCATCTTATTAACAGATTTAAAACAACAATATGTTTAATAACAGTGAAACTAAAAATTGTGGATATTCAATTATTAATTCAAGGTGACACTCAATTTTTACAGTTCTATTTCAATTTAAATTGAAAAATTTTCAAAACAACTAATACTTTCCAAAATATCTATGTAGCTTGGTTACATTATTTGTTAAAAAACAAGATAATCTTACAAAATACAGTTTGGATGATCTACTATCATTACATTTCATCTGGAAATAATAGAAAAAATTTCAGCGGTCTTACTTATCAATTTTTCTCAACATTTTAGCAAATTTAATAGTACAATAATAGAACTTTTTTATGTTTTCAAATTCACATCTGTAAGCAATAATTTTGCTAATTTGCTTAAACCAATAGCTGTTTATCCCAAAGACTAACCATTCTGAGATTATTAAAATTTGTATGGACTTCTCAATAGCTGTTTTAGTATAATGCAAATAGCAAACACCTCTTTGTTATGTAATTTTGTTTAATAGTCATGTTATATAATTTAGTCATTTGAAGTGTGCTCAAAGCAAATAATTACAATAAATAAAATTGTAATTATTATCCTATTCATCCACTACCAAACGTTGATAAATTTAATCAAAGTTTATTAATACAATAAAAAATGATTGTAGAAAATATAAAAAATTTTTATAATCTTAATTTTAAAAAATTATTCAATTTATATCTTTATTTTTCAATAGATATAATTCTGAATATGAATTGCTAGTTCAAAAAACTTTTTTCAATGACATATGAAATAACAAAATCAATAAACAAATTCAAGGTATTATCAATTCTAATAATTCAACGCTGAAAAAGAAGACTAAGTCAAAAAAATACATAATATTTTTGGAAACCTGTATATAGCAAATATAATTAATATTAAATATTGTACAAATGTCAAAATTTTTTTTAACATTCTAATCTAATAAAATTATATACACTAATTATTAAGATTACTTATATATTTATTCTTTTGTAAGATTTTTTAATATTATTAAATTTATAACATTAAACTTTCAAATTTAAAGATTTTTTTATTATAATTATTACATACTTAATTTAAATAAATAAAAATATACTTGATATACATATATATGTGATATTCATATGCAAGTATATATTTCAAAATTGTATGATCATGTTTTTTCCACAATACTTTAAAATCTATCTTTTCTTTTTTTAAATAGGATAAATTCGTTATTTTTAACTTTTTATTATTAACTTTTTGTTTTGGTATTCGTTTAATTTGTATATTTACTTTATTTAAACTTAAATTTATTTATTTACTATATATGAACATATTCATACATGAGATTATTCATTAACTTATTATATATTAACATATATATATAGATATATCTATATATTTGTATATGTATTTAACTCTAAGATAAATTATGTATTCCTTCCAGAAATAATACTTAACTTTATATAAACTTTTCATAAATTTATTATTGAAAAAGTTACAATCATCTGATATCTAAAGATTAAAATTTAAGCTTTAAAAAATTATTAAAAATTATATAAAAAAATTTTAATTTATTAATATCAAATAAAAAATAAATATATAGTTATATAAATTAAATTTATGTAATATATACTATAGAAAGTTAAAAAAATTATTTTATAGAATTGAATCTTATTCAATTAATTCAAATTTATATTTAATACAAAATTAAATTATATAAATATAATCACCGATAAACTTAAATTATAAATTTCTCTACTTACTAATCCATAATTTTATGTTATTTTCAATTGTATGTATTTTGATCAATTGAAAACTATAAAATAATCATTCCCTTTATAAATTGGTAATATTAATTATCTTATAATATAAAATCAGTTCTAAAAAAATAAATTATTGTATTTTTCACAAATACTTTTTATATAAAAATTTTTATGTACATGATATATCATTTACATGACGTAATATAATTAAAATTATATTATTAATAAATATCATGTATTATGTAATATACCCGTACACTGTTGTATTTTCTTTATATAAAATTAATTGCACTAACCTAATAAAAAATTATTATAATTTTAAAAAAATAATTCAAATGTTTATCTGAAATATACTATATTTTATACATTCAAGTTTTTTTATGAAATTGTATTATACTGTAGAACATATTCTGTACTAAATTTATATTTTTTTATTATTTATTTAGTATATAGAATGACACATATATGTATGCATTTACGCACAAAGTTATAGATATATACATTATCATGCTAAGTCACAAGTTTAAGGCATTCTTTATTGATCTAAAGAAAAAATTTTTATGGAAGTAATTATAGAATCAAATTTTATATATTAAATACATAACGCTGTATAAAACAAATAATACAAGACTTTAAAAATTGTGCTATACTTCATGCCTGAAATATTCTAATATTATACAGTGATTATTGCCTTGTCGTGTGCACATGCGCACTATATATTAATTTTTTTTTCATCTAGTATTGTAATAATAATAATAATAATATAAAAAAATAGAGTTTTTTGGACTAATTATAAGTTATAATATATTATTTAATGTACTTTCAAAAATAATGTCTGAATTTAAAATACTAATTTTTGAAAATGGATAGTTTTCATCTATATTTATAAGGAAATAAAATTATTAAAACTATGTAAAATAAATTGTTTTTTAAATAATTTTTTAAATATATTATTAATTAAATAGAAAATACTATATTGTATTTTATTTTAAAAAAAGAATATATAACTTCTTAACTTATTAATATGTTTAAATTTTAAATTTTAGTAAATAATTTATGAAATCCTGAAATCAAAAATATTTAAGTATTTAACTTTTACTACTTAATTAATAATATCTTTATTATTTGAAAAAATATTTATTTCAAAGTTTTTATAATGTATTACTATAAAATATTCTTTTCCAATTTTTTGTTAGCTTTATAAGTTTAATTTTATTATTCCAACAAGAGATTTCCACGAACAATATATAATTTATTATTAAATATTAATTAATGTTATTGTTTAGTATTCATCCATATTCAACTTTTGTAATTATTGTATGTTTTGCAATATTAAGACATCATAATTTATCTACTAGAATAAGAATTTCGTATATTTTTTTTAATGTTATACATTTTGTTTTGTTTATATATTTTGTAGTATATGTTGAAAACGTTGATAGGATTATTTGGAATTCATGTATTTGAATTAAAAGAATAAATATTGTAATATAATTAATAATCACATTTATGGCAAACATTTTTCGAAAGCTATTTTTTTGTAAAAATATATTATAGATATATAATCATTGTATACTAAATAAAATTTTTTCTACTTAATCATATTAGTATTTAAAACATGATAATTTTAATTTTTACTATTTTCCATTAATTTTAATTTGGAATTTATAATTAAAAAAAAAACAGTTAATAAATACAATAATTTTTATAAAAAAATCAGTTGATTTTTTTGTAATTTAATAATTTTTAGTGTAGTAATTTAACTTTAAATAATTATATAATTTGGTTCAGATTAATAATTCTGAATAACTCATGATAGTTTGATATTTAGTTCCAGTATTAAAGTTAATATTTTGTATATTTCTTAAATAATTATATTATTAAATGATTATTTATTATAATTTTCTAGCGATTCTTATATAATTACATATAGTAATTTGATACATGTTGAATGTAGTTTTATTTCTATAATAATTTTAAATAAATAATTAGTTAAGTAATATTTTTATTTATTTCTACTGTATATTATTGTAATATTTATTTATTCACATTAAATACTGTATAGCATTCTTATACTTTCTTCATAAAAAATAATTGTTTGTTATAATATACTGGAGATACTTAAATAATTATTTATTATTTATTGTAATTGTTCGAGAAGGCATCATTTTGTATAGTTATATCTTTATTTTCTTCAATTAAAATTTGAATAAATATCTAATAATAATTATGTAATCTTTAACTTGTATTTATTTATAATTAATAATAATTGTTTGTTATAAAATTTTAAACTTTTATTTATTTTTTTCGTAACAAATTCATTTTTTGATACAATTGAATTCTAGAATGTATATGTGGCGTGCATGTTAGAATATTATTTTTCACTTGTAAGCGGCGGGCCATACCGATGTTGCCGCGCGCCGACAATTCGGCGCGCATGAGAATATACAAAGATCGGGTGTCCCGCGTCGCGTCGTGTCGAGTATCGACAATATTATAAAACGTTAGAAATAAGAATTAGACATAAGTACGCAATGTGTTTTGCGTTTTTGTATAAAATAACACAAGGGAGCCTGCGGCCCTTTTGCCGAGGGCCGAGTTAGTTAGAATCGTGCAAGCGACTCGATTGCACTCGCGTTCGGCTCTCATGTATTATATGTATTAGTTATATTAATAAATAACCGTGTGTTGATTGAACAACGTGAGTTGGTTATTTACCCTAACAACTAAATTGGTGACCCCGACGTGATCTCAAATCATTTATTTTTTACTTTTTTTAAATAAATTTAAATAAAATATAATGGCGAACAACGGCAAACGGCGGAGACAGGAGGGCGTCGACGACCTGGGAAACGCGGAATTAAAAAACTCGCAAGGAAGCGTATTGAATTTTCGCGTTCCGGAATTCATGGACGACGACGTGAGTTTATGGTTTCTCGTGCTCGAAAATAACTTCGAGAATTCCGGAATAAACAGTGACAAGACGCGATACAGCGTGACGGTGGGCTCTTTAAGTCCGAAAGTGTTGCGGCAAGTGAAGGACGTTTTATATGCTCCCCCGCAGCAAAATAGATATGGATATCTGAAGGAGCAAATAATTAAACGCCTCACGGAACCAAACGCCGCCCGAGTTCAGAAACTCTTGGAAGTGCAGACGATCGGCGACAGAAAGCCGTCACAATTCTTCCGCGATTTGAAGGAGTTAGCCACCGGGCAGACAACCGACGAGTTCATCTTGAACATATGGCGGGCGCGGCTACCGTCACAAGTTCGCTTCGGTTTGGCGTCCACGAGCTTTGCAGAAGTGCAAAAGACCCTGGAGGTAGCCGATCAAATCTTCGCGGCATCTACGTCAGACCATGTCGCCGCGGTAAGCGCTTACCCCCAGGAAGCAGGACAAGTCGCCGCAGTCAGCAAAACTACAAACAACATAGAACAGCTGTTAAAGCAGTTAATTGTTGAATTTCGCGCTTCCACGAGAATAAACCGCAGCCGCTCTCGGTCGCGTGATAGTACGCCACCCCGAAAAAACCGATCATCCACGCCTGCACAGGATGGGAGCGAGTGTTTCTACCATCAGCGCTTCGGAGACCGCGCTACCCAGTGCAGAAAGGGATGTTCAAGATGGAACAAGCCCTCGGGAAACGCCGAAGTCCGTCAGTGAGTTCGGCCAACACCGACGGGAGTGCGCAGCGCCGAATATTCGTGAAAGATAAGAACACGAGCAAAATTTTTTTAATAGACACCGGTGCGGATGTTTGCGTGTACCCGCGCGCAGGGTGTAGTGCAAGAAACGACGAATGCGCGTATCAACTCTACGCGGCAAACTGCACAACGATAAAAACTTACGGTGTTATAAATTTAAACCTAAATTTATCGTTGCGCCGTGAGTTTAAGTGGCCTTTCGTCGTCGCGGATGTGAACTCGGCAACAATCGGGATTGACTTCCTCGCACACTTCAAGTTGTTCGTCGACGCCAAGAACAAGTGCTTGGTCGACGAGACAACGAGGCTGTCGGCGCGTGCTTACGAAGTGAGTGCAACAAACAAAAGTTGGTGCATTAAAACGATAATCGGCAGAACAGTTTTTCACAAGCTGCTCGCCGAATATCCAGCCATCACACGACCGCCCGCCGAGCCGAAAAAGACCTGCAGGCATAATGTAGTACACTACATTAAAACAACTGCAGGCCCGCCTGTGCATGCACGAACACGCCGCCTCGCCCCCGACCGTTTGAAAATCGCAAAAGCGGAATTCAACAACATGCTGCAGCTAGGCATCATGCGACCAGGCAAGGGCCAGTGGTCTTCACCATTACACGTCGCCACGAAAAAGGACGGAACTCCACGACCATGCGGCGACTACCGCAATTTAAATGCCCGCACCATTCCAGACCGATACTCACCACCGCATATCGAAGACTTCGCACAACATCTAAGTAAGAAGACAATATTCTCGAAAATAGATCTGGTGCGCGCATTCCACCAGATTCCGATCGCGCTCGAAGACGCCGAGAAGGCCGCGATTACAACGCCCTTCGGCCTCTTCGAGCCCACGATGATGATGTTCGGTCTGCGAAACGCTGCGCAAACTTGCCAGCGGTTCGTGGACGATATCATCCGCGGCCTCGATTTCGTCTACGCCTATATAGACGACTTCCTGGTCGCGTCGGAAAGCGAAGAGCAGCATTTTCAACACCTGAAAATGTTGTTCGAACGCCTAGACCGTTACGGCGTAGTAATTAACCCCGGGAAATGTGTATTCGGCGTTAACGAGATCACATTTCTCGGGTACACTGTAAATACCAAGGGCATAAGCCCGTTAAAAGAAAGAATCGCCGCAATCGACAAATACGCGATGCCCGATTCAATAAAAAATCTCCGACGCTATTTGGGGATGTACAACTTTTACAGGCGCTTCATACCAGGCGCCGCAGGAGTTCTGCGTCCCCTGAACGCGTTGCTTGCCGGGGCGAAGAAGGGAAGCGAGCCCGTCCAGTGGACGCAAGAGGCGCGCGACGCATTTAAAGCGTCGAAAAACGCCCTTGCAGAAGCTGCACTGCTCGCTCATCCCGTCGCCGAAGCCCCGTTAAGCATTGCAGTCGACGCGTCGGATTTCGCGGTCGGGGGCGTGCTGCAACAAAAAATAAATAACGCGTGGCAGCCGTTGGCGTTTTTCACGAAATCCTTAACGGCTGCCGAACGCAAATACAGCGCCTACGACCGCGAGCTTTTGGCGGCATACGCGAGCATTAAGCGGTTCAGACATATGGTCGAGGGCAGAAATTTCACGATCTTTACAGATCACAAACCTTTGATTTTTGCCTTCGACCAGAAACCGGACAAATGCTCCCCGCGGCAGTTCAGGCATCTCGACTACATTGCGCAATTCACCACCGACATCCGGCACATAAAAGGCGCCGAAGATCAGGTGGCCGACGCATTATCGCGCGTCGAAACAATCTCGACTAACAGCGATTATTCGGAAATGTCAGCCGCGCAAGAGCGGGATGCCGAGTTGCGGGAGCTGCTTAAGAATAAAAAATCCGCGTTGCAGTTGAGGAGGATAAATTTTCCCGATTGCGGCGCGGACATATACTGCGACACTAAAAATAACAAAGTACGACCCTTCGTACCAACAGGCTTACGTCGAACAATCTTCGACAGAATACACGGCCTATCGCCACGAAGCGACTAATAACATCGCGTTTCGTTTGGCCGGGAATAAACAAAGATGTTAACGAGTGGACGCGAGCCTGTATTCCGTGCCAGCGGAACAAGGTGAGCCGGCATGTCTCTGCGCCCATAGGGCAGTTTAAAGAGCTTGCCGGACGATTCGAACACGTGCACATTGACCTAGTGACCATGACGTACTGTCAGGGTTACAGGTATTGTTTGACGTGCGTCGACCGTTTTTCCCGCTGGCCCGAAGTAGTGCCAATTCCAGACATGGAAGCCGCGACTGTCACAAAGGCTTTCAAGTCCACATGGATCGCACGTTTCGGCGTCCCCGCGCGAATAACAACTGACCAGGGACGACAGTTCGAGTCAGCCCTTTTTGCCGAATTGTGCGGCCTGCTCGGTTCGAAGCGGGTCCGAACTACGGCCTATCACCCGCAAGCTAACGGCCTCGTGGAAAGATTTCACAGGCAGCTTAAGGCCGCAATAAAATGCCACGACGGCACCGACTGGGTGTCAACACTACCTGCGGTGCTGCTCGGCATACGCACGGCAATAAAGGAGGACCTCGGCGCCTCAGCGGCCGAGCTCGTTTATGGCACCGGCCTGCGCTTGCCTGGGGAATTTTTCCACACAGGCAATGTCAACCCCACGTCGGACTATGTAAAAAATTTAAGAAATAAAATGAAAAATATAAAACCTACAAGCATAGTCCGACACGGGGAAAACAAAGTTTTTGTATTCAAAGATCTCGCAACTGCATCATCTGTATTTTTGCGCCGCGATGCAGTGCGAGGTCCCGGCGACTCTCCATACGAAGGCCCGTTCAAGGTCATCGAACGCGGCGAAAAAACCTTCGTAATTCTAGTCGGCGACAGGAAGGTCCGCGTCTCGATCGACAGATTGAAACCGGCTTTCTTGTTATCCGAGGAATTGGACAGGGTACATTTAAGTAATAACAATAATAATAAGACCAACATTAGAAATAACATTAATATTAAGAATAATTATTGTAACGCACAGAAAAATCATTGTGTTACCCGTGCCGGCCGGAGAGTTCGTTTCCCCGAGCGCTTTCAGGCCGGACTTAAATAATAATAGATAATAAGAAAAATATTTTTTTTTATATACAAACGTTGTCACTCGGGAGGGAGTGATGTGGCGTGCATGTTAGAATATTAGTTTTCACTTGTAAGCGGCGGGCCATACCGATGTTGCCGCGCGCCGACAATTCGGCGCGCATGAGAATATACAAAGATCGGGTGTCCCGCGTCGCGTCGTGTCGAGTATCGACAATATTATAAAACGTTAGAAATAAGAATTAGACATAAGTACGCAATGTGTTTTGCGTTTTTGTATAAAATAACACAAGGGAGCCTGCGGCCCTTTTGCCGAGGGCTGAGTTAGTTAGAATCGTGCAAGCGACTCGATTGCTTTCGCGTTCGGCTCTCATGTATTATATGTATTAGTTATATTAATAAATAACCGTGTGTTGATTGAACAACGTGAGTTGGTTATTTACCCTAACAACTAAATATATATATATATACTTATATAGTATAATTCGTTTATAGTTCGTTTTACTAATTTCTTTTATATGCCATAAGGAATTTTTTATGTATAAGTCTGAGTTATTACGGTTGTTCGTTTCATGTGCAAAACTTTTTGTCAAAACAAAACGTGCAATTGTTTTTGTTTTCTTTTAAATTATTTTATTTATAATTTAGTTTTGTATTTATTTGTTTATTATTTAAAGACTTGTATAGATTATTTTATTATACTAAAATATTATATAAAATAATAATGAATTGTTATTTTGAATAAATTTGTTCGAAACATTATAAATAAAAGACTTTTCCTCCTTGTTTCTTATTTTTTGAAAGTACTGTAAATGGTGTTCACACAGAATTTTTTCTTTTTTTGCTCTTTGCTATTTCTCCACCTGAAAATAATTGTACGTCCGTTCTTTTCAATAACTTAAAAATATAATTGTTACAGAAAGATTAAAAGTATAATTATCTCGTTATAAAGATGCTAGGTTGACTTTACGCGTATCTCTTGTGCCACAGCTGAATGTTTATAAGGTTCTGCGTTTAGTAGAGAGCGAATGCCATTCTACGTTTATATTCAGTTTCCATTATTTCATACATTTTATGAGTAAGTTTTACATGATATATTAAATATATATATACATTTTTTAATAATTAGTATTGCACTTTCTGTTGCATTACTATAATCCTTTTCACTTTGATAAGTAATAATAAATTCATACCGTCATTAAATGAATATAAATTTACAAGATTTTTGATTATTATATGATTTAAATTTAAAAAATTTTATTTTTTTTATATATGTTATTATTTTAAATGGTATGTATTATATTACAGACAATAAATTACATTGCCTATTCATCACCTTTCTTTCTTCGATAGTTATTAGTATAATTACTATACTCATGTAACCAAAGTTATTTTTATAGAAACTCTATGAAATTTGTTGGCTAAGCAATTCTCTGTTATTCTCGTATGCTGTTATAACTATTCAATACCTTGATGCAATATGGTATAACAATAAACACACATAATTTGAATTTATTAACTTCTTTTAAAATATTTTATTTAAATTTAAAGGAAATATCTACTTATTAACTATTTATTAAAATATGAATACTTGTAGGTTGATTAATGGCTAAAAATTATATTCTGATTTTTTTAAACTTAATATAAAACATAATTCAACTTAGGAAAAACCATCAAAGTTGACCAAAATCAGTTCCAAAACAAGTATCCAGCTTGATATTCTGCGTTAGACAAGAATTTATCATTTCACTAAAGTCAGTTCCAACACAGGTAGGCAACCAAAAATTCTTCGTCCACCAAAAAATAGCTTATATTACTTTCAGAATCAATTATATAAGAAATTGAAATCTCTGATTAAAGTAATTAGCTGCTAGTGTAGTAGGACCGACTACACTTTGAAAACATTTACACTTGAAAGAAATAAATTAATGATAAAGATTTCTCGACCTATTCAGACTTGTTCAGATTGTGAGCAAGTTTATCTATGAATTAGTGTGCGTGTGTGTCTACGTGATTTTACTGTTTCTATTCAAATAGTGATGATTGTTTTACAATATATTGATGTATGAGTTTTTAGTTAGTGAAGTCTGTGTTGATGTAGCAATACGTGATGAGTTTAATCAATAATTTATAATAGAAATAACAATTGAAAAACAAGAAATGATTAGCAACAATGAGCTCTTAGATAAATTACCTAACTGAAGTTGATCATCAAGTAACAAGCAGGAGCGCGCCATTATGATCGATCTAATTCCTAATCATTGATAGGCGAATGATGATCCAATCATACGGCGCGCCATCAAATGAATCATCAAATGAAATGATTGATTACCAATTCGAATATGTGACGCGAAGTTGCCAAGAATGCTTCGCGGGGGGTTGACCACGCCAATTAGTTATTGACGAGCGATCGATGCGTCCGAGTTGAGCAGCGTCCTCTTTATCGCCACATGGTGAGTCCTTCTTTATCGATAATCAATAATTGATAATCGATGACCAGGTAGCGCTAGAGGTACCAAAGTGATTCATTCTCAGAGACCAACAATTAGTGTTTCAATTAGACACTAATTGTTAGAGTCTACAATTAGAGGTCTCAACAATTAGTGGATTAACTGTCTATTTCACGAGTCACCATTTTGACTGTTTATATAAACAGGATTATACTAGGCCAGTGACCATCAAAACTAGGAAAAGACTAGGACTATACACAAAGCATGTCTGTCTCAAAGACACATCCCTCATACTTTACAATCAAACTGAGATACCTCCTTCAATAAAAGCCGATAAATAAATAGATTATTCAGAAAAGCACCAAAGAAACAGCAATTGGTCAGTATATTATCATTAGAAATTTTAAGTTATGAATTTAATCCTCCTTCATCACTCTATATGGAAGGCAAAAGTAAGGCAGTGATGAAATCTACTAAATATCATCTGAAACTAACCATCGGGGAGACCTCACTAACTTTTGAAGAACTTAATACTTTACTTACTCAGATACAAGCAATACTTATATTCATATTGTTGAAGCCACTGAGTGATGATACCCAAGACGTTTCAGCACTCGCACCAGGTCACTTTTTATCGGAAGTCCTCTTACCATTTTGCATAACCATTTCTAAAGGACCTGCAAGTCTCAAATTTATCCTGATGGAAATTTATCCAACAACGCACTCGGCATTCTGGAGCCAATGGTTGAAGCACTATCTCTAAAAATAATAAGCAATGTCAAAATGGTATCAGCAAAAGAATCATTTTAAGATAAGATTATACAGAGAAGGATGGCCTAATCAAAATGGTTACTCTGAAAACAGCAACCATGACTACGTTAAGGTCCATACATAAACTGACTATACTACCAGTGGAAACATCTCATCAGGTCCCTTCAGAATCACCCGGATAAGGCACTCATCATCTACTCAAAGAAAAAGGGATTATCAATAAAATTGCTGATGGTGGGCGAAACGTTCAAGATTGAACAAAATTCTATCAGAAGTGCCATCTCTTGGTAGCATTCGAACCATTGTTCGAGTATTACTTATCAGTCAAGCTGTCGTATCGATCTACCTTATCGATTTTGGTGCTTCGATCGACGACAATATTAGCGTCGCTGTTTCAAAAAAAGACGAAAAACAGTTACAATTTAGTTTCTGTAGCCATAGTCGTTTTTTCTTAAACACCCATGTGCTAAATAATATAAATAATTTATAAATATTTATATATATATATATATATCAATCAATTCATCAGAACTGGATCTAGTTAACAGTAGAATATTCATTAGAAAATCAATAGTAAGTGAAATTGAGAAAAATAATTTCACGAACTTATTGTTTCAACATTGCCATATTCTCATAAAACTAAATTTATTAAACAGAGAATTTATGGCTCTCTGAGTAGACTTATTTAATCGGTGAATTTACAATTCACTGATTAATTAACTAATAATCAACGTTCCATACTTATTAATAGAACATAATTACTCAAGTCTTGTCATCAATTACACACTTAGCCTATGACACTATCTTATTATATGTAATTCCTTTTAATGTTATTCTTCTTGTCTAATATAAGTCATTATTATAGATTTCAGCTCATTGTATTCGCAACGTTTCCCATACAGTAAATTAATGCATCAATTTAACACCAATATTATTATACAAATCAGATTTTTAAGCTCATCTCACTAAACATAATAACTTCTTATCCATTGTAAAAGTGTGTTCAACTATTTTCAACTCCTCTTTGATTATTACTATTTGCATTGCACGCATTATCTATTCTGCTAATCTCACCTGTTTTTTTTTATGCTATATATGCGATTTTTAGTATAACTACCTAAGTTTATGGTGTTACAGCTATTAATTAACGTTTGTTTCATTTTTATCATCATTGTATTTTATTGTCTATGTTACCCTAGCAATTTCCAGCTCAGGGAAACAATCATATACATCCTAAGTGTAAAAATCATAAGTTTAGAAAATTAAGACTATATCCCTATAATTTGTACGCATTAGTGTAATTATAATTTATACTAATAATCTTGTTTTGTACGTGGAAATGAAATATAATATTTTTGTAAATAATAGATTTTTGCAAACTCATTTTGCGAATTGTTTTACCCGTCCATGTATACAAAAGTTTTCTAGACAATCTTTTATAATTTATATAAACTTTAATCCATCTCGTATACTTGTATATTGTCCATAAAATCTCATTTACTAACGATAATCTAATTTTTAACTTTGTAGTTTTATTTTTTTACATTTAATATAGACATAAATATATTCCTAAACATTTTGATATATATCAATCCAGCCATAACCATCTTTTTTTTAATGGTCCTTTTCTTTTATGGCATATTATTTTTTATTATTATTTGCTTATTATTAATAAATTGATTTTATTATTAATGCATTTGTAATACATTATTTAAGATTTTTAGGGAAAATGTTCATTCGGACAAGTTGAACAGCGTGATGTCTATTTATTTCTATAAACAAAAATTCTTCTATTATAAAAAAAATAAACGATGTAGTGATATGTATGTTATTATAAAATAACTCTTACATTAGGATTAGATGATTAGTGTCTTTACATTCAATAAAGAACAAGGCTCATTTTGTATCTGAATTAGCATTCATGGTTTTAAATATGAATCCGTCGTGCTCAAAGAATATCCTTTTTAAAGCATAACTATAGGTAGTCTATTTCAAACATTTAAATAAAGAAAACTGTTCCTTCTACTCATCACTTTAATAATTAATATTTCGACTATTCTTATAGCTAGAATAGCTTTTATAGAAATTCTGAGAAATTTGATTATAGAGAAATACCAGCTTGTTTTCAAATATTGTTATTATGAGCTTTACATCTTCTGTGTACAGCCATTCATTCATAGGATTTTTATTCACCATTCTTTTTATAATATTCTTTTTATAAACTTTTTTTTATAAGATTAAGATTTTTATTAAACGACAATTTAAATATTTCTCAAACATACTCAGTATTTATGATACATTCTTAATTAGCTGTATTTAAATACATTATAAATCATTAATTAATTTAAATAAATTAAACTTTATTACTGTAAAATACTAATTCTTGATATTAGATAATCTTTAGTATGCTGACATTTTAAATTTCTTAAGTATGTTTTGTACATAACAATAATATTAAAAATAACTACTATTTAGTAAAAAAAATTATAAATTTTTCATTAATAGTTATTTTATTAGATATTAAAATTATCAATAGTTATTAGAGTTATTAAACATTATTCAAAAATGAATTTTCGTTTAAAAATAAAAAGGTTTCAGAAAATATTTAATTAATCCGACTAGATTCTTAATGATACCACAGTTCATATCTCAAAATTTTTAATTTTAACTCTATGTATTTTTAATTGTTCTTCTATTGTATATGTTATTTGTAATAGCTGAAGTCCTATATTTAATTACAAATACCAAAGTCTTATCACTCTATTATATGATAACACTTAGTTATAAGCCTGGGTAAATATTGTAAAACTAGAATTAGTAAAAACGTTGCCATTAAATAAATGTATCCTAATATTATTATTACTTTGAATAAGAATATTTCAAAGACATATTTATGGACTGATTTATTGTTAAAGCATGTATATTATATGTAGATTTTTAACAGAAATATTAAATATGCGAAATGTAAAATACTATCTATGTAATTTATTATTTTAAAATAGTATCCATGTAATTTATTATTTGAAAATAGTATCTATGTAATTTATTATTTGAAAATAGTCCTTTTTAATATTATGACAAGTACTGATATAATAAACGTATTTTTCTTATATAATTTTTATAATATATATAATTCTGGAAAACTTTAAGTTCTCTGTTTTATTATTAACTATTTATCTACACCTTTATAACTTCAGAATGATAATATATTGTAAGAACTAATTATCTAAAATTTTCTGCTATATTTTTACATATTTTAAACACCAGAAAAAAATTTCTATAAATATAATAAATTAATATTAAGAATATTGATTCTAATTAATATTCTAAGAAAAAAATTTTAATATTTAAATTTAAAAGTTAATAAAATATGTCAGAATCGTTCTAATGTTTATAGTTCTTCTGTTTTCGGTTATTTTTTTACCTAAACAGTATTTGTTTCAATTGCTCTAGTCTTGAGATAAAGTATCTGCATCTCTAATCATGGCGTTCAAGGTAATCACAATAACTTCTAATACTTTCTATTTAAGAAAAATTTACTATTATTTAATAAAACTATAATTAAAATAGTTATTTTTAATGGTATACTAATAAAACAGTAATAATATTTTGAAATATTTTTATAAATCTTAGAAGTAATGTAAATACAATGAAAAGGGAGTAAATTAGAGGACCGAAATAAAAAATTTAATGTAAGTATTAAATTGTAAAAGTGCTGTTAGATAGAAAAATAGAAATGGGAGCAGAAATATGCGACAAACTAGAGATAATAAAAATAGCCGAAAAGTAAAAAATAAATTTTTAAGTAACAAAAGTTAAAATAAAGTAATAAAATAAAATATATAGTAATAGAAAATTGAAAGAAAAAATTAAAAAAAAGAACAAGAGTATAGATGAATGATAATAAATATATTAATCAGATATAAAATAAATACAACGAGATTTAATAAATATTGAATGATAGAGAAAGAAAGGGTAGATTGTATAATAACGATAAGTAAGTAATAAAACACATTAGAAAAGTGAGAAAAGTACAATGAAATAAACACTTATATAAAGTGATAGAAAGAAATTATAAAACAAGCAAGAAGAGATTTTCATATATCATATAATGTCATTACGGTACCGTAATAAGGAAACAGGAAATCGAAAGAGATACATAGTGAAAATTAATTTTAATAATAAAGAACAAAAGAAATAATTATAAAAAATTTAATAATATTACATAATGCGACACAATTAAGAAATTATATATAAATTTGTAAATATATATACATCAATTATTTTGAAATAAGAACAATAACAATTATATAATATACATTACACATTTGAAGTTATGTCATTACATTGCTCAAGACCATACAATTTTATTATAGAAACAATCTCAAAGGAGAAAAAAGGGGAAGTATTTTTGTCGTAGTCATGTGTGTCATTGTGTATGATGAAATTTAAAAGTCAATTTTTGTTAAACTTTCTTTATTCATTTGTTCTTTTATACACATTAAGACAATATTATTTCACTAACAATCGAGGAAAATGCTTCAAATAGTACGTTATTTTTTTAATTTAAACTCATATCCCAAAATATCAACATGAAAATTTAATTATATATATAATTGAAAAGATTGCCGGAAAAAAGCTTTAATTCAGAATACCAATAGAAATTTTCAAACTTTTAAGAAATTCTAATGACGATAAAGTTGACATAATATTACTTAAAAAATCTATTCTCTCACATTATATCTCTCTATAAATTAATCCGTATCTTCTCTTACAATTTTATTTTTGTTTTATTTCATTAAACTCTATTTCTTAAATTATAAAAAATTTCATAAAAGAGAGCGATAATAAAATACGTCATATCTTCAATCATAATTTTCATAAATAAAAAATAAATCGAAATATTTTGCAACAAATTATTAAGCCAGATTTATTATACAAAAATCCTGGAGTTGAGAGTATTTACAAAACTTAATACCACCATGGTTGTGAATTTATGTAATAAAAGAACATTCTTTGTTCACTGAGAAATCATTTACATACAAGATAAAGGATAAATTAAGTTAGTCGTTCATTGTCCTACTGAAAACATCTTTATCTTAATCTCTATTTTATTGCGATGATGAGAATGTACACTGCAAGTGCTGTAAAGTAAATTCACTTCTTACTGTTTATTTAGCTAATCGTAGATGTAACATATAACTATTTTATTTATAATTCTACATTAATTTTTTAGGAATTCTCTTTTTACTCTCGTAAATCTCGATGCTTCTGCAGACAAATTAATGTTGAAGTCAAATACCGTAACAATCTGTGTAATAAGTACTAACATTAAAATTAGTGAATTTTTGTCTAGTGTTTAGTAGATAGGAATTTCTTGACAGTTTTTTATATGTACAAAAATTTTCTGTTACAATGTAAAATATCATCACAAATCATAATCATTCACACACATACACACATCATTTATGAATATTTAAAATTAAAAAATTTAGGTATTTTTTCTGAAAATTTTAAAAAATTTCTATATACAATACATTTATATATTTAAATTTATTAATTGTGACATATTCAATAGTTGTAATAAATATATTTTTAAATAATGATTAATAATTTTTATATATTAAATTTTAAATTTTATATATTAACAGAAATACTCTGTTTATTAAATTACAACATTATAGATCTTCCAGATTAATCAAATTTAAAATTTTTCACAGCATCAAGAACATTTAATTAGAATACTAATTTGAGTGAGTTATATTAAAAAGTTTTATTAAAATAAAATTATTTTAACAGATTTTTATGGAGTAGAATTATACAATAATATTTAGAAACTTCATTAAAAAAATTTAATTATTAAAATTGAATAATTCATAGTACAATTAATAAATATAGACTTATAACACGTTTTATTATTCTTTAATTATTAAAAAAAGTCACTTTAGCAAATTATATCAAATGAACACATGATATATACCACAAGAAAAAATTTTACTATTTTTAATCTATCATATATTTGATATAAAGAATTTAAAAAAAATATTAATATTTTATTCTATTTAATCAATAAGTTTAGTATGAAATCTTAATAAATATTATTAAGATCAATTTAAATTTATAAGATTTATTAATAATAATTACATATATTTCTAAGCTTTTTTTAATTAGTTTAAATCATTTTTTATTATAAAATCTGTTATATTTAAATTTTAATAGAAAATTATACTTGAATCTTGTTCTTTAGACTATAGATCTACGATGTACCTGTATCTTTAAATATTCTATGTTTTAGCGCATGTCTGATAACTACTATTCATTATAACCTTTTAACTTAATGTCATGTTTGAAAGAAATCGTTTTATATAATTTTTTCGTTTAATCATAAGAATTTAGTGATAAAAAATTTATATTATATATTTTACAAATAACAATATTGTTTTAATTATTTAAAACAATTAGCTGAAAGGATTTAATCAGTACCAATGTATTTAGTTTAGTTTTTTATTCTTACTGTTTCAGAGAATAATTTTAATAATTTTATTTTCGTAAATTTATTTAATATTTCTTAACAATGAATCTATTCACTATTTTGATTTATTGCATAAAATCCAATCATTAATTGATATATCTACAATACGATAAAATTCTGATGTTTTAATAAATATTATGATGTCTACATTTATTTTCGGTACATCATCATCTAATACGTTACATTTCTCTTGTTTATTTTACAAAGTCTTGATTTTTATTTACTACGCTAATTCAACAAAAATTTACAACTCTATAATATCTAATAATTTGCATGAAATGAATTATAGTTTAAAATTTTATATTGAACCAACATATTACAAGAATACTGAATTAAGTCGAACTGATAAATATTTGAAAGACAATTTTGGTAAAAACTTAATTAGTAACTATGAAATTCAAGAAAATACATTTAAGTACGAAACAACTACTATTACACTAAAGGATTTGAAAGAATACAAGATATTTGCTATTGAATTTCAGCGTGTGGAAACTCCCTTCATTATTGGAATTTGGATTTTTTTTGCCAGTGTGGCTAAAATAGGTACGATACTTTTATCAATTATGAAATAACTGAATAATAAAATTACATCATAAACAACTGTAGATGCATACACATGAATATATCATGGGAGTAGACACAAACACAAACAAATACAAACGGTTTATTGTACATATTCCTTAAATTTTATAATAATCTGAACGGAAATGATTATTATTTTACATTCTGTTATCATTCTAAATAAGAATTTGTATTTAAAACTTATATAGTATAAATTTTTTATTTAATGATAGACAAATATTTTCATAAATTTGTATATAATTTTGTTGAATAAGAAAAGTATATTTTATATAATATAAATTAATAATTGGTAATTTGTTAAGTTATTGTATTTAAAAAATAGTAGTAAATAAAATCCTAATAAAAAAAAAAATTAAACAACAAATAAGTTAAAAAATATTCATTCCTTATAAAATTGTTTCAATTAAATTATTCACATAAAAATATAATTACGTTTTTATTATAAAATTTTTTAACATAATTTACGTATCAAAAAACTTTTTTATAGATAATCGAAATATATAATCTAATACTTTAAATTTATTTAATAAGCATCATTGAGTTATAATTATTATATTATTTAAATACTCAAATTAAGTTTGAAAATTCTAAGCTTTGAATTAAACTTATAGAATATAATAATAATAGTAATTATGATAATAATAGTAATAATACTAATAATAATAATAATAATAACTTTTTAACTTCCTTTATATTCTTTATTTTCATTATTTATTTGTTGTTAAACAAATCGTAGTGTTATAAAATAATAAATAAAATATATAATGATATGAGTTATTTGATTTATTTTATTCTAATTATTATATAATAAAGAGTAAATATTATATTGTAAATAATACATGTAGTAACTGTAAATAAAAATAAAAAGGTAAACATAGTTAGGTTATAATATTTAAACTATCAAATATATAAGTAACGTAGTTTATTTAAATCAATTATCTTTCTGAATAAAGTTATTAATTAGTATGACTTCAAATTTTTTAATTATATTTATAACTGTAATTCGTATATCGAATATACTAATAGCTCTTATTATTAATTTATTTGTTAATATTTATTATTTATTATTTATTAGTAATATTTTTTATAAAGAAAATATATTTTTACGAATAGTAAACTTCTAAAATATAAAAAATAATTCTATAGGCAGAAAAATTTAAATCAATTAAGGGATTAAAAAAATTATTAAAAGTGTTGTGAATAAAAGTATAGAGTGATATGTTTATTAAAACAATAGAATTGTTGGGAAAAAACAAAAACGATATATAAAAAATTAAAATTCATAATCATTTAATAAAATTTGAAATATGAGAATTTTAAGAATAAAGCAAGAATAATTACTAGTATAAGAATTTAATGAAATTTAATATAAATTAAGAAAATTTAAAGACATTAGAAAAGCTTATTTATGTGTAAAACAATAATGAATAATGATACAAATAAATACAAAAAAGTTTTTTTAAAAAGCATTGAAATGAATTTTTTAAGAAATAAAAGCTAATATGAAATATAAATGTCTTTTAATATAAGAAAACTATATAATTTTAAAATATAAATAAAAAACAATTAAGATGAATGAACAAAATTTTTAAAATTAATATCAAAACGGAATAAAAAAAAATATATAACTAGAATTGTAACTACAATGTTAAATAGATAATTAAAAAAGATTTTGAATTACGTCAGTAATACAACAGTAACTGATACTTTCATATAAAAATAAATATTATTATATTAAAAACTACGGACACACATAGAATTATTTATTTAAGTAATAAGATTAATGAATAAGACTTGGAAAAATATTTAAGAGAAAATAAGGAAAAAGTATCAAACTGTATATATAAAAAATAAAAAGTAATCTACGAGTAAGAAAAAACACAATCTTATATTAAAATAAATAAATTTAATTATATCTGTTTCAAGGATTATTATAAATATTATTTATATAATTTAAAAGAGTGTGTTAATAAAACAAATCCGATTATAATATGATTTTTGTTTTTAAGTATCAAGTTAATTTCTAATAGTTGGAATATTATATCCAAATATTTTTATTACTTTTTAAAATAATTAAATATATACGATAATATATTTTATTATTAATCGAATAGTCATACAGAATAAACTTTATGTATTAATAATGAAAGAATAACATTAACATCATTTATAATTTATTTGAATCATATGAAAGAAGTCTTATTTGTCTAACAATTAGTATGAAATAAATTCCCTCAGAAACCTATGAACATGGTTTAAAGACAGATGTATGAAGATTCTCTAGAATATGATATCAAAAAAAGTCAGGGAACATTAAATATGGTAACTTTTATGCAGTATCAGCAGTAGAAACTATAAAAATTACACCAATATCGTAACGTCTTACAATTATAGAAAATTTTTAAACATATCTGCTAATTTGGCCCACGTTTAGTAACACGCGTGACCGTTGACATAGTAAAATTATTGTGTAGGGCTTCTGAGAAATGTAAAATGCAACATAAACTATTTATATAGATGAGCATATTTATAATGTGGATGAATCGTAATATCTGAAGCAAAATTATTGCTTGTTAATCAATATAATTTCTCTGCAGAAAAGGCAACAAAAAAATACACTCGATTCTTATCTCTTTTTGCTCTCTTGCTCTCAGTTCAGCAGCAGTTTTAGTTTAAGCTTATTCAATTCAAGTCATAATTTTATATTATCAGTACGAGTAGCTCAGTATAATCAGTTTTTATAATCATCTACATTTTAAAAATCAGTTTTAACGAAATTGAAATCCAGTCAAAACTAATTCAAGTTCAGGTAGTCTTAAACTCAAAATTAGTAAAGAATATTTATAAAAAAAATGGATAAGCGCATCAGAGGGAACCTCGAGTTCCATTACTTGCAAGATTGAAGTGGTAACAGCATTCTACTCAGCTAATTATTAGCCCACAATCATCCGTTTTGGAGTAAAAAGATTATAGGCTACGTAATTTACTTGTAAGTGATAAATTATTGTTAAAAAAAATTAAAAAATTAAATTTTATTTTTATATCTAAATTGATATATGTAAAATGTACGAAATTACGGCATTTAATATATAACAATATCACCATTATGAATAGTACTAACATCATCTATCTCAATTATTTTCTTGAAATTCATGATCAAATTATGTATATATATATAAAACTATATCGAGATAACTGGAATCACGCAAATTTAGGTATCCAGAAGATAATTTTTTATTCAGGATACTGGCTCACATATCCTAATTCATGATGATCTTCCTTGGTTTAGATTTTAAAAAATTTCTAATCCGACGATAAAGCACAAGATTGAAGAGATATTTTTCAATGAATATTATATGTCTTACAGTTTACTCAATACGATACCGGAATTGTAAAAATCTGTAATAAATACTTAGTTCCAAACAAATTAACTAAATAAGAAATATATATATATATATATATATAATAACTATAGATGGTAGGTATTCAATCAAGGACATTAGAAAATTATATTGATAACAGATAACGCTAAAATACAAGAACCATAAGAAATAGTATTACTTCATTTCAAATCTTCTAAAATTAATGGTAAAATGCATTCCACTATTGTTAACAATTTCCACGTCATTAATGAAAAGTTGATTTTTTTCTGATACTCGGCTGGAAAGCAGAGCAAAGAAAAAGGGAATTTTACTATATTAACTAGTATTAATGTTAAATAAGTAAGAGTTAGCAGATTTACGTCAGATGTATCTAATAAATATCTAGCGTTTATAGATGTTCGTGATATTTGACTGGAATGCAGAGCAATATTTGAAAAGAAAACGAATGTCAATGTTGTAAGTATGTTCAACGATAAATAAGATAAATTATGTATTTCTTAGAATATAGACAATGAATACACAAGTAATTGGTGCTCAGATTTATAACTTTAAACACTTTATGAATAGTAAATAAAGTCTTAAAAAGTACACAAACTTAAATAAAATAACATGTAAAGCAGACAAATCTTTTCGATAGTAAGAAGGATAAGTTTTCGAATCAATAGACGATAGAAAAAAACAAAATTACATCTGCACCAGTACCAACAACTAACCTAAGCCCCTTTTTCATAAGAAACCCGATGAAGACCCGAAGGAATTCCTACAAGTCTACAAGGCTTTCATGCCTCAAGATTTTCTGGAGAAACTCCAAGTGTGGTTGGTGATACGGTCCACCAGACAATCATATATACAAAGAGTTCTCCTGTTTGAAGAAGGAGTTTGATAGCAAATCCCAATTTCAAGAACTACAAATTCGGCTACAGAAACAAAAGCAGCGACCCGATGCACCAGTTGACTTGTTCATTATGAACAAGGGGAAACGTGCGCGAAACCTGCAGCCCAACGTACTTTATCAGAACAGTTCTTGAAACAATGCCCGGGGTCTTCACATCGATTTGAAGACATAGTTCTTCGAGTTGATGTATGATTTTATCCAAAAGGACGATGTATTGAACCGGATGAAAATTACGGCTGGAAACTATTGAGAGCAGTCACGGAGGGTGGAAAACCTCAACCCCGAGATAAAATTATTAAAGAGCTTCTGGGTGGCTTCTTCATGTCGGATTCAGGATCAGAGGGGCAATAAGTTTGTAGAGGTACTAATCTACTAAGCGTACGCCCATGGCCTTCTTGGCGAAGACGGGCACCGAGCTCGCCTTGAAATTTGAGTGCTAGATTCAGTGGATGGCCGGCAGCATAAGCGGTAATTTTACTTTCCTGCTAACGAGAAGACTGTGCTACGGCGATACCCTTGGCCAGCGCTGGTTCGAGAAAAATCACGTTTTGCAGGACCACTTCCAGGGCCGTATTTTCTTCGGGACCAAGGAAAGGAAGAAGAAAGCTTTTCTCGACCAGAAGCCAAAGGAAGTCCATCCCGAGGACGAGGAGAAACTGTGAGCCAGGGTAGATCACAGCTTTTCGGATAAACATTAGGACATCTTCTTAGAATTCGTTCATCGACAACGAAAAGTACTCGATGGGAACGGTCTACTTCGGCAGACCTGTTTCATCACATGCCACGGATGAGAGGTCTTTTTGACTTCCTCCGGACGCTACTCGGCTACCAAGAAGAAGGCTATATAGCAACAGGTACAGAAAATGCTACCCAATCAAACCATCTAATGAAGCCGCGTTGTCCCGATCATCATTACGACGAAAAAATATGGCGATTACCGATTTTGCACCAATTTTCGCTGCATCAACAGCGTGACGGAGGACTCCGCGCAACCATTGCTGGTCATCCATGAGGTCCTCAAAAACCTCAGAGTGGCCGCGATGTTCAGCACTCTAAGATTACAGAGCGAATATTGGAAATTTCATTAACGGAACAAGCTAAGAATCATATCGCCTTCGTGACCCTTCGGAGGTTATTCCACCTTTCGGATGATGCCCTTTGGCTTCCAGAGAGCAGGCCACAGCTATACTCAGCTAGTAAATCAGGAAGTGCTACCGTAGATATTTCGGGATTGCAGCTTTTTCTACACGGATGACATTTACAGCTACTCAAGGAGCTGTCCTGGAACCTATGATACCTAGTGCTGATTTTCGAGTAACTGAAGATCTACGAGTTGATGGTAGCTACAGAGAAGTGCGTGTTTGGACGAGGCGAACTGCCGTTCTGCGCTACGTTATTAGGAAAAGAAGAAACTATAGCGAGGTTGAAGCAAGTACGAGCCATCCACGAGGCTCCCATCTTGAGCAGCAAAAAGAAACTGCAGGTGCTTTTCGATATTTGTGGATAGTTACGGGAATACGTCCCTGACTTCGTCTCAAACCTTCGCCATCGAAAAAGCTCTATCGCTCACAGAGCTTCAAGAAGCCATTGGGTTGGAAAAAGACCGCTGAGGAGGCCTTCGAGAAATTTAAGGGCTTCTTTAAAGCCCATTGGAGAAATTTAACATATTTTTAAAGTATCTATGAATACTTATAAATGAACTCACACTCTGGTATTTAAGAAATTTATTCTAAATAAAAATAATATATAAAACTCTAAACATAAATAAAAGAGAAACGATTATAATAATCTTCAAGTTAATATAATTTTTGATAATGAAATAAAAATTCAGTTTTATTTTATACATTCTGAATTAGGATGCAAAGTGTACATATTGAAGCAAAGTCAAGGAATATTTGCAAGAAATTTTATTTGAAACTATTTTGTAATGTGCAAAATTTGAACTGATCGATTTCTTATTTTTATTCAAGCACCTGCTGCATACTATTGCGAGATCAACTTACAATAAAATAAATTTTTACAAGATTAGTAGAATACAATAAGTATACAAACTATATTTCAAAAGGGTCTGTCGTTATTTGCTATAAAATTTTATAACAGAAAAAGTGATTCAGCGAATTTTTTTTCTTTTATATAATGATTTTACTTAAGAAAAAACTAATAGAAATTCTTAGAAAGTGTTTTTCGAATAAAAAATTGTTTGTTTTTTTCTAAGTGAAATTTAATTTTACTGATAAGAGAATAAATTTTAACTATATTTTACACTAATACCTATGCATTTTTTTCTTTTTGATATATAAAATCTACATAATTTATAAATTTTTTAAATTTTAACATTAAATAAGAATTTTAATAAAAATTATGTACTAAAACTTATATATAGTTTATATATATTATATATATATTATATATAAATTATTAATTAATTATTAATTAATTAATATAAAAAACTTTATATATATATATAAAAAGATTATATACTAATAAAAATAATATCAATATAATTGCTAAAAATTTTGAATTACAAAATAAGAATTATAAAAACTTAGTTGTTATAAATTTTGTAACTATTATTGAATTGTTATAGGATTTCATATGGCACCAAAACTAAACAAAATTTTTCCTGAATCATGTCTACTTATTGTAGTAGGAGTTGTCGTTGGGTTATTTTTATTTCAAATTAATAATGTACATATGTCACCTTTAACACCAGATACATTTTTTTTATATATGCTACCACCTATTATCTTAGATGCTGGATATTTTATGCCAAATCGGTTATTTTTTGATCATCTTGGGACAATCTTACTTTTTGCTGTTATTGGAACTATTTTTAATACGTTATCAATAGGTAAGTAATATCTTTTATAATTTTTTATTCAATTATTAATCATATTTTGCTGTTTATCTGATATCTTTTGTAATATTTAAGAAAACAATTACATGATTGAAAGGATAGACATTTCTATAAATGTATCAATTCCAATTTAATGTAAAACATGTATTATTTTACACGATATAATTTAACAATATTTTTAAATTGAAAAAATTATTTAATAAAATAATTTTCTTAAACTTCAAAATAATGTAACAATGAAGTAATGAGTAATAAATTTAATATAACTAAATAAAATTGTTTACGATAAACAAATTTTCTTAATATTAAAATCAAAAAATATATAAAGTCATGGTTTGTATATAAGTCAGAATATAATTTACCTGTTTTGTAAAAAAAATTACAGTAAGCATATGTGTAACACTAATGATGTATGTATGTAACACTAATAATAATACGTGTTATTTTATTTCGCATGCTTCGAGTATTTATGTGATGAAGTATCATCACAGATACATGATTTACTAGCTTAAGGATGTATTTAATTACAGCTAAAAAAACTCGATATACCTATTATGCTGTGTCATAATAACGCTAAATAATAAGAATCAGAAAACTAATGACAAAGAAGTCAATGACCTTACGATTCATTGAATTAAAAATAAAAACGCAACAAGATATCAACAGTGATTTTATAACCTGCTTAATAATCAATCTAACTGTGAAATATAAGTAGAATGCAATTGCGCAAAAATTGTAAATCATGAGTGTATTATAAATCATCAATGCATTATAACTCATTAATATATCACGCATCATTATGTGTTATAGATCATTAGGTTATTACAGTTATAGTGTATTATAAATTTCACCAAACTACGCAATCACAAAAAATCAAATATAATATAATATAATAGATAACAATAAATAGTGTCAACAATTTTTCAGTACAACATAAAATAAGTAAATATTCATAATTGCAAAAATAAAGCGTCATTTATTAACAATTCACGTGAATAAAGGGAATTGAATTTGAGATCCTTGTAATTTTTATTAAAACCTCATTATTCACCATCCGATACTTTCAAAAACTTAAGAGCAGTTTCACTCAATTAAAGTAGTATATATAAAGGCTATATTTGAAAAAATAAAAACAGAGGAATATTAGAAGTGCTTATTAAAAGCAAATAAAACAAATATTTAATATACATTGTGAAGGAATTTATTAAAAAATAATGATAAAAAATAAAATACTTGTAAAAATTAAAACAAAAATAAGAAAAGCTATTTAATAAATCAATATTATTCACAATAACGCCAGATCTAGAAGTTGTTTCAAATGGTTTCGAAAAATCTAGAAGTTCGGAAATAAAGATATTAAATTAGATAGATTATTAATATATACAGCAAATATTAACTTATTATAACTAACTAAGCATAGAGAAGCATATAGAACAATTCCAAGTTAGAAGTTTCGAGAGAATAGAAAAGATACAGAAACAATATATAAAAAATATTAAATTAAAAAAAAAAAGTATGACTACACAAGCAGAAAAAGATCAATAATTAAGTTTGAAAATAAAGTAATGAACAACATAGATTACAGAATCCTCAAATATAGCATAATAATAAAGATATAAAAAGAAAAAGTGAATAAAAAGAATGAAAAATAATAAAAAGTGGGGAGAAAATTACAGTATAAACGGGATAAATTTGAGATATGACTTAGATGGAGAAGTTATTTCTAAAGATTAAAATTGAAAATGAAAAAATAATATGGAAGGTACAAAAAAAATATATAAAATGGGTAATCTACTTGATAAAAAAAGCCTGCCTAAGCAATACAATTATGAAATGTATCTAAGCAATACAACTATGAAATATAAGTGCAATACAAATATGCAAAGACTTTAAATCATCTGTATAGTGTATATCATCAGTGGGTTGTAAATAATTAGTGTTTTAAAACACATTAATGTATTATATATAGATCATTAGAATATTACAGTTTTAGTGTATTATAATCAGATAAAAATAAGGTGCAGGTATTGCCTGTAGAAAAGTTTAGTGGAAACATTCGCCAAAAATTCTAATAATGAATATTTTTTAATAAAAATTGATCATGATATCTCATACATGTCAGAATCAATTCTGCGCACTGATTTATCAGATATACAAAAATTCCAATATCATTAATAGATTTTAACTTGCATGAGATATCAATAGTGATTCAAATCGTACTTTCCCCGTCTGTTATAAAGATGGCACATCTATGAGATTCACACCTGCATTGAACATCAAATACACACACAAACCCACATGCATACACACACATATTTGTATAGTACAATTAAGTTTTTTTATAAATTCGTGTACTTGTTTCTTTCTATGGCATATATAATTTTGTAAGTTTGTGAATTTTTATCGTTGTTACATGTTTTGTGAGTATTTTGTTTTTATTAAGAAGGAATGCATGATTTCAGTGAATTTGTTTTATTCATAGCACACTCTAGGAATTATGAACATTTTGTTTTTATCGAGTGAATTATTTGATTTATTAACATTTTTTTTAAAACATTGTAAGAAATTTTGCTATAAGAAACTTAGGTAGACACGTTACTATTGAAAATGAAAATATTTCAAAATTAAAAAAAAAATATATAAATTTTTAAAATCTAAATCTAAATATGCCAATAAGAAATTGAAATAATTAAAAATTATTGAAAATATTAACAAAATTTTCGATATTTTAAATTTTTACGTGACTGATTTTTTTACAATATATGTATAATTATATTTTTATATGAAAAATTAGTTGTTTAAATATAATAAATTTATATATATATATATATATATATATATATAAATTCTAATAATTTGGAAATGTAATCTTTTAAGACATATTAGCAAATTAACTTTCCACGAGAATAAGCTAAACCAACAGAGCGTATATTATGATCTATCGATTTTTTTTTTTAAATACTTTTTTGAAACTATTAAAATTAATTTTTTTAATGTATAGATGTATCCAGTAATTTTATTAATATAAATTTAAAAAAAGATTAATATTTTAAAACAAAGATCAATATTTATCCAGGAAACATTAATAAACATAATTTGCTAAATAATTTACAAATCATTTATTGATGTACAATAAAACGAAGAGATAATACTTTGTATTGGTATGTTTTTAGATAAAACTTGATATTTTCATATATTAATCTATATTTAAATCTATATGTTTTTAGATAATCTAAGTTATGTTTTTTGGAATTTTACTTATATTCTATATCTCTATATATGTTCAATCTCCTTCTTAAGTAATAGTACTTATTTCTTACAGGTTTATCTTTATGGTTCCTAGGCAGAAGCGGATTATTTTCATGCGAGACTCCTATACTGGATATGCTTTTATTTGCAGCTTTAATAAGTGCTGTTGATCCAGTTGCAGTGTTAGCAGTATTTGAAGAAATTCATGTTAATGAAATTTTATATATCGTAGTTTTTGGAGAAAGTCTTCTAAATGATGCAGTAACAGTTGTAAGTATTGTTTTTAAGTAGATAAAAAAAAATATATATATATATGTAAGATTTTAGATAAGACTGGTATTTTAATATGCATCTTCAAAATAACAGTGAAAAAGTATTTTTAAATATTCATATATTCGAGATTGCATAATAATGAGGACCATTAGCGCTATCTTGTGGGCTAGACTCTATTACTAATAGTTTTAATTTATCTATGTATAATCAATAACTCCTGCCGCGGTGCATCAACCATCGATCAACAAAAGTAGACACGATTGGTTGGTTGTGTGAATAATTATACGCAATAACGGTTTTATGCATTGTTTACGAATTTAAATTTACTACACAGGTACACGTAGCCATCATTGAGAAAAGCACGCATCCTTTTAGTAATAATATCTGACCGACTAAATAAGTATAATTTCTCAATCAACTCTTATAAGTATAAATCTCGTATATTAAGCTGTTGTACTTTGTTATATTTAACATATTGTATATTAAGTCATTGTATGTAATTTTTGTTTTGTACGAAATATTGTACGCTAATCACTTGTATATTATATTTTTATGTATCATTATTATATTAATCTTTAGCTTGTACTCTGATAATATTATTGTGTATAAACCCATAGTTACCGTTTATTGAAAATCATTGTGTTGTCTTATCGCTTCTTGTGTCATTTTCAAATAATTCTATACATTACAAGTACAACTAAATAGTGAAATTAAATACTCAAGTACACTCTAAATCACTAAGAAGAAATCATTGCCACAAAGCTTATGGCCTTAAAAACCATTGGATTAAGAAATTAATTACACTCTAAATAAGAATCTGGAAATCAGTGGTAAAGAATTCAATGGTCTCATAACCCATTGACTTAAATAACCAATACTAAACAAAAACATCAGTAGTTTACACCTACTCTCTAAACAATACTACAATGAAACTATAAGTGAAATAAAAATACGCAAAGATTATTAATCATCAGTTTATAATAATTCATCAGTGTCTTATTTCATTATTGTATTCATATTTGTAGAGTCAAAGCATCATTCAGTAAAAATTCATATAAATAAATTTCGTTTATGATGAAACCCTTGTAATTATTTATAACCCTAAAATTCACGGTCCGGTACTTGAATACTTTAAGTCATTTGAATCATTATATAATATATATAATTTTGAATAAGTTACATACAAAAAATTCATATAAAAACATTCCCTTTATAAGGTGAAAGGGTGGCAGGGATCTTAACCTGTTTGAATTAAATTTCTTCTCCTCTACCCTCACCTTTTCGAGAACCAGTTCGCCTTTATTGGTACATAAAAGGCACTAAAAATCGTAGGCTTAGTCTAATACCACAAGCACCTTTCCCACTTGCTCTTGTGAGGGCATGATAGAATTTAAGTGTTGTAGACTCAAATACAGATCCATCACTCTTCCTCCCTCTTCCGACCTATGTTACCTTGGCCTCACAACTCGAGCTCGCGCTCATAAATTTCTATATAAACAATTTATACATTGTTGTTTATAATTTTTTTACATTATTTTTTACTACATTATATCATACACTATTGATACATTTCTTAATTTTATAATTGAATAGTTATGAGGATTAAGATTTGTAATGAACAACAAATAATTCACTTTTGTTACACTATAACTGCAAATTTTAATTGCATTTGTTATTTACAAATTTACGCACTAATACAAAATATGCTAATAAACTAGATAATAATAAACTAAATTTACAGAATATGGTAAATATTCAAATAATGGCTAACACTATGCACACAAAGATGATTTTATGATGATAATAAAATATAAAATAAAAATGAGTTAGTAAAGGAACAAAGTAATTGTAAAATGGTACAATGTAAAACTGGCACAAAAAAGCTCTTGACTGATTTTTTAAATAACCGAAGCTGATTTTTTTTTAAATATATAAATCGAATTTTTGAATATAAATTGATGATGATATCTCGTAATAATCAGGATCAATTCCACGTCTTGATTTATTGGGCATGCGCAATAGCTGAAATCGATAATCAATCCTAACGCGGATGAGACATTGACAGTGACCAACACGACGAGAAATATAAAAAGCTTGTGTGGAGAGCTTTTCTTGAAATTCTACGCTGTGTAGATGCGCAAGTGGTGCGACTATGGAACTTATATCTTCTAATAGACGAACACGAACAATACATTTATTTCTCCTTTTTTATTTATTTTCTCTTATATTATTTTTTATCGTTATATCTCTTTTTGTATTATGTTTTCAAATATTTTTGCTTCACAAGATTTTTAATTGACCCTATAACGATACCCTCTTTCAAATTTAATATTTCTCTATTAATATCGCACAATTTACAAATTCTTTTCTTCATTATCAAGCACTGTTTATCAACTCTTGTTTCATTAATTATTCTAAATATCGACAATATCTAAACTCCAATCATTTTTTTCTTTTTCATTCCTTTTATATACGTACTTTTTTCTATTTCTAAACAATAATTTTAAATTGTATTCACTTAACATATTCAAATTTTCCTGCGCATGTTGATTTTTCATGGATATTGATCTAAACTAATTGTTATTATACAGACTAATTTTTTTTAATTACTTCTACATTTATATCTTATTACAATTTTTCAATCCAGTAAGAAATTTATTCTTCGATGTTTAACCAGAAAATAATAAATATGAATCGAACAAGAGGAACTAAGAAGAAAGATGACCCAAAGAACAAGGATATAAAAGAGATGATAGAAAAGAAAGAAATTGAGAATTAAATGGAGAAGATGGAGAAAAAAATCGAAGAAGTGCAGTAGTCAAAAGAGAACGTATACCTAGAATTAGTATATAATATTGTAAATAATTTTCAGGAGGAAATACAAGACTTCATAACTGTGAATGTATTAGATAATGTAAAAGATGAAATTTACGAAATAATAAATTAATTTTTTAAGGAAAAAATACTTGCTTTAAAGAATGAATTATTTAATGAAAAAATAAATGATTGAATGAACGAAAAAGTAAAGAAATATGAAGAGCATTTAGAGATTTACAACAAAAAAATTGAAAAGTTAAAAGCGAAACTGAAGGAATACAAGAAAATGACAAGCAATACTAAAAAAAGTAAGATTTTAAATAAAGATAGAGATAAGAGGGCAGAAAAAAGGTTAAAAGGTGCCAATTATTGCATAAACAAGGATGAACTTATAAACAAAAAAGAACGACAATTATACAATGTAGAGAATTGAAAGAAAAGGGAAGAGAATCATTTTAATAGACCCTAATTCTCTTTTATTATTGTTTCTCCATTCTTCAATTTTCCTCCTTCCCCCTCCCATTTTCATTCTCTCTACACGTTGTTAATCCTTGTTGTTTACTTTGCATAGTCTATCACCGATACACCAACTATGTTCAATTAAACATAAATCCGTTTTCTTCTTTTCCTCGTTTTCCATTTACGATATTTAGATCTATTTTTTCAATTCTAATAACTTTTCCTCTATTGTATTTATAATCTTATAATTGGAATTGTTATTACTTTCTTTTACTCATATATTTACCTTACTAATATATTGTTCAATAAACGAATTAACAATTAATAAATATATTATATTTGATATTGACTAATTGTATGACCGAATAATCGTGATTATCGATTGATATCGACCAACATAATTGATTGTCTATACGCATATTTCGATATATGTGACTAACTTCACACTAAGTTCGTTATTCAACGGTTTTTATATAGTAAGTATGTGCTAAATTGATCACAAATAAAATCTAATCAACCAATACAAATTAATAACAGTGAAAGACGCGTATCAAACAATTTATAAAAATCATTAACTATCAAATTATTAATTAATTACTTAATTAATTGCTTACTATACACTATTCACTTTATTACTTAATATATTTCACATTCTTGTATTTTATGCCCTCCATATTAAACTTACTATTTAACTTTTTTGTTTTATTAGTCAATTTAAAATATATACATATTATAAATATATAATATATAGATAAAATATATTAATTGCTATATAAACATTTTATTTTATTCTAAATTTATCCATTTTCTATCTTTTTTTATTATTAACTTTAACTGTATTATTGCAGGTACACATCAGATATTATAAACGAATTTTTATCGGGGTTTTCTTTTTTTTAATTCTCTTTTTTCTGTGTTTGTTACTGAGTTTGTCTTCAAATTTGTAGATTTCTGTATGTAATCTTTTTATTGAATATCATATACCTGGACTCTATAAACCATCTACTAGTTTGGTTCCACATAATGTAATAACTAGGTTTGAACTCTACCAAAAACATCTTTATTACCCTTGGGGTAAACTTGAGTTTTAAGCTGCACACCAGAATCTCCAAAGATTTTAAAATTTCTTTTGCTTTTTCAAATAATTTTCTGAGTGATATATAGTATCAGATGCTTCTATGAAGCAAATTATTATATACGCGAAGTGCTACTTTTGTGGCTAGAATCTATACATATTCAGGTGTTCCAAACATTTGGTTTTGGTTTGATTGAACTGTTCTGAAGTATATGGCAGAGATGGTTCAAGTACAATATTTCCTTGTTTTAACAAAGCTTAAAATATTCCTCTTTTATATTCCGCAAGTAGATTTTAATTTACACGAAAGAACTTTTCTTTCCTGTCTAATAAATTTCTAGCCATCATCAGGAAATTTTTGAAAGCTTCAGTTCCATCATGCTTTTTTTATAGCATATATTGAGTAATCATCAATGAATGACACAATATATATCTTACGATCTGAATGTGAGCTTGGGTAGATCGGTGCCATGATGTCTGTATGGATAGTGTACAGTCGTCTTACAGATCTGGATCTAATTTCTTGTAACGTAACATTTTCCATTATTTGAGGCTATGCACACCTTACATTCTTTTATTTCATCTTCGTATTTAATTCCCAAAACTTAACAATATATTCTTATGTATTATTAAGCTTTCACAATTCACTAATCCTTATATTCCAGATTATCTTTGGTCAAAACTTTAAAAATCACCTTCATATGGTTTGTTTTTGGAGTTCTCCTTTTTGTGCTTTTTTTCTTTCCGAATCAAATGTTGATTAATCTTCATTTACCATGTCATTTAGAGTTTTTTTATTCTGATTGCATATTATTTTGGCTGTGCAGAAGTATAGTGCTGATTCTGTACTTTCTATTTATACTAGATGCTATTGCTTTATCTTTAATCTCATAACATTGGATTATTTACTTCGGTACCTCTAACGCTACTTGGAATAATCGATAATCAATTATGGGTTACCGATAATGGCCGCTCACCACAGGCGAAAAAGAGGGCGCTGCTCAACTCGAGGGTATCGATCGTGCGTCAATACCAAACGCGCATCTCCTCTATTGTCATATAGAATACCATTCTCACAAGTGAACAGCCACACACTCATAGTAACACTCTTATAGACATGCTCATTTACATCTACGTTTAACAGCTCATTCAATAGTTGTAAGTTGTAATTATAATAGTTATAAGACTTATTGTAAAGATAGTGTTAACTAAGTGCGTTACTAATATAAGCTTTGTATAATAATTATTAGTTAATAAGTGAATAATAAGTGCGTGGTAGTTTTTAATTGTTAATATTTTGCGGCAATATCTAATTATAAGTTTATGTAATAAGTATAGAATATAAATATACATTTTGTTTAATTCTTTTGTGTGTTTATTTGCATCCGGAAAAACTTAATCTAATTGTCACTAGCTTTAATCATCCTTTTTCAAAGGGGCTACTCAAATAGTTGAAACTCAGATAAAAATGAATGGTTTTCTCATACGAGCCATGAAGAATGGTTTTTTAAATCCCTTTGTCATACATCCATAAAGTTTCTGTATCTAGGATGATTCCCAGTCTTGTTTCCGATAGTTGTCTTGGTGATAGTAGATTATTATTAATACGCTCGGTAACCAATAAATTTGTAAGTTTAATTTTTTTTCTATACATCTACGATACATAATATGATCTCTGTTTCCATCTATTTTGTTGTTTGTAAATTTGTTTTTTGTGGATTTAATACACCTATCTATATATATTTCAAAATTTTTTAATATAATATTCTTACTTACTATAAAATTGGTTGCCCTGAAAAAAGGCAGACCTTGTCTTTATTTCTTATAAGGCAACTCGTTCACAAAAACCTCGTATTCCCTGAAAAGTTTTTCAAACAGTTTGAAAAAAGAGCTTACAGTTTGATTTTTCTCATTCCGTAGGTTATATAGCTGTATTCTTATAGCGAAAGATTTTATTATTTTTTTTTTTATTCTCTCACCTTTTAATTCTTGCGGCTACGTGAGATTCAATAGCTGATTTAGGTAATTAGGCTTCAATCGGTTAATGATGATTCCTCTTATCTTTATTTCATTTTAGCGATGTTCTTCTGTTAAATTGTTTGGAGGGTTATTATTCAACATCTCACTAAGATTACATCAGATTAATCCTACCTTTAGATGATGCAACCAAAGATTAATGGTTATCCTATAATCTCTTGCTTTATAATCTGCAGTAAATTCAATACATATTTATACGATTACATACATAAATTGTGCGAAAAATCCTCATACCTGCATCCTCAGCATCTGGTTTGGTTTTTAATTTTTTTCGGTCCTCGTTAGATTTTTCTCTTATTGTCGAGCTGCAGTCTTTTTTGAGATTTATAAACTCTGGGTCTAGGTCCATCACTCGGATTAATATGTTCCTTTGTTGGAAATATGGTCTAAAAGGTGACCTGACTCTACTTAGCGCTTTTCGATACTCGGAATATTTGTTTTTGTTTATGAATACTGAAATCTTTTTACTTTATGTTTTTAATTTTCAATTGTGATTGTATCCTTTGCCGAGCTCTTTCTTCATTTTATTTTGTTCGTTATATGTATTACCTCTTTTATCATTTTTCCTCTTACGCGGAGTCCTTATTTAAACTTTTTATTTCATTATCCTCGTCTTCTTTGTTTTTTTATTATAAATTTTTTTTTAAGGTCTGCTATTCTTCCTAGTAGTTTTTATATCTATTTTATCTTTTCTTTCTGTCTATTTTATATTATTTTCTAAAATATTTCTTTTTCTGTTTTATTAATTGTCTGTTTTTTCAATTCTTCTATATACATCTTCCCATCCTCTTTTTTCTTTTTATCATTTCATCTTCGTTAGACTTACATTATTTTTCTTATATTTTCAATACTTTTCATCGCATTATGTGTCTTTTACGTGACAATTTCTGAATGTTTTTTATGTGGATTGCATTTTTCATCTTTTCTCTCAGTTCCGTTTAAGATTTTTCTCTCTCTCTATATTTTTCCATTATTTTTCCACCTATGCTGGTTATATTATTTAAATATTCTTATTTTTCTTCTATATCTTCTAAAAATTCTACAACTATTGGTTGATGGTCTGATTCTATCCATTTCATGATTTTGTTTTTTTCTCTCTATTCGTTGTTCACTCGCCTCACTCATAATTGTATAGTCAAAAATTAAATATAAACCCACAGTTAAATTTCGTATTTAAAATATAAAATCCTCTGACTTCAATCCGTTCTAATATTTTCTTTTTCTTTATTTTTTAGGTTATATTTAGATGCTTTCCCTCTCTTTTCCCATATATTTTATACTTTCCGTTTTCATGTGTACTCGTATTAAAATTTCTTTCCTCTTTTTCACCTCCTACATAATGTTTAAATTTTCCTAGTTTTCTTTTATTTTCCTTCTCGTATATGCAATAGCTTAATCGAAAACTCTCTTTCCTATTTTAATTTGGCGTATTTATCTTTTTGATCTTTTCTCTTCATTTATTTCTATTTCTTTACATTTTCTAATTGCTATAACTACTTTTAACCATGCTATTTGCACTTAGCAATTATTTTAACTGTTAATTTTTACATTTTATTTGTATATGGACAATTTAGATTTCTCAGCTGAAGTTGCATATAACACGAACTAGCTTATTGATATTATTTTTTACCACTAATAGCTAACCTCTGATAGTATCTCGAAAATTTTAGAATTTTTGACCATATAGAAAGTTTTTATTTTGCATATTCTTAACAACTTAATTTATAGTTATGAAAATTCAATTTCAATAACAGAATCGACAATTATTTAACTTTTTTACGTCAATACTAGAAACTACAATAACAAAAAATTCTAAAAATGATTTTATATTATTTTGTATCCATATTCCATGTTATAAGAAAATTGTAGCTTAATAAATAGGTAAAGAGTGTAGCTAATAATAATAAGTGGTTGTTTTCGATGAAACTTTTTCATAATTATTTGTATCCTTTATAATCTATTAAATTCATTTATTAACAGATTAATAAAAATTTATAATGAATTTTTAATTAATTAATTTTTGTTACTGATTTAAATAAATAAAATAATAAAAATGAAATATTTTTTATTAATTTTTTTTGTACAGGTTCTATATCACATGTTTGAAACTTATAGTGAAATGGGTCCTCAGCGAATTTCATATCCTGATATATTATCTGGATTTGCATCATTTTTTGTTGTTGCTATTGGTGGAACCATAATTGGAATTATATGGGGTTTTACAACTGGTTTTGTTACGAGATTCACAAATCAAGTTCGTGTAATTGAACCTATTTTTATTTTTGTTATGGCATATCTTGCATATTTAAGTGCAGAAATTTTTCACATGTCAGGGATATTAGCGTGAGTATAATTTATAATACATAGTTTAAAATATTCCAAATGAAACAACTACCCTTTAAAAGTAGAATATATTATTATTAAATTAACTTTATAAATTTTTAATTAACTAATTTAAACTAAGTTATTTTTATAAATTTTATAAATGGTCTTTAGATTTTCTTATTTATATGCAATAAATTAAATTTAATAATAAAACTTTTAGCTAATTTTATATAATTCTTATGATTATATTATTGAATTTTAAAGTAATATTTATACTTTAATTAAAAACGAATATTTAAATAGAGCTGAAATTTATTTCGATTTATAATTCATAAAACTTGATTTCGAATTTATGTGTAAAAATAATCAAATTATTTTTATATTAACTAAAACTCATTTATTCAGAAAAATTAAAACAAACATTGATGTATATACATCAAATAAGAAATTATAAAATTTATTTTAATTGCCGTAAACTTGATTATTTATTAATAAAGAAAAACAAGAAAAAATAAAACATAATTAAGAAATTGTTATTTCTATTAAAAATAAATTTTACGATATCACTAGTAGATCAAAAATTAAATATTACAAAAAATACATTACTCAGATAAAATAGAAAAACATTTCATTATCACCTATATAAATGTAAATTGCTTTAAACAGATTAAAACTTTCAATAAAGTTTTATAAAATATAAATAGGTGATTTTTACACATATTACATACATAAACAAGTATAAATAATAAATATAAATAATAAGTATAAATAATAATACATACATAAATAATATTACATACATATTAAATAGATAGAAAAACTTATAAAAATAAAAAATTAATTCAATAATCATAAATTCTTGTAGAGTATAAATTAAATTTTAATTTATGTATTTGAAAAATTTTTTATTATTATGTTTGAAAAATTCAAATGAAAGGATAATCAAACTATGTAAAAGAATCAATATTTTTACTTCAGTTATTTGCTTAACCAAAGGACGTGGATTAGGATTAAGGAAGTAATACTTATTAAAGGTTGTAATGAAACAAAAATTTTCAGAACTAAATAATAACTAAAATAATAATAAATAATATCTTTGCATTTTAAAATTATTTATCTGCATAATTAATGAAGAATTAGTAAAATAATTATGAAACATTGTTCTTTTTGCTCACAATTAAAAACTAATATTAATTATTTAATTGAACGCACATAAGCATGTTAATTTATACATATATAAAAAACTTTATTATGTACGAAGAATGCTCGTTACGAAAACTATAAATTGCTTAATTTTAAACCCATGATTAAATTAGATAACTAATCGACATGAATCATGAACATCAATAATATTATTACACTAAAAATTAATTCAAGGCATCCCTCTTTTGCTACTAATTTGAAACGCATAAAGTATATTCGTCACCATAACCTAGATTAGGTTTAAAGTAATTTATTGCGCTAGTATACAAAGTTATTTTGTGTGTTCGTGAAATATAGTGTGAAATGTAGTTTTTAGGATTATTAAAACTTAGTTTTAATTAATAAAAATTAATAATAAGGTTCATAAAAGTTAATAAAAAAATTTTTTAAATATTATTAAAAAATTAAGTAGGTAGTCCGAAATAGCGTACAGTGTAATTGTTTTACATTAAATATTTCCCCCCCCCCCCGATATTTATTATTATGAAGTTATTATTTCTCATTTAAAAAATGACTAAATAAAAAAGAAAAATATAAAAAAATTAAAAAATTTATAAGACTAAAATTAAATTCTGTTCTTTTATGCAAAAAGTATATGAAATAATTAATTAAACAAATGTAAAAAATCTAATGAAGATATTAGAAAAATAAAAAAATATCGTATAAAAAATAATTTTGAATTAAAAACAATTAAAAATGAAAAGAATTAAAGAAAAATATGAAATGAAAACGGAGTAATTAATAATTCGAGAAATAAAAGAAGAAAGAAAAAAAGAAGATTGGGTAGTAAAAGAGAGAACTGAAAAAATTGAAAACAATATAAAAAGGGGAAAAGGTATAATGAATTTAAAAAGCACCTATCCGGTAGAGTACCTATGTATCAAAATAACGTGTAAAAGAATTGTTCGAAATTATCAAGAAAATATTGTTGCGTGCAAGTTCTTGAAGCGCCATCAACATACATGTCATGACTGAATATTGTACATGTATATGTTTGTTTTACTTTTGTATGTTTCATCGCTACCATTGATCGTTCTAATAAGTTTGAGAATAAGTGTTTTTAATTAGTAAATAACGTATATTAGATAACAACATAAAAAATAATATTAATTAGAAGTATACAAAATTCACTGGTATAAAAGGAAAATTGAGAAGATAGTAGATGTATTATTTTCATTTTTATTAACCATATCACCTACATAAATAAATTCTGTTGACTGAGTAAATTTTTAAGTTTTTGAACATTTTTACTATGTTTCATAATGATATGAAGATCGATCAATTTTCTTCCTTCTCAATGAATATATATCAACTCTCATTTATTTCTATACTGGCTCGATATGAAAAAGTTCTTTTAATCGACGAAAGGAGTGAACATATTTTTTTCCATGACTGTATTTATTTCTTAAATTTATTCTTTTTGGATACTTAGTATAGCAAAAGTCTTGATAATAATGAAATTTTGGTTTTAGTACTGTTCACTTACTATACATTTCATAAATTTTTGGTACGCGCGAGATATTGGAGAAACTATAATGTACTCGTTCATTTTAACAATTATACTAATACTGTAACAATAACAGATTAAATACCTTTATTATCTCTTTAATTAATTCTGTATAATATAAGATAGGCTTGGTAATATTATGTATCATAATAGTTCTATAAAATTTTATTCTTATTTCACGAAGTAGATTATTAATTTTGTTGACGTAAAATAGAAATTCAGTTTCCTACAGTTTTTAACTATAGTTATACTTTTTAGAATAACATTTTGTGGAATTACTATGAAAAATTATGTGGAAGCTAATATTTCGTATAAATCTCATACGACAGTGAAATATGCAATGAAAATGCTGTCAAGTAGTTCTGAAACAATTATATTTATGTTTCTTGGAGTGGCTACTGTAAATAATAAACATAATTGGAATACTGGATTTATAATTATAACCATAATACTTTGTTCTACATATAGAATTGCAGGTAAGATATTAATAATTTATTGAAAAATATGTATAATATTTAAATAATATACAGTTAAAGCCAATGTAGCATTGATAATATAAATTTATAACAATAAGTATTCTGAATTTATTCATTTTTTACTTTAATATTATCTAGAGAAAAAATGGAGAATTGAAATATTATAAAACAATCTCATTTATAGATGGTCTGATAAGTATTTAAAGAATGGTGTTCAATATTGATTGATAAGTAATACATATGGCGCAACCACGTGACGATCTAAACTGGTTGAACCATTAGTTTATCGATAAGAACGAATCACCACGAGGTGGAAAAGAGGGTGTTGCTTATCCGTACGCTTTGATATCGTGCGCTAGGATTGAGAGTTAATAGCCAATCAGCACAATCGATACTTCTGCGGTGCATGACCCAGGCCAACTTCAGAATGATCTATTCATGCAGTCACTCATACTGTGGGTCGAAAGAGAGGGTGCGTCGGATCAAATGCTGATTAATCTCTTACATTGATTGGATAATGAGATCGACTAAAAGAACTCATGTAAAAGAAGGGCTTTTTCTTGCGACAAATTTCAATTCACATAGTTTTTGCTCATAAAGACAGCTCATACTTCGGTCTAAAAAAATTCTTTGGTTTTATTTTTTAAATTTCATTTGTGATTACTACTTATAATAAAAACTGTTTATTAGCACCTATAATAGTACATCGCATACAAACACTTTGTATATCACATACACACACATATGCACACAAACATGTTCATACTCACTTTTCATTTTACATTAATTATTGATAATAAAAGTTTAATTATAAAAATTGTTCATTTCAAAAATACTCAACCTATTGCTTCATATTCTCTCTCTCTCTTGAATAACATTTCAAAGAAAATTCAGCACACTCAAATATTTTGGTCCTTTGCGCCGTATTGAATCAGCGACCTATGGAATATTAATTTAGCCTAAGCCGTAGGCTGTGAGAGAATTGATCGTGCTGATTATCCATTGACTCTCGATCTTTGCGTGCGTTATCAAAGTGTGCGAGATAACCGGCGCCCTTTTTTTCACGTGGTAATGCGTTTTTATCGATAAACAGTTAGTTTATCGATCATCGAGTGGCGATGCCACATGTATTATTTATCAATCAATATTCAACGAATGGTGACCTTAATAAACAAAAGATAAATTTATTATCATATACTATAATATTTTAATTATAACATTTTAAATTCATATATATTTTATTTTAAATTCGAGAATCATTTGTACTAAATATGTTTTGTACTAAATTTTTTGTTGATATAATTATAAACATCAATATTAATTCCAAATTTATTTTGTATTTTTGTAAAAAATATATTCTGAGTAATAAAAGCAAAATTAGATGCTTTCTATGAAATTGAGGAAATTATTAAATTTCTTAAAAAGCAGCAGAACTTTAGGAGTATTTAGTATATCAAATTATTCTATATAATTTCATTTATTTTTCACCTTATAAATGATATAAAACTATTCATGATATATGTATTACAATATCGTAACACTTTTTCTTACTTCATGTAAAAACTTTCATTATTGGAAAAATGTAAATATATTTGACCGCTTCTTACTTCTGTATCTATTTTATATATTTCATTTTTATTTCAACACTTTTTATTTGTTAATTAAATTGTTAATTTTAATAACTTTCTCATTTTTCCCTATTTTCTTTTTTCTTTAAACCATCCCTTCTTTTTTCGCTATATGTCCAAATAATTTCTTCGCCTATTATTTTATTCCCTACACAAAGCCAAACTCTGTCCTTCTCTCTCAAGATTCTAGATCAATTAACTATTGTTCTTCTCATTGTTCGCTGGATGAATATTTTATCATTATTAATGAAACAATTTGATCCTTTACGTTTTTTCCTTTTTGCATTATTTTTTCTTATCTTCTACTTTTTCTACTTTGGCACCCGACCAATTAAATTTTCTATTATCAATTGTCCATTATTTTTTAATTTTAGTACTTACATCCACTTTTTTTAACCATTCACTAATTCGCTTTTCCGTAAAATTAATCATGGTTTGAATCCCACCATCACAATAAGATTTTTACTTTTTTCTCTTTGTTTGGTATTGCGTAATAATTAAAATCATAAGCGCCATCTTGTGGCCTAGACTCTATTACCAATGGTTTCGATATATCTATTGATAATTAATGTCTCCATTTCATGGCGCATCGATCGACCATCAATCGACAAAAGCAGACATAATTGGTTGTGCATGCGCATTGTTATGCGCATCATCGTTTTCTGCATTGTTTACGAATCTTAATTCACCAACCTAGTAAACTCTTTTAGAAATGTTAAACCTGTTAGAAATATATTTTACATACAATGAATCTAGATTGTAATTCATTTTAAATAAAAAAAATGATCTTAATAGTGAGTCAGTAAGTCAGTGAAGTTACCAAACTGATAATATATAACCACTTATAAATTTGAAGCACACTCTGATCAATTTACTTAAACAACTAAGACTCAACAAGAAATTGTAAGTGGTTTTACAACCTATTTACTAATTAATCTAGCTGTGAAATATAAGTACAATACAAATGCGCAAAAATGGTAAATCATGATTGAATTATAAATCATCAGGATATTATAAGTAATGAGTGTATCAATGCATTATAACTCATTAATGTGATATAGATCATTTGGATATTATAGTTTTAGTGTATTATGAATTTCACGTAGCTAAAAATTGACAACAAATCAAATATAATCTAATAGGTAACAATAAATAGTGTCAACAATTTTTTAGTACAACATACAATAATGTAAATAATTATATTTGCATTATTTATAAAGCATCATTCATTAACAATTCATGTAAATAAAGTGCATTCAATTTGAGAACCTTGTAATCATTAAATAAATGTCATTATTCATCAACTAATATTTTCAAAACTTTAAGAGTAGTTTGACTCATTAACAAACAGTTAATAATATACAATTACGAGTTTCAGAATTTATAAAATAAATAACACACAGTATTTTGTTTAATGTATTTATTCGTTAAATGAAAGCGTTGAAAGTATAGTACAAAAAGTCACTTACTAAGCTTTAACAAATAACTTATTGCGCTTGTGCTGGAAAAGGGACTGTAAATCTCAATCACGTTACACATATTTGTATATTGCCCTTTTAAAGTGTCAATATCGTGCAGCTGTTATGAAAATATAAAAGCGTTAAAAGTAACTGGAAGCCACCATAAATAACCACTTCTCTCTTGCCTCGGATACTCAAGTTTTTAGTTATTTATGATGGCTGAAATATAAGTCATATTTAAAATTAAACATGTGGAATTGTTCAAAATTCCAACAATGAGTGTTTTTTCATATAATTTTATCGAAGCTGTTTTAATTATTTATCGATAAAATATTCAATTTATTAAATAACTATTGAATAGACAACTCTTTAGCAGAGTTCTTATCGTTTTTATGAATTAAGGGAGCTCAAATAATTGCACTACAGTACTAGTCAGTTTATATATATAAAGTTTTATTTATTCTATCAATTGCCTTTATCACTTTTATATGTAATAGATAAATATTTTTTAATCCAACGGAATTATCGTTAACAGTACAGCGTCGTATAAATAAATATACAACAACAATACTACTGAAGTGATTGATACTGAAGTATCATGGCGTCGCCAAGGAGATGCCACGCATGCACACGAACGTATCTATTCCTGCGTGTAGCTTCGTATTTCATGTACTGCATAATAGTTTATGCCAAAGCACAATACACAGATTCCAACAATAACGTTATAAGCATTTATAACAAATCTTTTTTTAACAAAATTTTACAAAATTATAGTTTTTAAATTTTTGTAAATCCTTATAAATGATGGATTATTGTCATCGTTAAAATTTATTTTCCCTTTCCAATATTAAATATAAATCTTAATTATTATTTATATAATATCTATAGGCTTACTTAACATAAATAGTTTTAGTATTATTTATGTAAGTATTTTTCTATATTAGTGTAAAATATTAATAGTTTACTCTTTTTCAATGATATAATACTTTTCTATAAAACTAACATTAAATTTAAAATTAAATTATTAACTTGTTTTACGGAAAATTTGAAATATAAAGTTTTATGTGTAAGAAATATTTAAGTTTAAATGGATATGAAACATTCTCTTATGAATGCAAGTCAACATCTACTATGTTGCACGTTTTATAGTTGGTAAACTTCCGTTCAATTTTTTGTTGAGTTAGAATAGATTTTATGTACTATAAGAATATTTAATAACTGAAATTAAAATTTATAATCATTATCTTATTGGGACTCAAGTATATTGTAATACGCTAATCTAATAATATAATTCATAATTCAGGTTGTATATTTGTAAAGAACATTAATATGATAAGTTAATTATATTTTAGATAAACCTTATCAATTATATATTCATTTTTAGTATATTTTGTATTTCACATGCTTATAGACCGTTGATGATAGCAATTAATATATGTAAGGTATGTGATTATTTATTTATATCAATAGTATAAATTAATAAATAGTAATTGTTTGATTAATATCCAAATTTGATTGATTTAGCGGTGACAATAAATGAATAACAAGCACACACAAATTGATATTGAAGAATAATAACGTAATTCTAATAAACTTATATTTTAACAATAAACTTAACTATGTACACTTAAATTAAAAACGGTGAATAAAAAGGATTACAAGTACAAACGCACTTATGAAATAACGCACTTATAAATAATTATTAAACACTAATTATAAAAAGATTATCTTAACGCACTTATCTGAGAAATAAATACTAATACGCACTTAATTGTAATCTATGAGTAAAACACACTATTAAATTTGAAATTAAATAAATAAGTAAGTAGAAACTAAAACAATAATGAACTTAATATACGATGAATGCAAACTGATTGTGAAGTGAATGTATGTGTGTGATGTCCGTGTGAATCTTGAATATTATTCTTTTCTCTTCTGGTGATGATGTACGGTTTTTGAAGGTCTATGAGGATGTACTGATGAGTAAACAAGTAAAGACTTAAATTGTAACCAAATGAATGGAAACTAATAATTGCGCAAATCAGTGAAAGTTGTATAGAGTAGGTGTAGTATGCAAGGAGACTTTCTAGCTAACTGAACTTCGCTATCAATTTATAGTGAGCTTATGCGTGCCATAGTGATTGATTTAAATGCCTAATCAATGATAGGCGATCAATGAGCCAATAACATAGCGCGTCATATCCATTATCAAATGAGATGATTGATAGCATTTGAATGAGTGGTGCGAAGTTTTCGAGAATGCTTCGTGGGGGATCGAGTGCGCCATAGTTATTGATGCGCGATCGACGCGCCCGCGTTGAGTGACCCGCTTTATCGTGCCACGTGGTGAATCGTCTTTATCAATAATCAAGATGGTGCTAGAGACACTTTAATTAGCATTCCTGATTAAGGACTTTATTCACTGATTTGAATAGACTTGAAATTTAATACGATTAATTGATTCTCGCAAGGAGTATATATTGTAAAAAGACCAAATGGAGTTTTAGAAGGTTTTTTTTCAAAAGGTTTGCTCCAAATTCAAACGTAAATATCACATCATGACTGAGTGTTTCGTAGTTAATAAGTTTATCGTTTTTTAGTTTCTTTCTGACACTCAAAATAAAGCTATTTAATTGCATAGTGGAAGTCAAGTTGTAGCTCATATAAGACAGATATAATGGATTATTAGTGGCAGAGTTTTAATCAAGATTATGGTATGTAATTTGAATTCGACAAAAAAGAATATGAGTCAATCATCATTATATTTAGTCATACCCTCGTGCATATTCTAAAGTATAATATTTGACATCATTCATATATACTTTGAAAATCTGAAATAGATGAGGAACCAAATCTTTTTACAAATGAATACATCTGTTTGTACGCCTCTGTAAGTTCAGAGATTACTGAGTACACAGATTACTTATCAAAAAAATTAATTGCTATTTATAGATAGGATAATATCACATAAAGGAATTTTTTTAGATATTTTATTGTCATTGTTAAATTAATTTATTATGTGTTCATATTTAGTTCAAGAAATTCTTCTTACAAGTTATTGAAAAAAATCAAGTAATTTCAATGATGTTTACAAGCGATAATACTCACCGTTATTTGAAGTCATTTATTGTTTCACATAAGGTTGTTAATTAATTTAGTAATTAAAGTATCACTTCACAACAAAAGTATCTTTTTATACTTATCATCATTCATAAAATGGCTACACTAAATTAACACTTTTTATGTTAGTTGAAGTTTAATAAAGATGAATGTTTTTCTTTTTAAAATAATTGATTCATACAATTGATCAACACATCAGTCAAAACTGCTATTAGTGTATTTATGACCTCCATCTTGAATCTGACACTATGGCTTGTATATCAAATTCAGCTTTCCATATTTCATTATCACTTTCATATACTGATAGTGGATATAAATTCTATTTAAAGATTATATAATCTTTGGAAGTAAATATACTTATTTAAACATGTTGATGTAGATGCATGCATAGCACTCACATTGAAATTGATGCTTAGAATGCTTTGCATTCAGTAAAACGGGAAAAAGAAAAGTACAAGAAAATGTTTATAAAATGCGAACATCAAATTGAATCTTAACAAATTACAAAATTATTTAAATAACTAGTATATGTGAAATTAAATATCACTCTGCACGTACTACTATATGCATTTAAAAAATAACGAATAAATAATAATAACCCATCCTAAAAAACATGATAACTTCATTTGTTGAAAATAAATAATATTTTCAATTGTATTAGTAGTTTGTTCTCGGTATGAATTTAGCTCATTGTCTGTTTATAATTCTTCTCAAGTCCTTTTATGTACGGCATTTCACGAATTATTCAAACTTTTTATAATGTTCTCATTTATTACAAAATATAAACGCTTACCATTTTGTCATGTGTCTTTTCATTAGTTTTATTTAGTTCGTGCAAAGTTTTCTACATTGAGAATGTATGTAAATTATTTGGAACTATTCCATTATCTTTATTTGTGAATATTTTAAAAGTGTGCTTAATAAACTTTCATATAAAGTCTATTTGAATATATTTTAAATTAAAAATTTAAACAGAAATTGAATTCTTAAACGCTTTATTATTCTTCTAATTAATTCCATTATAACGTATTATATTAATTTATTAAATAATTTTTAATTCTGAAATTTACTCCTAATATTTGTATATAAGCTTTCAAATAAGTTCATACTAATTTTAATATATTTATTAATCAGTTTAACACATAATTCAAATATTTCATTCAATTTTGTCGCATAATTAGTTCGAAAGTATCTTTTATTTCCACTAAAAGATAATTTACAATTTTAAGAGTTATACTGTACATGTAATATAAACAGCATTTATTTTATATTGATCAAATACCATAGAATATTAAAAAACTAAATTTCTATAAGTATACCTATTATTAATGGACATAACACTGTATGATACAACTTCACGACCTTTTCGTTTTGATCTATACATCAGGCCGATTGACACAGTTCTTTTCCTCGGTTGATTTGTTTCCAGGTCCGGAAGTTTACTGCGAATAACATATCTGGTCTTGTTATATTCGCTATGTATATAAGAGTATATTTGCTTCCAAGAAAGGAATCCTATCATCCAGAAATCTTGGATATATTCTACTGCTTTAATTTTTGGCGATTGTGCATCTGTCTTGTTACCATCAAAGTATTGTATGGTTTGTATTCCTTTATCTACACAAGTTCTTTTGGAATAAGTGAACGACGTTTCTATTAACTACATCCCGGATTATCATTATTCTTGGAAAACACTTTGGTTATCAAAAACCTTTCATCTCTCAAATATTCTTCAGTTTGTGTTTAATGTCTTCGAGATGAAGCAGATTATTATCTATTAAAATATGGTGTTCACGTAAAGGAGAAGATCAGTTATCTCCCCCATTCTTTAGTAGGTATAAAGGTTCAGTTCATGAAAGTTCATGAAAGAAGGTCATTTTTTTTTATTTTTGAGTCTCTTTACTAAACCATTGATTCCACCTCTTTGAACCTATTTTTAGTTCTTAAAGAGCGCATTCCAGTTTGAAAATATACATTTTCTTATAGTGAGTTGATGATGTACGGCTTCAAGGTTCCTGAAGTGTCTTTGTTTTGAACTTAATTTTTCTTTTATAACTTTTTATTATTCTTGCTTTCCAGGTGTTCCGATTGTTTGTGCGTACATCGTGGTTGAGCATCGCCAATAGATAGTACACATTATCTTCTTCTGTTATTGTGTCTTTCATCTGATATAGTTTTTTGTAGTTCAAGGTGTTTCATTTTTGTTTCTGGCGATACTCTTAGTAATAGAACCAATAATCTTTAGTCTCAACCTTTTTGATTTAATGATTTTCCCTCGATGATTTTTGAGAGGTCTTCTTTTCTGGTTTCAGGCTTTCGTTATTTTTCTTCTGTTTCTACTCTGACAGCTCTTTTTACAGTATCTTTTCAATGAGCTTTACGTGTTTTGACTACATATATTACCTAATGGTGATATTTTACTGTAGTTAGCAAATTGGTCTAAAACCTTCCAGAATCATCTTGACTGCTCCACGGGCAAATTTATCTATTTTCGAGTGCTTTTATAGAAATAAAATTTACCTAACCTCCTTATATTTTAAAAATGGTTTTTCATCATTACATTGAATTTTTTTAGTGAAGTATCGAATCCGATCTTACGTGGTGTCAGATTGTAGATGGGAAGCGTTGCTTCTGTGATTACAACTCATTTAATTTTTGGAAGCCAGATAATCAGTATCACAGAGTTTACTTTCAGCTGCAAAGTCAGATTAAAGTTCTCCAACAATCACTTTCATTCAGGAGTACATAGTGTTGATCTTTTCAATTCTATTTTTTCCTTTTCGTGTATTTTTCTGAATTCACCACCCATGAATTCTATGTCGGATCTAAATCAAGATCATTTGATTTATTCCAAACAAGTTTTTTGCTGTGTTTAAGAAACTTTGAAATGTTTGAGTTCCCCGTCTTTTCTTTTAATTGCATATATTTTTACTTATTTCGAAAAATTGCCAATAAAGATATTGATATAATTTTTTCGACTTGGATGGAAACTTGGAATGATTGATTTCATTATATTAAAGGTTATGATATATTGTTCTTGATGATATGCTTCGAACCTCATTAAAAGGAAGTTTTTCCATTTTTTTAGGTTATGTACACTTCACAATAATTGATGTTCTCTTCATACTTGAAACCTTTTAGAAGTTATTCCTTAATACTTAATTTTCTTAAGGAGTTGAGTGAAGTATACTTCAACTTAGTATTCCAAAGCATTTTCACTCAATTCTTTTTAGGTCAACTTTTACTAATTCTCCTCTTCAGTTTCGCTTCCCTCCAAAGCTGATAAAAGTTAATTCATATCTTCGGTATTTAGGGAGATATAATTTTGTACCTGAAAAATATATGCTTTTCAAAAGTACAGCACGTACTCTTCGCTTTTTGTTTCGTTTACTTGATCTATTATTATTTTTAATTTTACAATTTCGTTAGATTTTTTTGTTAGAAGCTTCTAGAATTATCATCAAGGATTATTCGTGATGTAATTTTAAATAGTTGGCATCTAGTTCTACTTACTACTATATTTATGCCTTCAACAACCATTAAATCGATTAATTATATTGTCTGCCCATTATTTTTGTAAAGGGTTAAGGCTTCTATGCCATCAATTTTAAGGTTCCTAAACTCGTTCTTTTTTTTGAAGTTAATATAGTTGTATGGACATTTATTGAAATTTTATAACTGTACATCTTTACCAACATTATGATAGATAGCTTCTAATTCAACAATAAACACGATACATCTTGGCGGAGATCTACTTATATTAAGTGCAAATGCATAAAAATGACTGCTACCTGATTTATTAAACTTTCTATTTATTGTTGCACCTTATTTGTTAGAATTGAATGGTGTTTTTACATTTTTGTTTTGATTTCGTGGTAACGACTGTATGTTTTTTTAAGACGGTCGTACCACCTGCGGTATTCGAGGTATATGCACCATCTCCAAACGGTGTTCTGGACAAACTGGATATGGACTCAAACAATTGTTCTTGTTCATAATGTTTCACTTCCTTGTATTTATGACAATTAGTATTACACATCGGTACTTTTCAGGTGAAAATTAGCAGCCCAATTTCTTATATTATATGTAAGCCCTTTATTCCCCCTACAAATATTGGTAACATTTAATGTAAGTCGTCAATGATATGAGCCTTCCAGAGCACTGTTTTTTTATTTTTGTATGTTGTAGTCTTGTTGACCTCATGGTCCAGCACGAATATTTGAATTGCAAAAAATTTTAAATTTGACGTTGTCGGGTGTTTTGTAACATAATATCGACTACTTTAAGACTCCTATGAATTTCTATTACAACCTACTGGAAGCCCGCTTTTTTCTCTTTTTCTATCAGCTGATCTGCATATGAGCAAGACATGTACTTTATTTGACTTGGCTTCATCAACAGCTGATATAGTTGCTGTCGGATGTTCGTGTGATTTAATTTTCGTTCAGTGATCGTGATCTCTGTGATTCATCTGAGGACTTTTCTTGGGTAAATTATCCAGAAAACTATTTAGTGTTAAGTCGCAACAGTCAGCTGATTATAATCGACAAAGCATCTTTGATATTTTCCTCGATTTCCAAAGTCATTTGATTGTTTAAGGTTGGGAATTTGTCGTCAAGTGCATAGCATAGTCTGTCAGATTGGCGTCAGAGCTCTGATAACAGATTATTCAGTTAGATATTGATAGTAACTGTTCTAATTAACTTATAAACCAATGTCAGGATAAGAGTGTGCCAAATGAGTATTTTATCTTTTAATATTATCTTTTATATAGTATCTCTTTTTTATTTTCAATAATTTTCAGCTGTATATCTATTAAGTAATTTTGTGATAAGTTTTGACATTTAACTATATTAGTGTAGACAATTTTGGATTTAGAACTATTTGCTGAGTGTGTAGTCCCAGCATGCCTTTTAGAACTACGCAATCGACATTGGTCTTATTGATACAAGACCTTCTATTTATTTATTTTATTTATATATTTTTTTTTTATTAATTCTCACTATGCTGAGACTTTTTACATTCACCAATGTATTGGCGTGAAATTTCCCAGTGATCAGTTATTGTTTTCTTCATAATAAATATATTTGTAATTTTTTACTTTGGTTTTATTTGTCAACTGATATGACAAGAACTTCACACGAGTACTGGGAGCTCTGTCTACTAAAGAGAAGCTAAAAGAAATTTTATTACTTTTTTCAATATATATTTACAAGTAACATAACAACAGAAAAATAATATTTACTTCCAATTCATGTCAACACCATGCAGATGTAATGAATAACTTAAGAGCAATAGAGTAGTGCAAGAATCATGCTCAGTTTTGTTGATAATCACTTGTGGTTGTGTTCCTTCTTTATGATGAAGCATATTCGCATTTCTAGCTATAAAATGTTATGTTACCTCACTAAATCCCATAATCATCTCCATTCCAACTGTACCTTCTATTCATATAAATATATGTTGTACTTTTTATTGTCAAATGTATATTTAAATATATATTATGAACTCTGAATATCTTTATGTTAACAACACGCTGTATACATTATGCAGTACACTATATATCCTCTGAACATAATCAATTAAATATGTAAGGCTGATATCAATATGTCGTTGCCCAGGGAATACAATAAACTCTGTGTTTACGTGTGGTGTTATGGTTGTGAGCAGAAAGAGATAAAACATACAATGTAACAGTAGAAGCCAAACCCTGGTATACTTCTGCTTACATTTATATATATATTTTCTTTTTTAATGATAAAAATATCTATTTGATTGAGTTTGTATAATAATTGTATAATTTGGAAATATACGATATATATATATTAAAGTATACATAAATATAATCTTGTGTATTTATTCAAGTTAGATTAAAACTGTTATTAGTGGGAATCGTGTAAAAGAGGAAAGGGAAGAAAAGGGTTTAAAGTCAAAGTTATAGTTTTAATTCTATTTATTCTTCGGTACTCCACAACAAATTGAAATAATAATTTAAAACAAGAGCGGGTGAGGTGGAAGAATAAGATACGACGTGACGGCGGAAAGAATCGTGCCGTAAAAGCTGAAAAAATATCGTCGCGTCACCTTATATCGCCGCACCTCTCCCTTTTACAAATATTTATTAAATAACTATTTTTCGGTTAGTTATTTTCAATAGCTAAAAGTAAACCTACTTGCGACGCTTGTATAAGAAATCCGACACGTATGTTTAAATTAATTTCTTTTTCGGTAACGAATGTTTCCCAAACTTTTAAACGCGGCTGTTCCTATGAAAACCGGCGGTCAGCCATTCTGTTGTCAACAAAAACTGAAAATTTAGGAATTTTTATTTATATGATAATAAAATAATATACTTTAAGACATAGATAAATTCTGGATAATGTGAATGCATAAACGCTATTAGGTCTTAACGTCATAACTTCGGATATTTTATAAGGTCCGACTCATGTCTATCAATATTGATATTTATTAAAAATATGATTTGTTATTAAGTAATAAGTTACATCAAGACTCATTTGGAGTAGAATTGCTTTCCTCTGAAAGGTATGGTTATGGGATGTTCGTAGTTGAATGTGAGGACTCTCATCACCTTGATCTTTTGAATCGAGCATCTCAGAGTTCTCTCTTCTTCGGACGTCAAATTTTTATTATTAATATGCTGAAATAGTGTCTAAATTAAGTTTGATCTTAAGCTAAATTTAATTGTGAAATAACTAGTCGTGAATTACTTGATCATAGACTATACTGAACTTGATTAACTTTCGCTATTTATGTTTTTATACAGAAATTTTGATCATCACAGAACAATAGTACGTTTTCGAAATGCAGATTTATTTAACTTCATTTTCCCTGTTTTTGGTAATGCTAGTATTTTGTTGTATCAACGTTTGAAAATACAAAAAAGCCGTGAAACTTTTGAATTAATTCATTTACTTTAGTTAGAAGACTTTAAAACGTAGAATATTTTTGTTTACTATTTATTTTTATATACAGTCTTTTTTATTTTAACTGTAGTTGTGAAATACTATGAAAGTAGTATTATTAAAATTTATATTTTGCTAATGGAGAGAAGAGGAATAATTAGTTTTTTTTTTAATTGATAGTATTAGCTGCGTCTTATGTTTCGTATTTTAATCTTCTTATTTAAATCGAGTGACAGAAATTTTCTGTTTTCTCTAAATATTTCCAATTGACTTTATATATTTAAATTGTTAATGATAAATACTTATTTATTCATTGGTATTTTTTTGAAGAAAGAATAAGGCAAGAAGAAGAAGTGGAGGAACAGTTAGTATTAAAAGAGAAGATGAAAAAGGCTAGGACAATAAAAAGCATTGACGAAAGCAATAACATAACAAAGTCTAATGGAACCTGGAATGTTGGAAAGGAGAAGAAAGTGTAATGGAAACATAAAAAGTCGTAGAAGGAAAATAGGAAATAAAATAAAATGCTTTATATGGAGGGAAAAAATTTACAGATATATAAAATATAAAAAAAAAGTAGATAGAAAGTAGAAAAGAAGCTTGAAAAATTAAGAAAGGCTAAATGGGGAAAGGTATTCTGAAAGTTAATTAGCTAAAAGCTAAGGGAAGAAAAAGAGGGAATGAGTAAGCAACGAGATTTGTAAAGTCATATTAGTGTTATTTTAGTGAATTGTTTGAAAGAGAGTATGAAGGCGAGATAACGACCACGGAAGATAGAGTAGTAGGAAGTCTTGGAAAATAGTATACGACGGAATGAAAGAGGGGAAAAAGAAGTTTGGAATATAATTCAAAAGTTGAACGGGAGTAATGCCCGGTAAAAAATGGAATATTAAACTTAATATGGAAGCTTGGAGTTTTTATAAAACTTAAAGGATATAATTAAATCTCTATGATTAAATTACTTTAATCATGCAGAACTTATTTTATCACTTTTTTAATAATATCTAAATATTAATAAGTAGTTTATAAATTTAAAATATTTAAGGTTTTAATGCGCATTTATTTTATTTTATTTTTACTTATATACTTTTTAGTTAGTTTTGTTGCTAATTATGACTCTTTAAATAAATTGGAATACTACTCTATTTTTTATAGTAATAAAGGTTATCGCAGATAATTGTATTAACTAAATAGGATTATTTTACATTTATTTAATTATTTTTGATGTACAATATTTATATTTATTACAATCATCAAAAAGCAGTCTTTTTTATTTCTTGAAACTCGCAATTATGCATAATAGTTAAAATCCTTTAGTTGTAATGTCGAAATTAACAAAATTATTATGTTCCTTGTTAGATCTTTTCTAATCCTTTTATTATTTAAAAAATTTTTAAAAAAGCTTATAATTTTATTAATAAAACTATTGTTGTGATAGACCACATTGTTATTATAAATAATATTACGACAACAACTCACTATTTTTATTGATTGTAAAATTGTAAAATTCTAAGATTAGTATTATTTAGTTTATACAGGAAGGCTTATATAGATATTATTTCTATTTTTTTCTTTGGTTTATTTTCTCTAAATCGTTAAACATATTGTAGTATACTGCTTGTCAGTTTTGTGTAAATAGAAAATAGGTATACGTTATTTTTTTTAATTTCTTTTTTTCCAATATAGTTCTCATGAATTTTAGATATTTATAGATATTTTAAATAATTTAACTAATTATTCATTTAAAATCATTTTTTTATGTTATTTAGTTTTGAATCATTCGTGATTAATCTCCAATACTTTTTATTGGTTTTACTTAAAGAAAATATTTTAATACAATCATATATTTTATATACAAATTTTATATTTTCCCTACACCTTTCTCTCTTAGCTTGTTTTTTCTTAAACTGCTCCTCAGGTTTTTTATCTATATGTTAAAAAATAGCAGACTTTAAATTATTAAAAACATAAACGGAATAAATTTATGTATAAAAATTTTTCTATTTGTATAATTTTTCAGGTGTAATCATACTGACTGCAGTAGCTAATCAATTTCGACTCCATAAATTAAATAAAGTAGAAAAATTTGTAATGTCTTATGGAGGATTACGTGGTGCTGTTGCATTTGCTCTTGTACTTTTAATTGATGCTGAACATGTTCCATTACAACCAATGTTTGTTACAACAACGATTACAGTGATATATTTTACGGTATTCTTTCAGGTAAGACATTAAAATGATTAAAATTAAATATTCAAAAAATCTTTAATTTTTTAATTGAATAAAGTAGAAAATAAAGGGAAGACTTCATAATTCAGACGTAAATTCTATTTTATTTAATAGCTACTAAATTGAGCATGAACTTTACATTGCTAGAATTTAAGTAGCCAAGATGGGTGGCGTTGCGAAGAAGAGGAAATACCGCTGGGTTCGAATCCGAGCTTACGTTCTCAAATTCTATAGGGAGAACGGGAAACTGGACTGTTGATATGGACCTAGATTGAGACGACTGTTGGTTTAGAGGGCTACAAAGGCTAGCAGGTACTGGGAGAAGTAGAGATCTCAGAAGGAAAAGAAAGGAAGAGGAAGTGTGAATAAATCAATTATTGAGCATATAGCATGAAGGTGACATCGTTGCGTGCAAGCGTTGTTCCGTTCCTTCATCTTGCAACTTAGTTTTAGAGTTTTTCGAAAAGTAGTCTAGCAGGAGTGATCGAATCCTTGATAAAAAATATTAGATTCCTCCCCATTGTGGATCTCCTTTTATACTACTTAGTCTCGCAATCCCTAATCAAGCACGTTGAGTAGCTCTGCACCAATGGAGTCGATCTCCCACATCTCTGGAGTTAAAAGGTCGGAATGAGGAACTTAAGACGTGCTTAGGCATTGGCGTGGATTGTACGTATCGCCGGTGTACGTTTAATAAGTAACATATACTGAGCGACTCGTTCAATTTGCGCACGTTAAAGATAAGAGTTAAAATGTTATTTGTATGAAGCTGATATGATGAAACAATAATATTGGCTGTTATTTAGCTTTTTCTCTTTTTTATTTTTACTTTTCCGTAAAATTTATGCAGTTATTTTTAGCATTATAATTAATTACTAAATATATCAAAAATTTTTAAATGAACTTAACAAGTATAATGATTCTATATAAATATATAAAATATGTATTCACACGATATTGAAGATAAAACAGAATCATTTTGCATTATTTGTTATCAAGTAATCAATAATTTTGTACACTGAAAATATTTAAATTTCGAATAAATGAACGTAAAAAAGTCTATTTAACTTGAAGATAATATTTTTTTTTAAGGTTGAGAAAAATATAGTTAACATATATTTCTTGAATTTTTATTTAATGCGTACTTCAAGTTATTCCTTAAATATTTAATTTTTTCAAATTATTTAATTGTTACCTTTACAACTAACATAGACAATATTGTTTTATAATATAAAGAGGCGTATGATTTTCAGAATAAGATTATAATCATGATTTCTATTTATTTATATCGATATTCAAATTTATATTATCAAAAAACCTTTATATAATTTTATGTAATCATATTTTACATTAACTATAGTTTTAATCATAAACTATCAATTTATTTTCTTGTGTCTGCCATGCTTAATTTTTACTTTACTGATACTTAAATTTTAAAATGTAAGTAATGGAAAAGATTAAAAATAAAACTTATTACAGATTAAAAATAAAAAAATTTAAGTAATTGTAAACATTTTTTATTTAAAATGTTATTATGCATTATAAATATTTCTACGTAATTTTCATTGTTTTTTGTTTATATCAAACTCTTATTTATTTCAGACAAGCCGCGAGAAAATATTCGGATTGACGAGAAAATAAGTTGAAACTTTAGTACATAATAATAGTAAGATATTTTATCGATGTTATTAGATATAATATACTAAAGAAGAAAATTAAATTCTTAAAAAATATGAGAGTGGAACAATAAGTAGTCATATTTGAAGAAAGGTGGCGTCATTAAGAGAATCGGCTCTTTATTGTCATACTACTATAGTTCAAACGGCGTTTTGAAAAATTTCAGATTGATTCAGGTTAGTTTTTACTTGTCAGCCATTTATATTAAACCTGTTTGATGATTTTCAATATAATGGAGAAAAATAATATTAACCATTTTTGACTAATTTTTCTTGGATGAGAAAAAGTGCAATGGATTAAATACAAAGTTAATTGATATTTATCAAAACTTTTTATTACCCATGATAATAGTAAGATATTGATTCAATGAATTAGAATGAATCAATACATTTTTTTTTAATTAAAAGTAGTATGAACACAAATGTCATTAAATACTTAAATACCTGGAAAAATTGTTAAATAGTTCTATTATATAATTATTGACATTGTTAAAAAACGAGAAGCAAAGTCTTACGCTTGTCGAAGGAATATGTAATTAATAATTTTTAATAATAATTTACAAACCTGTCAACTTTATGAATATGATAATTGTTTACTGAAGAGAATAAAAGAAGATATCTACCGATTTTCAAGTGGTCCGATCTCTTGGAGTAAAATTTACATGAGATTTTGCGTCTAGTCGTATCTACTACACGAAGACAAAAAAGCAAGCCTTTGTCAATTGAAAAAGTGATCGCTATGATATTTTATGATTTGAATGAATTCCTCCTATACTTTTTAAAACACAAAAGCACGATTATATCGTACCACTAGAATACATTATTAATTCAATTCGATGAAAAACTGAAAGAATACAGCCCTATTTGATAAAGAACAAAGTTTTGTTCATCATGAGAAGTATAATAACTCATTTAATAGAATCTTTACCAAAAATTTATATACAACAGTTTTTAAATTCCTACTATATTCATCGTTTTTATCTAATATGATTCGATGCGAATTTTTTTCTAAAAGTAGGTTAAAATGAAATATACAAAAGTAATTTTGAAACAATTAAATCTTTCTTCCTAATACGAGTACTTCTTGATCCACTTTCGTATATAATAAATATGAACAAAAAAAAATTTTTATAAACATCCTCTAAAGCTTATTTTGATTTATGTAAATTATTATCATTACAGGGAATTACAATAAAACCGTTAGTTAAAATTTTAAATGTAAAACGAGCTGAAAAACGAAAACCAACTATGAATGAAAGAATTCATGAGCGAGTGAGTATTTCATATACTTTTACAAATGTGTATAAATAATATATATATATATATATTAAGATTTTTTATATAATACAAATATTTTATTTTATTATATAATACATTAATAGATTAGATAACAATACCTTAAATTTGTCTCTTTTCTTTCTTTTCTCACTCTCTCTTTAATTTTACATCAATATTATATATATGATATATATATAAATTATTTTTTTTATATTTTATAAAAGTATAGTTACAGTGATTTGAAGTAATCAATGATAATTTTTTTTATTACTTTTTTGTTATTATGAATCGTTTGTACATAAAAACTTTAATAATAAAATTTTACAGAAAATATTATGTTATACTAAATGATTTATCTATTGGATATATATATTTTCATATTTCGACCAATTCTGAAATGCATGTTAATAATTATGAGAAAATTTATTTGCGATCAAACGATAAGGAAAATCTTCTCAATTTAATTTAATTTTTTGCATATGTAATACTTTGACTATTAACTGCTTCCCATGATGATCTTAAAAATTTTATTACATATATTTTTCTTTGGTTTTAATTTTACTATCATGTTATCACTTATTTTTTATCAACGATATTGAAAAAAAAAATTCTTATCTTTTATATTTTATTCGTACTACTAATATTTAACTTATGTAATCATTTTTGTTATTATATAAAAATTATCTAGCAGTCCTGTAAAAATTAATTTTTATCTGAAGAAAATAAAATTTTATTATATTTAATAGTTATTTATAAATATGTTTTTATTAAATTCAGTAAAAAAACTTTGTTTGAAACTTTTCAAATCCTTTTCTATGTTATATATAAAAGACAATGAATATTTAATAGAGATTTACATACCCTTGTAATTCTCCAATTATACACAAATATGATTATCTATTTTATCTTAATCTCTTAATAATCCTGTAAAAGTTTTTCTAAAATACACTGCTTAATGTATGATATATAATCGTTTATCATATAAACAATGTATTCAGCAGGAAGTCTGAGATTACTTATTAATTATAACTATGCTCTGATAATAATACATAATTCTTACAAATCATCTGGTGTATTATTTATAATATTTTGATATATTTTAGAAACTGATGATATTCATAAATTGACTAGATAAATGTATGATTATGCATCGTAAAATGTAATGAGCAATATTTTCCTTCAAAATATTCGTATAATAAATTTAAAATAAAATAAATTCATAAAATATTCAATATTTCTAAGTTAATACTTTCAATTTTATATTAAAATAAAAAATAATAAGATTAAATTGAACAAAAAAATTTTTTATCTATTGAAAATTTTTGCGTATTCAATACTATTTTTTAAAATCTTCAAAAATTAATATATTTGCGTAGGCCATAAATTCTTTAGTTTACGGCATTACTGTTGATCGAGAGAATTAATTTTTAAATATTATTATTGTTGTTGTTGTTTTTGTTATTGCTTTTGTTGTTAGTTGCGGAATGAGGATTGGGAAAGTCTGATTTTTGCAAAATTATGTTGTCTATTAATTAGATTTATATATATAATATATAATAATATATAATAATAATATATATATATAATAATAATATATAATATATAATAATATATAATAATAATATATAATATATAATAATATATAATAAATAATATATATATAATATATAAGAATAAGTTATAAATTTAGAAATATGTATCAATGGATAATAATAATTAATTTTTAAATATCAATAATGGTAAGTTATTTTTGAAAATTTTTACTATTTTGAAAGTTTTAAAATATATTTTAGCAAACGCGTTTTTTATATGCTATATTTAATTAATTATATGGAAAAAATAAAATGACAATACAAAGTTGGGGTTCGGAAGAAATAGTTCACGGTTAACGTCACTTTTGTACTCAAAACTGCATTAAAAGCTCACCTAAAAAAAGAGAAGGGCGATTTGTATGATTACTTTACGGTTATAAAAGTAGCATTTAATAAAAAAAAAAGAAATAAAGAGAAGTAAGGTGACAATATACAATGAGCCTTAATATTACAATAATCGAGTTGAAATAGAAACTGAAAAAATTCAATAGAACTTCAGCAAAAAACGTAATTATTAGATACACTTATAGAAAATGAGTTAATATATTATATAGAAATACGGGGATGGAAAAGATACGAGGAGATAGGAAAAGTACAAAAAGTAAAGAAATTATAAATTGTATAAATTATAAATTATTAATAAATCATAAGTAAAGATATTGAATCTAGAACAAACACTCACTTGATTATATTATGTTGCTATAAACAAAAAGAAACAGGGTACATAAAAGAGCAGTCAAGTATTAAAACAAAATAATATGTGTAAAAATAAATTTTACGCGGAATTCTCAAAGATTGCACAAAAATTAGGGTTAAAAAAGAAATAGTCTTTTAAATGAATAGAAAAAAAAGAATAAAGAAAGAAAGAAAATTATGAGGGTTAAAAAAGAAATAGTCTTTTAAATGAATAGAAAAAAAGAATAAAGAAAGAAAGAAAATTACGTAGAAAAAAGGATGAACTTTTGGCATAATAATGGTTCGACATGCCGTTTAAAAAAATGTATAGCATAAATAAAATGGAACGAAATAGAAGCATTAAAACAGAATTATTAAATATCAAAACGGATTCATCGGCTATATTCGTCAAAACAAAAACTAATTAAAATATATTATAATCATGGACAAATTTCGACGAATTAACAACAATCATCAAGACAACAGATCACTTGTTGACAGACAGGCAAATGTTGGTTGGTAAACAATTGGCATTCGATGAAAAGAATTATAAGCATTGAACATAATAAATGTTATTTCCCTTCTCGTCCTCTATTTCAGCTACGTCACTTAATATAAAACGACTGTCATAACTTTCTTTACTTTCTATCTCTAGCGTCTACGTTTCACTCTCTTTATCTCTCCCTCTATCCATCTTTGTTTTATCACTCTTTTCTCTTCTTCTCTCTCTTTCTAGCTTAATATTATACTATCTCTTTTACCTTTTAAATTCCCTTGTTACCTCTCAAATATATACTCCCTCTCTCTCTTCCCATATATCTTATAAATTTCACTATCTTTCTCTCCCCCTGACCTTATGCTGCGCAGCACTATCTGTTTTACTTACATATGTTAATCCTTTCTCTCTTCCGTCGTTACACTTATACACATCTCTTCTTCTCTCTTTCTCTCTCTCATTGACACTTATACTCCACCTCTCTCTTTCTCTCCCTCGCTTACATTTATACTCTACCTCTCTTTCTCGCTCTCTTATACTTATACTCTACTTCTGTCTATCTCTCGCTCACTCGCTTAATGATACCAACAACAAATTTGAATTAATAAGTGAGAAGCTTCAAAATATGCACAAGAAGTTAAGCACATCATAATAAAAGGTATACAAGAGAAAAATGTGTCTGTAAAAAGAATAAGAAAAAAAAGCATGGAATAAATTTGTTTATAAGGTTTAAAATAAAAAAAGAAACAAAATATAACAATCATTAATACGGTTTTTCGATAATTTTTACTAATCATTATTAATTTCGCTCTGTTCGATTGCTTTGGTTTCATACGATATCTAAACAAGGGCTGGCTGACCGCATTTCAGAGTCTGATATAATTTCTTCATATCTATTTTATCCCCATGCCATCACTGAGAGAGCTGTTCAACGTTACGTTACTGGCGCATCCTCATGTAAAGTAGATATAATGTACTGGTAATCGCTAATTGTTAACTAACCTGCCAATTCGGCACGTGAACGTTCAGACGTTGCTTCCCGAGGGATATGTCAATGATCATCTATCTGCATCTAAGTTTTCTGAAGCTCGACATAGAACTAGTATTGAATACCAGCAGTCTATTCTTGGAGTTTATATTCATGGCTCGTTTTCCACTAGAATCCGACTTATTTTCTCCACATTCGGTGTTATTCATGTTTAAATCTCTTACTACTATTAACTTTCTATCCATGTCTCTGATCTCATCCTCTAGATTTTTTTTAGATTCATCCATATCAACATGTACCCTGTACCAGATACATGGATCTTCACTCTTTCATTCATTCGTTATATATTATTCTTTTAGACAGGTACTTCTTGTAAACTCATCACCATATTGGCTACAAGGATATCCATCTCCTCGCAGCCGATTTTCGTCAAGGTGCTTATAACGGATGGGACTAATAATAATAATAACAACAACACAATAATAAAAACTATGAACTTTTTTGTGCGCATGTTCTTTGAGCAATAGACACTCAACACAGAAATCTATAATGAAATTTAAAACACTTAACAGAAAAAACTGAAATTCCTTATTAAATTAATACGATAAAGTGAATCTAATTGTATTCAATTAAAAAGTGGTTTATCAATTACTAGATAATAGACAGCAGAGTGTAGTATTTGTTTCTATTATTTATCAATAATCAGTTATGCACACCTAGAATAATAATTTAGACGCATAAATAACACAAATATATAAATATTATAAATGTGTAGATATATTGTATGATATACAAGCAAGCATTATTAACTTTTAATTAAGTTTATGATTATAATGTTAGTTATACTTGTGATTACTATATATCTATATAGTAAGACTGCACACGCAACTAACTGATTGGAGAACACATGGCAAGCACAACGATACACATAAAAACAAAAAATTTTGAATGCGGCTACTTAGAAGGAGTAGAACAACTACACAGTATAACATATTGTTCTCTTAACATTAACAAATTTTTAATTTCATTAATATAAAATATATAAAATTATATTTAGAATATTTATGGAAATTTATATATAGAATAAATACATAATTTCCATAAATAGGAATATGATGACACGAAAAAGATAAGAGATGACAATGAACTAAGCAAAATATAATGCAGCAGATACATAAATGGATACTTGTATAAATGCCTCGGTACTAAAATATTATGGAAGCAGAATACAATTAACAATACAAGGAAATTATATAATTTTCTCCAAGACTCATTCGGTTTCATTATCAACCTAAAAGTTCATGTGATTATATTAAAAGGCGTACGTTGAATTATCTATTTGTGTTTAACATTATGGTTACTGATTTTAAAATAGTATATGGATAAATTAAATAAATAATCATAAATTCGGAAATACAGTAAAGTTTGAAAAAACATACTTTATTTTCAACAACTCAGGATGTATTACAAACAAACAAAATGAATTTTCAACTATAATAGAAGAAAGAAGAAAACAAATTACAAGGTGCAATAAGAAAGTGTTTAACACAAACAATAGTAAATGAAAAGAAGTTTCAAGTTTTTTCAGTTATTTGTTTACAATAAACTTTTATTTATTTTAGACAATTTCGGTATAATTTATAATAAATCAAGATAAGGCTTTAATACTAGCACATGATGATAATAAAATATTTTTTTTATATTAATTTATATAAGATTTTTTTTAAATATATAAAATTCTTTAAAAAAACGTAGATGAAATAAATATTAAAAGAAAAGTACTATCATTAATAAAAATTTGTATTGTTATCACATACTAACATATCCTACCATTCTTATAACGCTTGCGATACTTTACAAAAATTTTGATACTGATTTAAACTTTACTTGTTAGACTTTTATATTAAGCATGTTTAAAACTTTTTAATACATTAGAAAAAAATAATATTAATCCGTAATTCGCTTTTTGCTGTTGGATGAAAAAAGTATAACAAAATAAAAGCAAAGTTAAATGCTGAAAATCAAGACCTTTCATCATCTATGACAACGATAATATATTGCTTCAATACATTAAAACAACGTCCAGTCCAACGTCAGTTTTTAATGAAAATACTAGAAACGAACTCGCAAAGATCGTTCTATCGGACTCGCTGAATGGCTCTAGCATATAATTACTTCTATCGCTAAAATGTACAAAACATTCAAGTCGTGATCGTGTCGTATGAATTAATATACATTTTACATGATAAATTAGAATAAAGAAAAATTTTCTACCTGATTGACATTCTCATCGCTCGGTATGAGTCAATATAATAGTCAACTGAATTAAAATATATGAAAACCTTATAGATATTATTGATTATTTATTATATTTATGATAATATTTAGTGCTATTGAAACGTGTAGCTTTGTATTTTCATATTTCTGTTATTATTTAATAAATTTCTTTGAAAAAGATTCCTAGCATTTAATAAAAGAGGAGTGTTAACACTAGATTTTCGAAAATATATTTATAATATATTTATATTATATATATTATAATAATATATATTTATATTTTCTGTCAGTTAATATTCTATTGTATTTTAGTAATCAATAATATATAATTCAAAACTTTCTCTTTGATATTCTGGATAATATACTAAGCTTTATTATTTTTAGCACATAGAAGTAGGATCTGTATATTAAGCGGTCACTGTTCTGTAAATAAAATAAAATTCGTTATACTAAAAAAAAACTCTGCGTTAATTTGTCATAAAATATTTTTTCGCGGGATTTTTTTGTCTTTCTATTTTATAGGGTTTAGTTACTAATATTTTGAAAATCATATTAAACTCTTGTAATAAATATTATTTTATTTTATTGAATATTCAAATTCAGTATTATTGTTACAGATTATCGATCATATTATGGCAGGAATTGAAGACGTTCTTGGTAAACATGGAAATTATCATGTGCGCGATAAGTAAGTAGATAGAATTAAATATACACTAATAATTGGTAAAATAAATATACTTTAATTATTTTTTTAGATTTAAGCGATTTGATAATAAATATATTCGTCCGTATCTTGTAAGAAATTATTATGGAGCAGAACCAAAAATTTTGGAAACGTATTCGAAGCTTACCATGAAAGATGCCATGGAATACATTCGACGAAATGCTTCAACAATAGGTAATATTAATGGAGTTGACAGTATGTCTGCTATTTTTCGAAGTTCTAGCAACACTGGTCCACTTAATGTTAGGTAATATTGAATTTGCAATATAATAAATTAAGTAATTTTGAATTTTTAATTGTAATAAGATCTTATTTGGATAATTTAAGTTATCATTATAAGTTTATTTCAATTTATGCAAAATATCTTTGCATTATAATTTAAATATGGTTTAAATTTTCTTTAGTATGCACATTTAAATTAATGACTAATTGTTATAATTTTTATTATCATTTTTTAAAAGATATAGAATATTAAATAATAAAATTAATAAATGTGAAGTAAAATAAATATGAAAATAAATAATAAAAATTCTTTACATTATTTTTTTGTCTTAATTCGTACACGTCGCATTCAGAATGCCTTGTTATATGATGTATTAATTATTTTTAATAAGCTTTTATAGTTGTAATTTAAAAGAACTGAAAAAGGTGATGATAAATTGAGAAAAATATAACTATTTTGATTATATAATATTTTACATAAAATAATAATTAAATAAAAAATTAAAAAATTCTTCAACAAAACATATGTATCCTTCAAATAATTAATATGCAGGCATAAATTATGATATGGTTATAATATGATAATTAAATTGTGATTAATAATGTAATTAATAATTATTATTAATTATGTAATTAATAATTATTAATAATAATGTAATTAATAATAATATAATTAATAATAAAAATACATAAAAAATAAGTTATGAAATATTATGAAAATATAGTAATGATACATCTTCCTTATGATTTTATATTTTAATTTTTCATTTACTCTCTCCCATTAGCGTTAATTTATACTTCAAGTAAATTACTAAAAATATTTAATAGTTTGTCTTTGATCATCTTCTAAACGAATATATGAGAAAGATTCTGAAGAAAAAATTTAAGTTATGTTATGTTTTATTCATGAAATAATGTTGATATTTCTAAATAAAGTATTATTCTATCCTTGTTATTTCTAGATTATGTTTTCACATAATAAATACAGTACATCCTAATGGATACTGTACAGTATATTTTAGTTGACGTGATGCATAGTATATATAATTCTGATATATTCTGGTATGTTTTATAGTAAGTAAGAATATGGAAATACTAACAGTAGGTTAATCCGCAAAAAAAAATGATTTTCCCAAAGATAATTAAATGGCCATCGTGGTTCTCCGAGAGGCTATTAAGTGCCATCAGGGCTTCTAAGAAGCTATAGTACAACCGTTACGATTTTCCGCGAAATAGCCGTGGGCATCGAGAATTTTCCAGGAAGCCACCGTTAATCGACAAGTTGGGCCAGATATTGCCATTATGGCACCTGAAAACTCCATAGACGAATATAAATTCACTCCAAAAAAATGAATCGGCATCAGTAATAGTAGCTATAAATATTATCAATAATATGTAGCTCACGAACATCAGAAGGTAACTGACGGGCGAAACGCGTTAATACAAGAGTAGCTCCTCGATAACGGGACAACGATATTTATGCATTATTTATATATAAGTTCCATTTTATAAAATATTAACGCTATATAAATGTCTGATTCATTCTCATAATTATTTATGAAGCATTTATTCAGAGTGTTCTTTTTTTCTTCTTTACACTTTATATCCTTTTTATGTTACATAACTTTCTCTTTCCTGTTTTCTGTATTTTCTGCTGAAATTTATGTCTCTCTTTTTCTCTTGTCTTTGTTATTTATTTAATTTCCATCGTTATAATATTCCATAATGTTTTTTTTGTTTCTTAATCTTATTGTATTCTTTTTTTTCAATTTCTTTTTTTTATTACTCGGTATTATTTTTGTCTGTTTTATTATTCTAAATCTCGATAGTATTTTTATTTCAAATTCTATTTTAAGTTTTAACATACTTATATGGTACAGAATTTCCTACTTTTTTTATAAATAGATTATTATTTAAATAATCCTGTAATTCTTTCATGATTTTTAAGATACAACAAAGAGAGAAGAAAATTAAAAGTTAAAGATTAAAGAGATTCAATATTATAAATGTTTTACTAATTCAAAAAACATAATTAAAAATTTCTAATATTTTGAAATATATCATCAAATTTTCATAATTGTGAAACTTTATTTTATATATATATATATATATATATATATATACAGAGAGAGAATAATGTATTATACTGGTCAATTATATATTATTATTAACTATATTAATTATAGTTATTTAGAAAAATTAATTAATTATGTGTCCAATAAATTTAAAAGTACAAAATAGCTAAAAAGTTGCAGTTATTTAAATTAAATGTAATATTTATATTATAGGTAAATATACTAGTAAAATTATTATAATAAAAATATCGTACTTTATAGTTCAAGTTGCAGTCAGTTTGAATCTGGATGGAATATTGATTTTCAAGAACTTGAATATAATCCATCAAAAAAAGATCTTACCGATGCAAAAATACATCATCTTCTTGCGGAAGAACTTTGTAAACCATATAAACGTGTAAATATTGTATACCTTAATTTTAAAAAAGAAATCTGAATTTTTTTTACCTTATATATTTATTGATTTTCAATAATTATATGTTTTTAAGCAGCATAGACGATTAAGTTATAGTCGTCATGCAGTTGACGACAGAGATTTAAGTACACAAGTTAATTACAAAATGCATATGAATATTCGACGTATTATGGGAGAACATAAACACCGTTCAAAACGTGGAAAAAAATTACTTAAAGTAAGTTATTTACTGAATATAGCCTTATATATATATATGTGTGTGTGTGTGGGGGGGGGGATCTGGTGAGAGATGGACTAGTAGAATTATAAATAAATTATAATGTATTAATCCCTTAACTAACTAACTAGTTCACAATAGATTATACGCAAGATATATATAATATAATTATCGATGTTCTAGTCAGGGAGGCCTTCCCTAGACTGATTGGCCCGCCAGGGGTCAGCTAGCTGGAAGGGGCGTGCCTCCGCTTACCGCCGCGTATTACCGCCGTGCGTACGCGTAAGTCTCTCGTACTCTCTAACACATTTCTTCTCTCACTCCTACGCTCGGCCGTTCCTGATAAGTATCACGCTACCCTGTGTGATGCAAGTTTACTCTTCTTCTTCGGATTCTTCAGTGAAGTCATCCTCCTCTATGTCTTCTCTGAGGCTGGTCCAAGGCTTCATGAAATCCGCCTCGGTGCTGGTGGTCGCTGGTGCCTTGCCGTCGTTAAGTCTTTCGATGCCATACCGGTCATGCTTCCTGGCCGCGGTAAACCTTGTAAAGGTTGAGGAACTTATTGGCGAATTTGAGTCCTCCTCTCAACCGAGTCCTTTTGATGGCTACAATATCCCCTATTTTGTACGTCGTAGCCATTTTTCTTTTCCTGTTAAATATCTTGCGATTTTCCTCTAGAAGGTGGTAGATCTGCTGGAGTGCCATACTTCTAAATTTCTGTCTCTCTTGCATGAACTCAGATCTCTGAGCCTCTCTCAGTAATTCCAAAAGTTCCACATCCTCAGAACTTAGGATCTTCGTGCTGAAGAGGAGTTGATATGGCAAAGTGCCAATAGCTATTTGCTGTGCACTGTTAATAGCTTACTGCACTATAGATATATATTTAAATCATTTAAATCATTTAAGTGGTTTAACGAAGTATTGCTGTAAAATTTGCAACTTACCCACCGTTTCTGCTGCTCCTGTTGACTTAGTGGCGAAGATCCATGTATATTTGGTGAATTCATCCACCACGACTAGCATATGTTTATAGTTCTTGTGGGTGGATTGTAGAGGACCTACATAGTCGACGTACCATGTATGCAATGGATCACCCTCTTTAGGAATACGATTCAGCTTTCTCTCTACTTTACGCTGCTTACATGCAACTAAGCTGCAAGGAAGATAATTAGCGATTACCACTACTACTCTCTTCTTTGCATCTTCAATACTACATTGGGTGTTAATAGTCGTACGAGTCTTCCTGACTCCAAAATGGCCTTTATCATGAATTATTCGTATTATGTCTGACTGGAAGCCCTTCGAGATGACCAGTCGCTTGTCCTCTTCCGATTCTTCGAAAATAAACTCGTTTTCCATGATAAACCTTTTGTAGGGACCCTTTTCCAAAAGTGCTCTCACGACTTCGAGTCTGGAGTCTAATTTCTGTGCTCGCTGCCCACGTTCGATGAACGGCTCTTTCAACCTCATGATGCTGAATTTGCGACTTAAAGCATCCGCATGTTTCATCCTATTACCAGGCCTGTGTTCAATTACGTAGTCGAACATTTCATGACCCAACGTGCAACCCTGCTGGGATGGATGTCCCTCCACTCGCTGTCGCATGTTACCGCCGTGGGTACGTGTACGCCTCTCCTGCTCTCTAACACAACTCTCCTCTCACTCTCATATATACATATATATATATATATATATATATGTACATGAAAATTCAAAGCTTAACTATGGTTAATTTTAAGTATCAATATTTTTATTTTTTTTTTTATTACAATACTTATCAAATAAAATATTAATAAAATAATGTAAAAAGTTGTTTTTAATGAAATTATTATATATTATAATACTTATTGATTGTTTTAATTCAATTTTTTAAAAAATCAATTTTGAAATGTTTTTTTTTCTAGGAGAGCAAACAAAATCACGTTAGTTTTCCTGATTCACTAGTTCATGGTTCTGATAAAGATATCGAAATAAATAAAGGTTTGTAAAAGTTAATTAATCACATTAATTAAAATAAATATTTACGATAAATACTTACAAATCTATATATTGTTGATCTTAATATTTTATTTTAAATAAAAACATAATAACTTGCGTGATTCGAACTCGAGTTGACACACGATTCATCTTTATTTCTTTGCTTCTCCCATCTAACTATAAATGGGTGAGAACCGCTCAGAAACTTGTATTATTAAATCTATATTTTTCCAATGAAGAAAGTGTTAAGAAATTAAAAGAAGAGCAAAATAGGAAAAAATAAAAATTTTTTATTTTTTAAATTAATAATTTAAAATTAAGTATAGGTTTGTAAGAATAATTTATATAATAAAAATTTAATTCGTTATGATTACTTTTATTAAGATTATTTTTCAATACCTACTTTTTTATTAATGTTATTTATTAATCAATACATTAAATAACTTAGCACATAAATTAATAATTACAGATTCCTTCAATTATATTGAGTCCGATTCAGATTTTGAAGATCGATTTCATTATCCTACCCAAGACGATTGGGATACAGCAATAACATTTACTGCACGACCTTTAGGTAAAAACTTTTGTTATAATTGATTTTATTGATTTTAAATAATATTATGAATTATACAATATGGATGATGCGAAAATTAAAGAAAGAAAAAAGATATATACAATCTTGTTTGAGTTTTTCAAATTCTTGCCTTACCTAAATTATATAGGTAAAAGACCAATTGGTTAAAGTGAATGAGTCGTTAAGAATTAATACAAACAAAGAAAATTTACGATTAGACCTTTAATTTTTAATATATTTAAAGTATATATGCACTGTATTACACTATGATGATATTTATTACACTGAGTTAATGAATTGTAAATCCAGTAAGAGTATAACTAAACTTGAGAATGATATTGAGATCGAGACGCGTGTTTGTATCACCGTTTAGGCTCGACTATCCGCCTGATTTTAAAGCATATAAAGGCCGAGCACCCCCGAGGAGAAATGAGACTCACTCGGGAGGACTAAGGGAGAGGACACTCCGACGATGCCGTACTCGCTCCAACCGCCCTCTCGCTTGGAGATTTTAAAATGTACAGGAAATTAATTCTGTTCCACCTCAACCCGCTCTTCTCAGGGCGAACTTGAACGCCGTGTGCAACCCGCTTGGGGTGCACACCGGGTCCTCCAAACCCCTTTCGAGATCCGTTCCCTCAAGGAACGGGCGCCGCCGCAGCGGCCCTTGAACGCTTCTCCCTTCCTCGCTAAAAGGATCCGGGGCCAGGAGAATATTTCTCCTGCCCCACGCCTTGACGCCGAACCTATCCAGATACCCGGGTGCTCGGGTCCTGTCAAAAGGAAGTTAGCAGTTGTAACGTATTTCCGTGGCATGCGCAAGAAGTTGCACATAAGGAACCAATGATGTCGCCGGTGACAATCGATTCACAATCAATGCATCACTGCGACAAAATGACGCCTTTGAGATCTTTATGGAATCTCGAACAAAACTAATAGAAAGTAATGCTATGAATGAATGCATTAACAATAATTTAGCATTCAATAGAATAAATTATACTTCATTATAATATTTGTTTTATTATTTCGTATGTTTTGATAATATATATCATATAAAGTAACAAACGTTTATTCGGTAACTTATTTATTATATTTTACTTAATGACTATTACTGTAGAAGGCAATATTATTTATCTAAATGTTATTTTTAAAATTAACAAAGGGAAAAGTTAAAATAGTCATTACAAGTTATATCTTTTAAACATGTGCTTAATTTCTTAAAAATGTTTTTATTTTCATATATATCTTTTTTCTTTCTATTATTTGTTACTACATTATGCTTTTATTGAAACTCTTGAATAAATATTGATGCTTTTTCATTCTATCTCTATATGGAGCATAAGCTTGTCATGTCCAGATCTTCGGTGACAGGCCGGCGTACGCATAATAAATAATCCAATTGCACGCACAAAAAATATCAATAATCAACGGTTTTTATTTTAACGATCGTTTGAGATTTCAACAAGATTTTTCAAATAATCGAATTTTAAGACCTATAAATTGACAAAAATTACACACATATATAAATAACAGTAAAAGGCTTGGGCGGTATAAGTGTGTATCTTCGCCACATTAAAGGGAAACCAAATAGCAGTTTTTTTTTCTATTATCTACCCACCATCCTTATTGAAAATGTCTTCATAATAAATAGAAAACGTCAACCTTAAAATAAAATATATAACTTATCGCAGAGAAAAATATTATAAAGAGTACATTTTCTCATTATAAAATACTAATATACCAAAAATATTCTAAGTATCATACAACTGAAATATATTTTATTTTAGTTTTATTAAATCTTCTATAACATAATAAATATTCTGTTTAATTATTATTGATGATTATTATATTATCGATGAATATTTTGATATAATATGAGAAAAGAAGTTGTAAAATTAACTAAATTATTGTATAAAATCATTAGGAAAATTAATTTATTACATCAATTTTGTAAATAATATAATTTCTTTATTTAAAAATGCCTATTAAAACAGTAATGAATACAACAAGGTTTGATTTAAATAAAATGTCATTTATTTAGTTACAATAATATCGCAAGTACGGTTATAGAATCATTGGATCTTCGGATCAGCAAGGAAAGCAATCGATACATATTACACAGTATCGAAATGCTTTACAGTAAATTATGGAGATAATGTCTATATATATGTGCTCGAGAAGATTAACTTTTTTTCAAACTTTGGTCCTGGCGCAAAAAGACATCGGAACACTTTGCATTGCTAACGCAGAGTATATCCGCGCATTCATTCCTTACAATTTTATTTGTTCATAAAAGGCTAAAAGAAATGGGAGGCGATGAGCTATTGGATAGCGCGTATACCTGGATGCGACAAACTGTGTAGTGAGTTGAATACGGAGCGACGCAGTGCTATAAAAGTGAAAGGCCATATGACGTAGTTCGTCATATTATAAATTAAATGTAAGTCACAGTCGGCAAAATATATTTTTTTCCTACACTGCACTATAGATTTGTTTTTGTTGAGTAATTCTCGCAGGTTGATGTCATTTTCTTGTATAGAAGTAGATGCGTTGTGATTAATCGATGATGATATAAGTTCGACCCTATATAGTACATTGGTCATTTAGTTTTTAGTGCTCTAGACATTTTCTCGTCAAGCACTTTGTGAAAAATGTTCTATATCGTCCACGAGATGCTGTAATGTTTCATCCGCGAAGAAATCCAATGCGTCTACAATTATGTTGATAAATGCGTCAAATGCTGTTATATTAAGGTTCAGGGTATACTATAAAAGTAGCTTTCGTGAGAAAATTTTTTAATTTTACAAATCTGTTACAAGCTTCTTATGTCTATTCGACTGGCTCTTTTCCGTTCTTAGAATCGAAGAAGTTCTTAGAAGTTCCTTTGGCGAATGTAAAATTTTTGTATCGTGACGTACGAATTGGTGATTGAAATTAAACATGTCCAGATAACGGTGGAAAATTTTGATCATATCAAAAAGCATATTTTTTTTCAATCACTTCGACGTGCTTTTTCAATGGTGCAATGTCCTTAGAATTAACCTTATAACCGAAGAATGTTATTTTCCTCTCTTCAACTTTCTGAAATTTCTTAGACTTATTAATTAATTGAATAATATTTTTAGGTGTTTTGAAAGTTGATATTTGTTTTCGAACGTGAAAAAAAAATCGTCGATGTACGCTTATACGAAATTGAACTCACGAATTATCACGTCGAACAAAAGATGACATGATTTTACCGCATTACATAACTCGAATATTATCATGAACGGTTTGAAAAAGCCGAAAGGATCTGATAAAATGCGCTTATAAAATTTCTTTTGAAAATATTATCTTTTTTTTAATTTTTAGCAAAATTCTTTATGTATACCAGGGTATACCTTTCGGGTATCATACAGGCATTCATCTTTCGATAGTTGCCGCATTATCCTAAACTACCATCCTTTTTGGTGACAATATGAAGTGGTAATTACCATGAGTCCTTTAAAGGTCTACATGATATCTTACTACACTATTGTGTCGAATTCGACCCTGTCGATCTTGTGACGATCAGATGCGATCGGTGTAGATTAGGATGGATTGACTTGGTATTATTTCGATGTGACGCTATACTTGGTATTTACATCTTTGCTTTAGAAGCTAAGTAGTAACGTCAACTCCACTTGGTGAGTAGGTTATGTATTATGTACATTACATATATTATGTAATGTATTATAAACTAACTTACTACTGTCTTGACCACTAAAGTTTATTTACAGATCTCGACGTCGGTTGACTTATCGATAAGTAATTTTTTCGCATCAATAAGCAAGACATATTGCACGAGGAAATCGATGATGATGATCACTGTGACATAATCCTGTAGGTTTTGATTTTCGACCATATACCGCGAAAATTTCTTACTCGCCAACTTTGGTATCATTCACGAGCTAAGCGTGCTGGTATATATACAATTTTGTGCTGATAGTCACCAATCAATTGAATGAGCTCAGATTTCTCACGAAAAATCGACGCTTTCTTTTTTTTTGAAATTTCGGCTAAAAAGGAAATAATGCTAAATACGTCTTTACGCGTACCTTAAAATATTTATGGTAATAGCAAATATGCCACCTGCGTCCTAACCGCACACATCTATCTTATTGCGCTTCGTCTTTCATTTCGAAGCTTCATCAAAGTGAAAGCGACTTCGTATTAATATGACTGTTCTAATCTGAGAAGTTACCTTCTATACCTGTTTGATCAACGCCGACGATTTGCTTACGGTGCTGACCCGTCATGAAGGCTGACTTCATGGATAGTATTAGAAAGTTTAAGTATCTTCGCATTCGTATGACAGTGTTGAAAATAAAATAATATGCTTAACAGTTCGTTATCAGTATTCAAAGATCAAAACGTAATTAAGTTTTTCTAAACACAATTTTTTACACAGATTTGTGAATTAAAAAAATTATGTATAAAATTATAAAATAAAAGAGTACATATATATTATGTAAAATAACTAATATTTTAATATAATATTTGTTTTAATACAAACTTTTTTATCTTTTTTTACCTATTTAACTATTTTCCTTAGAATGTAGCTTAAATAATATTAATTTTTTCTAGGTGAAATATGTAAAGTATCAACGCCTACTGCTACTGAAGCAGTTTTGCCATGGAAACGAGAAGAAGATTATAATTCCACAAAAGCAGTACAACAAAATGAATTTCCAGCTTGGTGTTCTAACAAAGATTATTTAGTATACAGTTCTCCATGTACTACATTTTTAGGTAATTCCGTGGCAAAATAATAGATACATTTATTGCTATAGGCTATTAGTTAATGATGATTCCCTAATTAGATTTTCTATAATAACTATGAGAATATTCTAAACATGATATTTACTAAAGATCAATAATACATTAAAAAATCAATATTACATTTTTTAAATTAATGTATTTAAACTCTAAAAATGTTTAGTATATATTTACTGTCTAAGAATTGCATAAATTAAAAAGTTTTTCAAATAAAAATAATAATTCAAAATTATTGTAAAAATTAAAATTTAATAATTTACAACTTAATAAATAAAAATTTATTATGAAATGTCTATGAATTTATGTAAATAAATTATAAATATGAGATACATTATTGTATACATTATTAAATATTATAAGGAGAATTTTAAAATAATATTGTTCCTCAATCCTTTATTTATTCCAATATATATTTCTAATGTAGATCAAATGTACACGTTTTATAAGTCATGATTTTAGAAAATCAAAATTTTATAGCTTGTACAATCACACTGCTTACTGTAATTTTAATCAAATACATATATATATATATATATATATATGTATATTGGATACATACACTATAAAATTGTGAAGGATAAACAAAAAATATATGTTTTTATGTTCTAAAAAAATAACAATTTACTTAATTAAAATTACAATAGATAGAAAATAAATTTGTTTTTAAAGTAACTGTTATTGATCGCGCCGCGTTTCTGTATTGGTTTGGGAAGGTTGGTGGAATTAATTAAATTAAGTGTCTTTTTAGGCTCAGATAATACGTTTTATTAATATTAATTGATAAATTAATAGCGATGAGGTAAACGATTTGCCTCAATACGAGTATCGGGGCAAAACAGCTCCCGATAGCTGCAAGCTCGTCCTTTTTATCCTATTTTCGGTACCTTGTGCCCGTCGCGGCGGGCTGTTACTTCCCACCCTTCTTCGATTGACCCTGGCGCATGAGCGTTTAAGAAAAAGGATAGGTATATGCTATGAGCGTGAGAGCGAGAGAGAGGGAAAAAGCGTAGAAGCAGAGCCACCTCGTAAGCGCTGGAGGGAGAGTATAGGCATAGGCTAAGAGCGTGAGAGCGAGAGAGATGTAGAAAAAGAAAGTGAGTGGGAACTAGTGACTGGAGGGGATATCGCTGCAGCTTGCTCGCACTCAAGTGCTCTGGCTGCACGGCATGGGCCTGCAATATTTTGAAAACTTTTTCACGAAGGTTCCTTTTCGTGTTATATCGAACATTCAGTTCACTCGTAAAGTGTTGTTTTCCCATACTGTCTACCTGCCCGCACCTGCTTACCCATTTTGCACTCACACTATCGTGTTCTTACTACCACATTTTCATAGTTCTTGTTTTTGCTTGTTTATTTTCGGACAGGCAGATGGCTTGTCTAGGATTTCGCAGTTGTACTTCGAATATCTCATTAGTACAACATTGCTGCTTCGATCATGATTTATTATTTATATTCATAATATAAGCGGATATTATGTTGGCGTAATTCCTTACATCAAAACCGAATCTTATTCTTTATTATAAATAAGAATACGATTAAATTACCGATAATCTATGCATAATTAAACAATTAAATTAAACATTAATTAAAACTAATTAAATTAATTAAACAATTAATCTAGGTTATGTCTAAGTTATACTAATTTCTCAGGCTAAACGTGCGTTTGGAAATCGACAGGTATGTGGAAGTCGGTGCATAGTCTACAGTAACATTTGATAAAAAACAATATAAAATATAAAATATGCATTACTCTATTTATCTTTTTATAAAAAGTACACTTCACCAAAATTAGCGTCAATATATAAAATATTTCTATATAGCAGCAGAAGTTTCACTAATTATACATGTAACTTGTGTCTTTGGTACAAATAAGCTTGATATATCGTGCTAAATCCAAAAACTTCATTTACGAATAATTCTACTTACATATTTTGACGTTTGACGTTCGGACCTCGCTCCCGAGAGTTCGGGACGGGTTCGGCGTCAAGGCGCCGGGTGGAGAAATATTCTCTAGCCTTGAGTCTCCTCCGGTCGAAGAGGGAGGAAGCAAGCTCAGAGACTAGCGCGTCTTTCCAGAATCGCCCTGAGGATGAGGGGACCGGTGCGGTGTTGAGGCCGGTGTCAGCCCCCAAGTCGCTGGCCGGGGCAGTGCACTGGCCGGGTTGGTGCGGTTCACTTGTTGGGCAGGCGCAGTCCACTAGTTAGGCGGTACACGCGAGCCTCAAAAGCTCGCCTGAGCTCGTGGGTCCGAGCTGGCTGGCTGTCGAGGTTCGTTTCGGATAGGACGCCCACGGGATCCCGGGCTCCCCTGAGAAGGGCGGTTTGGTGCGATGTCGAAGCTCGGTTCGGCTTCGAACCTCCTCGCAAGTGCGGTGGACCTAAGCGTTAGGTGCACGCGACGTTCGAAGGTCACCCTAAAAAGGGCGGATTGTGGTGCGAAAAAAACTACGGCGATATGCTTGTTCTAATGTGAGCAGGAGTAGGCACCGTGAGGCGTTCAACGCGCGTGGCTTCTCTTTCACCTTTCGTAAGGTTCTCTTTCCTCCGTCCAAGGGCACTCGGCTTTTATTCTCTCCCTGAGCAGGAAGCCGAGCGGACCTGGCGATGCTTGTTCGATGCGTTCGAACCTGCAATTCGAACATGTCGAGATGCGCAGCCAGAGCCTTCCCCGCGGCCGTCTATATAACCGATATAAGCCAAGCCTTTACCGGCTCCAGTCACCCAGACGCGTTATATGGCCCCTATCATCCGGCGGGGGACAGGTGCCATAAACCGCCTGGTCCGGATTTCAAGCCTTATCGGTCGGTTTGTCTTTCTTTTTATGACCCAGCAGTCAGGTTGTGCCAAATACGGCACCCGCCTCACCCGGCCATACCTGCTCGATCGGCCCGGCGCGCGTCACGTTCAAGCTTGTTTCTCTTTCCGTTGACGAAATAAATTTTCTGAATTCCCGAACTTAATCTTGAACTTTCCATACCACGAAATACTTCAACTTTTTAATATAATATTACAAAATTTTTATGTAATATTGGGTAGTAGATATAATATATTGATAATATTTTAAATATAATTATTAATTCTTACATAATGTTCATGATTATCGACTGATTGTATACAAATACCTATTCAAATTTTTTATGTTTAAAACAGAAAAAATAATAATATTTTTAAAAGTACAATATATATTTAATAGTGAATCATACAATTTTACGAAATTATTGAAAAGTTCAATATAAGAAGACCACATAGCAATGACCAATACATTGACAATATTAGTCGCAATGATAGTAAAGAAAACCTCTATGAAACACTTTTTCAATTAAAGAGTAATAAGAGGAATAGAGAAAAATAATTTGTAATATATAATTATCATGTTCACAAAATTTCATCAATAGGAACTATTGGAAATTCTTTACTTCCAAGTCATTATCCAAAGATAATCTTGTACGAGTGATATTTCTAGACCAAATTAATTTCATTAGTTCTCATGGATCTAAGGTAATTGTTGGATTTACCTGGGTTTTGCTACATAAAGAAAAAATTAATAATATATGATTCTTTGTGAATTCTAGTATGAATTACTGTCTTGATTTTTCTATAATAATGTTTAGTACATCTATAAAAACTGATCATTTTTAGTAAATCTGAATAAAAAACAACTACGTAGCATACAAAATAAGCGATGACAATAATTTTAATAATTGGATATTTTAATTTAACTTTTATTCGACACCTATTATATATGTAAGCCGCGGCCCCGATCTTTGTCCGCCACGAGTCGAGATAGTACAAAAATTCGGCGCCGCTAACTTAAAACAGAAATGGGATGTCTCGCGTCTTTTTCGAGTGTCGCTGGATGCTCCTATTAAATAATAATATTAAACATTCTATTGAAATTCTGTAAAATTCTAATAGAATGTTTGATCAAGCAATAATAAAAAGGATTTTTGTGCGCGTTGCTGACGGCGCGCACAGTCAGTCGATTGAGTGCAAGCGATCCGATTGCACGCGTCCGCTGTATATATATATTACTTACTTGTTCGATATATATATATATATATATATATATTTTATAAATTGTATAGAATTAATAATAGTTAACTAAAAATATTAGTTAATTAGTACACCTATACTAGTTACAAATATTTTATTCAAATATTTCTATCTTTAAGTTTGATAATATTTATATATTATTCAATCATGTTATCGATTCTTTAAAATATGCATGCGTATATAAGCGCGCGTAGAAATATATGTGTTTGTGTACAGAGTATATGAAGAAATAACGTATAAAATACGTAATAGATAATTATAATAAAATATAGACGTATTACATAAAGCTTACAACGCCTAATGGATTAGAAAATAGAACGTAGAAAAATGTTTTGCAAAAATAAAATGTAAAGATCTACGAAGTTCAGAATTCAAGCAATATTATTTCGTTTCCTATAATTTATGTAATTAATTTAATAATAATAAATACATATATTGATACTTTTTCGTTTCTTGACACAACTTTTACCTCTTAATTACAGAAACGTTTCTTGACTCATATCATGAGACTTTTCACATGAAAGTCTTTTATCCTCTGGTTCACTGTCCCTCTTTCCGTTTTAAGTAACTGAACTATTCAGTATTGTAAAAGTTTTATTTTTTTAATTGATTATGCAAACTTAATAAAACTAATTTATCAAAATTTGTGAAATTCAAGTAGGTAACTCTCAAAGTTAATAAAAAAATACAATGCAAATTTTTTGTTAATATTATTGAAGATAAATTCAAGAAAACATAGACAAGAAAAAATTTACAATTTTTTAATTTCACGCAAAAAAAAATAAGTTTTATAATTTAAACGACAAAATAATTCTCAGAATGAGTATAAGAGGAAAGAATTTCATAGATTTCTTATATATGGCTATCTGCGTGAGAATTTAGGCGACCATACTTATTGGTTATTTGAAGACGGGTCTATGAGAAAAGAAATGTAAGAAAAGATAAAAAAAAACGTGAAAAAGGAATACATACATATTTTTTATGAAAAATTATATGAAAAAATGAAAACAAGATTTTAAGAGATTATTAAAATATGTATTAGAATGAAAAATATAAAAAAGGAAATAATTTCTGGGAATAAATAAAGAAAATAATATAGAAGGTACAAAGAAGAGAAAGTATAAATAAATTAAGTTATAAAAATAAAAATAAAATAACAACAATAGAACTTATAAAAAAGAAAAATTATGGTTGGATTTACAATAAAAAGGTAGTAAAAGCAAACAAATTGTAGTAAAGTGCAGAGAAAATACAAAAAAATATCTTTCAATAAAAATAATTTTTAAACAGAATGTTACTTTGGTGAAGGTAAATTTTTAATTTATAAAAAATATTTATTAATTATTAACTTTTGTCAATATTATGTATGATTTCTGCAATATATATTAAAATATTTGAAAATATTACAGTATATTTGCAATTATATTTATTTACGAATTGATTTAAGTTTATTAAAGAAATTATCTTTAAATTTAATATATAAAATATTTTAAAGTGCAAAAAAAGTTATTACGTAATCTTCGAATACACATAATTTAATATAAATATGCTCAATTGAAAACAAAAAATTATTATTTATTTAAAAATTATTAATTTAAAATTATTAATTTAAATTATTATTATTTAAAAGAATAAGTTTTAATTAAATTTTTTAATAATAACTATATTCCAGTCAAAGAAAATTAATCGATCTGCACTCATTATTACTTAAGATAAAAGTAAATAATCATAATTGTAAAAGATATTGTGCATTAGCCTTTTTATTAAGAAATTAATAATCATAACCAGTAATTAAGTTGATACGTGTAAATGATAGATTTTGCGTTGTGTATTGGCCACGTAGCTTTAGCACTGTAGTTTTATGAATTACAAAAAAACATAAAGTACAGTTTTAAAAAATCCTTAAAAAAAAACAATTTTTGATAATATTGTCAGTTTTAAAATTAGTGCTGTTTTTAAACAAAAATTCAGCTAGTAATAATATATTACTAATAATATTTGAAACTTTGACGAAGTTTTTCCAATTACTATCTAATTATTTTCATGGAATGAAAATTTCAAGACATGCGCAGAAAGGCTAATTTAAGAAACTAAAAATAATTATATTTTTATATGAATTAATGTTTATTAACAAAAATAATAATAATAATAATATGAACCATATAGATTTTAAGATGCAAACACTTTTTTGTCATGTAAGAAAATGCATTACTTTAATAGTTTTTTAATAAATATTATTTTAAGTTTTCTTAAGTACTCCAATTTCGTTTTTAGAGTATTAATACAAAACATCTCAAAAAAAATATATTTCAAGTTGCTTTTACTTTATTATGAAAATGAGAATTATTTATATATTTATTTTGTGTTTGTTTAAAAGGGGGATAAGATCATGAAGTCGTTAACTCTTTGTACATCAGTTATTTCCGCATTATAAATTACTTTTTATTCTTATTTTATTAAAATATGTTTTTGTATCAAGTGTCTATTTTATTTATACAATTTTATTTCATTTTTTTAATAGATGAGTAAAAACTGAAAAACTTTATAAATCATATTGTAGAAAAATCAAACTTGTTATTAAATTCGATTGTAGAATGATCATTCGTCTAAAAATGTTAGTATATTGTTCATTATTAATAATATTTTTATACGATTTAAAAAATCTCACTTTTAAGTATAGAATTTTATGAATTCGTAGCTTTTATCACTAATTTATATATTTTATTAGAATTTTTATTAAGAATTATTCATAAAAAATTAACTTTTACATTATTTGTGGTTATATATATATATATATATATCCTGTTTATTTATTTATGTTTATGTATTTATTAATGTTTCTAAATAATTTATTTTTCTATTAATATATTAATATTACATGGTTTAAATCTTGATTTTTAGTAAAAATTAAAGTTCAACCTTAACTAGTTATCCTGATTTATATTTATTAAAAGAGAATTTCATTTAAATTTTATTTTGTAATATTTTATACCAATAATTTGATCTACTATTTATTATTGTTTTTTTCTAAATATTTGTATTATTAATTGTTAAATGTACATAATTTTTTACTATTAATTTTAAGTTTATTACTCTAAAATGTAACTGTATAATATTTGAAATGTATAACAAACAATAAAAAAATATTAAAGTATTTTTATAATTTGTTTTAAAATATACTAAATTATTTTGGTTATATCATTTTTTGATAAAGTTGTATTTTATTCAACAAATTATAACATTAATATAAAGAAATAATATACAGAATTTATTAATGATTGGCATAATGAATTAATTTTCTTATTTTTTATCACTATTCTTTTTTTATAAATATTTTTTATTTTGAATATTTGACTGTAAACTTTTTTTTATACATATAATATCCTTCTTTTCATTCTTATGTTTCATTTTTATATTAAGTCTTATTTAAGATAGTATATGAAGCCTTTTTTACATTTTTTAAATTCATTGTTTTCTTTGATTTATTTTAATTTTAAAAATAATTAAGAACAATAATTAACGATAATTAAATTCCTCCAAAAACCTTTTTCATATTTTTTATATCTTATTTTTTCTTATAAATGTTTTTATTAATATTATGTTTCTTAATGTATTCTGTTTAAAATGTATTTGTAAGTTTTTTTTATTTATTAAGTAGATGTTTTAGTATTAATTATAAAGTAATTATTTTGTTTATTAAATTATATATTATAATATCTTAATTAAAAAAGCTCGATATTATTTATTTATAATTTGTGACAATAGATAGATGATTGTTACATATAAGTAACCTCATCAGAAATAATCTGTTATGTATAAAATATGTGATGTATTAAATATACATATATATATATATATATCAAGAAATGAAAAATTAATTAAATATAAGTTTATTAATCCTTTTATTAAATTATATGTAAATAGAACTAAATTAATAAATAATTCTTCTATTTTTCAAATAGCCATGCTATGCGATATTTAGCTTTGATTGAATTCTATTTTATCAGATTTTAATTTATAAGTACCTCTTTAAGTGACAGTCTTAGCTTTAACTTAACTGAAATTTATGTTTAATGTCAGAACTTTTCTTCTGTACAAGTATTACTCATCTTACCATATTTAAATTAATATTATTATTGTGATAATCTTTAAAGGAGATCAGTACTTTCTAGTAAACTTTGTCCATTACTCATTCCTGTAAATCTAGGTGCTATTTGATTAGTATGGCTATATATCAATATATTATTTAGTAGCTTTCAAACGATTACCACCTCTTTGTCCCTTTTCTATAAATAAAATGACTTTTATATGCACTTTCTTTAGAAGTTAATATGCAAAATCATAAAAAAAATTTTTAATTGAGACTATGTGTATTACTTTATCATTATATTTATAAAAATGAACTAAATATAATAAATAATAGGCATGTCATATAAGTATTGTATTGATCTAAATTGTATCTAATGGTTATTGTATTAATCATCATTTGCAATAAATGTATAGATTTTTCAAATATAATACTAATTAACTATCAGTAAATATTTTATTAATAGCTTAATTGATGAAATTCATAATTAAAAACTATATGTAATATAAACTATGTGCAAAATTATACATTTTCATATTACTTAATTATATACTTTTAAAGATATACCATTTTTTATTTTTTTCTTTGTTGAATGAATCTCATACAATATATATTTATATCTTTCTTATCGCACTTCATAATATTTTTCTACTTTACTATATTGGACTATAGACAAAATTCCTTAATAATGTGGTTTCACGTTTCTTTTTTATTGTTGCGCTAATCGCATATTCTTTTCTCTTTTACTAACCAGTCTTTGTTGCTTATCATTTCATCTATTCTAAATCTTGTAAATATTATCATTTAATATTTACTTTTTTCCAATCTTCTTTGAGAATTTCATCATTTTTGTTCATTACTATATATTCAAAATTGATTGTTGTCTTTGTTACCTTTAAATAAAAATATTGTAACTCGTATTATTGAAAGCAGAAAATTACAGTTATACATTTCATTATTAAATTATACTACTTAATATATATTATACTATAAATAAATTTAAAAAAATTGGAAAAATAATTATTCAAAGTTTACAAAAGATGCAATAAAATATTTGGTTATGAATAAAAAGAATTTTATTTTACCACATTACTAATAAATAAAATAAACAAAATCTATTGGTAATATTAAAAAAATTTGAAAAATAAGTATTCTATGTAGCAGATATAGATTAAAAAAGTTTTATTTCTAATTGTAACGCATATTGTTGTAGATTATACTTAAATTATTATTGACAGGTGAGAGTAGAAAGAAGAAATTTGTTATAATTTAGTCATTATTCAATTTTTAACTTTAAATATATTAAATATAAAGGATTAAAATAAATTATTAATTATTACACAAAAATATTTTATTTTTTTTAATTAAAGCTGCATGTTTTATATATGTTAAACCTTCTTCTTAAGATAAATTACACTGCTGGATCCATTTTTGTATGGTTAATGGTGCTGGATGCACAGTAAAACTATTCTTCATAAAGCAAATTTTTAGCTACCATATTTTATTAATTACTATATAAATAAAACTTTTTCCCACAACTACTTTGATAAATACTATATTTGAACTTGTTAAAATGCTCTTACTTTTAAAATAATTGAATAGATATAAAATTTAAAAGTATTATAAATAGCACTTCTAAAAAAATTAATTTTATTTTCTTATTGATAAATGAAAATATTTGAATGATATATTGGAGTGTTTTCTTAATATCGAGGAAGATGATATGATTGGTGTAGTATATATAAATAATTGTAACACTGTAGGTTGACTTTGGACAGTATTATTCTTTATTACACTGAAGTAAACTCTGAATAACTTCAGTGCACCAGCAACGGCTGTTTATAGTAAGACTGACGCCAAGGGGGGTAGGAGAGCAATGCCGCACTAAGATAACTCTGTACATAAGTGTGGCGTCAGAGCTGTGCTCCTCGCATATACTTGTTCAAACTCCTTCCTTTTGGTTTCGTTCGTTGTATCCAGGCAGGTCATTAAATGTAATCGTCACCTTAATTTTCTTTTTCTGTAACGGAGAAACAATCTTTTAATTTTTTTTAATCAAAATAGATTTGTCTCCAAAGGTGTTTGTAGAAGTCAAGAAAAAGAGGTTTCCTCATGACATCGGCTAGATTTTCTTTAGACGGGAATCAACGAACTACGTCTCTCCTTTATTCAGTGCATTCTTTAATGAAATTCCCGTATTTCACTATCATATACCTTCGCTTTCTTTTCCATATTTCAGATTTTCAATAATTACATCGATTGGGTTATTCAGCATTTTCAGCTTGTGGTATTCGTTCATGTGTATGTAATCTCTAGCTGATTTATTGTCGTAAAAAATGGTTGCAAGGGGGCACATTCTATCAAAGATGTATCTCGTGGTCTTTTCTTTTATTAGTACCTCTTATCATGATTCATGCATAGTCAGGTATTCAACTTAGCAGGTGGACAAGGAGACGTACATTTACTTGTAATTCGTATAGGATATGGTATGTCAAAAAAGTCTTACCACATATTCAGCTGTTGAAGTAGAATTATCACAGTCTTTGAAGTTTGCGTCAGAAAAAACTTCCTGACCTTTTCCTTTTGATTTACACGTTAGGTTGATTGACGCAGGTCTATGTAGATATCTGAATATACATTTGACTTCTTCCTAGTTCTCCTCGGTTAATTGGTCATGTTTTCAAGCCAGGTAATTTAATGAGAATACCATATCTGGTCTTGTTGCATTCGTAAGGTATATAAGACTATATATTACCTTCAGGAAAGGGGTTCTATTATCACCAGGTCCTCCGATGTTCTTGGCAAGTCCTACTGATTTGATTTTTGGCGATTATGCACCTATCATGCTACCATCAAAGTATTATGTGGTTCGTATTCCTCCATCTACTTTTGGAACAGGTGCACGATTCAGTTGTCTACATCGCGATTTATCATTATACCTAAGAAACACTTTTGTTCTCCTAGATCCTTCATTTCAAAGATATTCTTCAGTTCGTGTTTTATTTCTTCGAGATGAATCAAATCATTACTCACTGAAAAAAGTGTCATGCACGTAAAATAGGAGAGCAGCATGTTTCCTATCCTTTATTATACTTCAATGGCACTTATAATTATGATGTTATTAAAATGTAGAACTACTTTTTTTAGATAAAGGATATTTCCTATACAAAATATTGACTACTAAACTCAATATCCAAGTAGTTAAAATATTTTATTTTATTCAACTATTTTTTTCTTAGAGTATTTATTTTTCTTTAAATTTCATAAATCATAAAATGATCATCATTATCTGTATGTGATGCAATATACTAATCAACTATTTTTATGTAGGGACTGTTATGTAATTTGTAATTTAAATTTATTTAGTTTTAAGGACGTATTTGATTATTGACAATATCGAAATTTGTATTCGAAACAATATTTAGTTGTGATACAAAAAAATACTTTAATCAAATTATGAAATTAAGTAATTTTATTGTAAGTTTCAGGTTTGACAATAATACAACAAACTGGATAGCTCTTGAGCTTCACGGAAATTTAAAATCTTTTTCTAAGTATATAAAACAATGTAGGATTGGAGATATATACTTTAAAAATAACAGTGATGTCATTTTGATAATCGGTAGCTACATGTTAGAAGGAATACAAGTATTATTAGAAAAACCCATAGTTATTTTACGAAAAAAGTACGATACAGCTAAAATATCAGTAAAAGAGACCTGTAACACGGAAAAAAATATAAATTATGTACTGAGTACTATAATAAAAAAAAAAATAATATTTCGTATTAGACCTAAACCAATTGTAGTTAATGGGTTTGAATCTAAATAAATTATTTCAGTATTTAATATAATTAAAATCAATAATTTTCAATTGTAACTATTTTTGTAATTTAATAAAGTAACTGTTTTAATATCAATTATGTTAAGATTATAAGTTAGTTTTTAGAACATACAATATTAAAAAAAAATTTTATATTTTTGTTGTATAATACATTGAAAATTCTCTACATGAATATATTAATTTTTACAAAGATTTATTATTCCTTATTATATTAACCTTACATACCAAAAATTACAATAATTATAATTATAATGAAGCTGTATTATAAAGTATAGTTATATAAATTTACTAGCGTAAAATTTTTAAACGAATTACTTAGTTTTTGAATTTTTTGTTCTCGGTATTTCTTTCTATCATGATTAAAAAAGACATCTATTGATTAAAAATGAGAATTAAGATTTCTTTCAAACGTTTTTAATTCAATAAAAAAAGTAAAATTATTTTTGCTCAAATAACCACACTATTACAAAATTTACACAACATATTCCTCATGATCATAATATAACTATCGATCAATTTATTTTACAATTGATTTATTTTGACAATTCTGTCAATATCCAAAAGTTACATCTTAATACATAAAACACAGTATAATTATGTGACTTAAGTTATAGTATAGTTATGTAAATGAACACGTGATAAAAATGTGTAACCCAAGAAATAAATTGTTTCACATACGATATCAGTCAACTTCACTGCAATGGTTTATATATGTAGTCAATTCAGATACTAGGTTATATTTAATGTCACTTGTTCTATTGCACGTAAGTATAGATAAATCGTGCATTTATAATGTCTACTTGAAAATTCAATTAAAATAAGTATCTGTTGTATATAATTTTATTATATTCAAGGATAAGTTATATGTTGCATATAATTTGTAAATATAATATGTAAATAATATGTAAACGAATGATTCACATTATGTAAATTTGTATGCACGTTACTATTTTTAACCGACATTGAATAAATGCGTTTACGGCAAAGCCTTTATCTCAAATTCTTCCACCAAACATAATGTAAAATAATTAAGATAAACTTATGTAGATATTATAACATTAAATATAAAATTAAAAAATACCAAGATTTTACTTTGTTTATATTTAATCTTGTATATTATTTATACTGTATTAATCAGGCTAAATAATTAGCGCAATTACTTAGTTAATTAATTATTTATTATCTGGACTACAAGAATATATTACACGATACTAATATATTGTTGAGAGCGTGTGCAACTTGAACGATTGCACTAGTCAAATTGTCCGGACGCGCCGTCGGCATCGTATCGTAACAAGATACTTTGTTATCTTCGCTAAGCTTTTCAATGAAAAGCTCAACGAAAATAATATCGGACGTCCGCTGACGTTTCACAATGCCCTAGGCGCCAGGTTTTATGTTTTGAATCTGCGGCGCCAATCTGTCGCATACTTCGACGCGCGGCGGGCAATGACCGGAGCCGTAAACTTTAGCTATGTACGCTACAGTACTTTTATTTTACGAAACGTTAAATTAAAATTACCTGAAATGCTTAAAAATCTACTAATCAAAATTAGATATGTACATCTATCAGAGAGGGAGCTCGGATGGGTAGCGTCATGTAGAAAGCATAGAATAGTATTTTGGATTAATAAAAGTTAATTTGGATTATAAAAAACTGACGAGTGGGATAAAGAAAATTGAAGTGTAAAAGAAGTTTACAAAGTGTAACAATTAATTAATAAATAGAATAAAACAACGTGAAAAAATAGTCAAATGCATGCTAAGAAATTTTGAAACGACTCATGTGCAAAGGTGTCGATGTAAAGTACAAGAAAACAAAGTTTCGGTAAAGCTGAAAAAATATGGAAATACTTTAAGAAGAAAAATATGACAGGCATCAAAAGAAAAGGGATATCTCCAAATAACATTGATAAATAAAAGACGAACAAAGAAAGCGTGTAATGACTATCAAGAAGTCAGTTAAGATAATAGAAGAGTCAGAGAAGAGCTATATCGAGAAAATTTTGGAAAAGGTATGGAATGAAAAAATCAGTTATTGAAAAAATAATGGATAGATATATGAAAGAGCAAAGAGAGATTCTAAAAAATATCTAAGAAAGTGAGAGCAAAGATGCAGTGAAATTAATCGAGTCGGTGACAGGAATCAGAAAAAGAGACTGATGTTGGAAAAAAATTAAGTGAGTTCAGAGAGAGAGAGAGAGAAGAGAGATGTGAGCGAAAGTATCGAGAAAAATAAAACGTGAAATATGTTAGAAAACTCATTGAAGAAATAGTATTGGGAGGGTCTTAAAACGCGGGAACTGGATAAAAGAAGGATGGGTTGATAGTTGTGGAAGGGGGGGTTTTAAATGTTTCTAAATTTAATCTAGCTATAATTTAGGGTAGGAGAGAAGAACATAGTGGAAGAAAGGAGTTTTTATAATTACTCGCGACTCTGTTGAACTGCCCTTTACTTTATTTACACTAAATTATAAATTTTATTATATTTAGAATGTATACTGCGTACAATGAATGTATCTTCTTTGACGTTTGTCACTCATGCTCGAGATTACTTTTATTGAATTTTAATAAGCGATGACGGAGAAGTACGTGAGCTATTGACCACGAGGTGCCGGCTTCCATCTTGGTGGAGAATTTTAATTTGTAGATGGTAATACACTTTTTAAATTAACAACTATATAAGAGTCTATCGATAAATACTTAAATAAATTAATATTAAAATTATTAAGGTCTACCTACAATTTATAATCAAAATATATGAATAAATTTTCAGTCGCGTATCTGGAAAACAGCTTAGTTCACACTGGAAATCTTTTCTAATTATATTAAAAAGCTGCGTGTGGTGCTTTTTGATCGTGCTAGTCAATCAATAGGTTATCGATGCACCATTGATGTGCGGCGTCCTCCTTTTTATCACGTGTCGTCACCATTTTTTTTACAATTGCACAATGCAATCTTTTTCGTCACGTGACGCGCCATTCTTACGAAATCCTTAACAGGAGCTAAAACATCTAAAGATAAAACAATAAATAGAAAAGGAGAAAAATTGTTAAATTCGTTAAAAGAAAGGAATATATATATATAAATTTAAAATCGAAAATAGATAGAAAGAGACAGTGGGTTTATTTTTGACAACAAGGGTTCGTCGGTGATAGACTATGCAACTTTGAATGAAGAGGTAGAACAAGAGATTTTGAATATGAAAATAGTAAATAGAATTACACTCTGATCATCAACCGTTAACCATTGAATTGACAAAAAACATTGTAATAAAACAAAAATAAGAAAATTTGTATGACAGAAAAAACATTAAAGGAGTAAAAAAAAATTAATAGAAGCAAAAAATATAATATATATTCATGGCAGGAGCTTAAATAAATTATGAAAAACTCAATCATAATCAAAGAGGATTACAGAAAACGAATAGGTAGAAAGTATGATGGGATGAGGGTTGTTTGGAGCTGAAAAAAAATGCTGATTTGTTATAAAAAATGGAAAATGGAGGCATATATGGAAAAGAGAAATGTCTATAGTGTAGTGATACTGCAGAACAAAAAGAAAAAAAGAAATAATAGAAGAAGCGAGAAAAGATAAGCCCGGAAAAATATTTAATAAACAAAGAAACGCAAAAAAGAAAAAATAGATGAGAATATAAAGAAATAAGAATGGTGGAACTATTTTAAGTATATTTATAACGTAAAAAACATAGAAGCTTAGAAAAACGAGAAAATGTGTTGGAATAAATACATACAACAGGAAGAAGAAATGATAGAAGAAGTGATGTCAAAGGAGATAGTGAACATAATAAAAAAATGAAATGGAGAACATATATTGGGTCATATAGAATTGCAAATGAAATATAGAAACAGGGAGGTCGAGATATAGTAGTAAATATGAAAGAAATTGTAAGTGAATTAATGAAAGGTGTGAATTTACTGGTAGAATGGTGTAACGGAATTGTAGTATCACCATTAAATAAAAAGAAAACAAAAACAATAACAATAATTATAGAGGTATAACATTAATGAATACTGGCTAAAAAATATATACAGAAATAAATATATATAGAATAGAGGAATATGCGGAAAAGGGAAGCTAAATCATACTCAGTTTTTTGCATATTTTGCAGGTTGAAAAGCCGCTTTTGATAGTATAAATAAAAAATAAATATGAATAAGGATGAAGGAAGTAGATATAGAAAATTACTTGATTCATACAAAAAAATAATGAAATAATTAAAGAGAAAAATACAAAAAGACCTATAAGACAAAGATGTCCTTTAAGTAAAATTTTATTCAAAATTGGAACATCGAACTTGAAGGAAAAACTGAATAAAGCAAGGAGTTAGGAGATAAAAATTGGGAAAGTAAGAAGAAGATTAATTATTTTTTCCAACAATGTAGTTTTATTAGCTAAAAAAGAGTCCGAATTCAGAGAGATGTTGGGAATATTGATACATTTTTTAATGAGAAAAGGGCTAGAATCGAACGCCGATCAGACTAAAATTATAAGTTTTAGGAAAGCTAGAAGAAAGAGAAAAAAAATAGTATTCAAATGAAAACATAAAAATATAGAAACAATAAAACAATTTATTTATCTACGATACACATTTTTTCAAAATAATAGCAACGAGGTACATAAAAATGTACTAGTAAAAGGGAAAATTTGGTATTAGATGAAACATAAGTATTTTGAAAAATTTATTGTAAAAAGATTTTAAAATAAAAATGAAAATTTTTCACCCGTAAATGAAAAGTGTACTATTTTATGGAGTTGGAAAAAAAGTGAGGAGACTCAAATAATACAAAAAAAATTTTAAATTAACTCTAGGTCTAGACACAAATACTCTAAATAACGTTTTAATCTTACAAACTAAAAAGAACAATATCGAAATACAAGCTGTAAACAAACAATTACTTTGGAATTAAAATTATAAATAACGATGGGATAGAAACTAGCAATGATTACATTAAAATAAGGATATAAGAATGAAAAATGTTAGAAAACAACCGGCAATAGATAAAAAATATAATAAGCAATATATAAAAAAAAATGTGTTTCTGGTAATGGTTATGATGGTTTAGGAGTAAGTGGAAGAAGAAATTAGGAAACTTAAATATGTTAATTGATGAGGTAAAAGATATTAAAATAAGTTGATAGATCCAATTATGGATTAGTCAAGTTGAAAAATTTAAATATATAGAGGAATTTAAGTATAGAACATTTGAAAGTATAACAGATAAATAATTTATGTATAATTTAAAAAAATGGAGAAAAAAGAAGAATCGGTATGAAATTTTAGCAAGATTTAGAATGAAAAATTAAATTACAGCAAATCAACACTGGCTGAAATTGGAAGAAAAATGTGTAGATTATGTAATGGAAAGATAGAGTCATTAAAACACATCATAGAAGAGTGTAGAAAAATGGAAATCAAGGCGCATAATTGGTCAAGTTGCATCATCATTTTGTTGGACAATTAAAAATTAGAAGAGAAAAAGAGAAGAATAAACGTGAATAAGAACAGAAACTATAAAATATACGCAATTATAGTGTGAATGAACAATAAGAAGAGAATTCGACGTGAAAAACACGCAATGCATGTTTAAATATAATTAATGTACAAAGAAAAAATATTTAATGTATTAACAAGGTCGATTCCTCTTGGAGCTGCTATCATGAAAGGATAGATGATAAAGGGGAGAATTTAAAATAAAGATGGTAATTCAATTCTATTCCTGTGTATTATGTTCTGCACGGTGCGTGGGTGTTTCGCGGCGAAAGACTTTTACTGCCGTTCCAAGACTGCTCATCAGCGGACTTCTATCGAGAAGCCACTGCTCTTCTGGGCGCTTCTTCTGCTACGCGGAGGGCCTCACTGTCGGCGAGCTTCTGGTTCTTATGAAGTAATGCTGCGTCAAGGGCTTCTGCTTGTCGATAAATTTCCGTCACTGCACCGAATGCAGCTTCCACTATTGCATAGCTACAGCTACTGCTGTTCTTTTTTGGCGCGAATTTATATACATCGTGGCAGTACCTGGTTCGAGTTGTTCCATCCTTTAATGAGAGTTTTGCGGACAACCCTCTATGGCCCTAATAGTAGTTTTATTTGATGACTTCTTGGTAGCCTCAAACATCTGCTAAATGGCTTCAAGAAAAACTTCGATGGACATTTAATTTGTTTGATTAAACTCTTTTAATTTCCTATAATTCACGCAGGCGACTTATTTTTAATTATTCCATATCCTAACATCTCCATTACTATTGCAGTTGAATGGGCTTGAATTTAAGTGTGTGCGCGCGCGCGCGTGTGTGTGTGTGAATGTAACTCAGTGGTTTTGTGTATAAATAATTGTGTATTATTATGAAGGTGTGTTGATGTATTATAATAATGTAATGTTGATGTACTTAATAACTATTTTCACATAAAAAACCACGGAATGAATGTTTCTGAAAATTTAATTATGAATGGTTCAGAATGAATTAAACTCGTGAAGTGCACGTGTGAATGTATGAAAGTTAACGGAATATAGTTATATACGACATGAGAAGGCGGCGCAATATTATCTATGATAATATCTAATCGATGATAGGCGATATTGTAGATTCAGTGGACTTAGTATTACAAGATACATTTGTCGATCTTGTATATATATTCAGTGAAGTTAGTATTATTGATTGAAATAAAATTATTTATATCACTTAATTTCGAAGTTTTTAAATAGAGACTATTTATGATAATTATAAATAGTTTTTTAAAGTACAATGGTTATAGAATTCTGTTGAGAGTAATGGTACTGCAGTTTATCTTTTCTATTGTATTCCAAGGAAAATTTGTATTCTTCGTATTTCAAACACCATTGGAAAAGTCTTTCGTTGGGGTCCTTTATATTAAATAACCGAAATAATGCTTTAATATCGCTCATGATTCTAAATATTCTCCCTTATGTGTATGGTTAAAAATGTTTTTTTTGCTAATAAAATAGTGAATAATTCTCTTTCAATATGAGTGTAATTTATTCAGAGAGATTTAAAGTTTTCCTGGTATATTTATTTAGTAAATTTGTCCATTTTTTGTTTTGTTATAGGACAGAGTTTAATACAAATTTATTAGCACCATATGTTAGTATAAATACTTCTAACAATCTAGATACTGTAAGATAGGACTCGAAATTAAATATAATTTTAGCTTTTCAAAACCTTCTTGCAATGTGCTTGATCAATTGAATTTGACGCTCTTCTTTAGTAGGTAATTAAAGGTTTTATGATTAAACTGTAATCTTTTCTAAATCTTCAATAATACCTAGATAATTGAAGAAAAGATTTTATTTTCTTTTAATACGTTGGAGATGCATAGTTTACTATTGCTTTGATTTTCTGAATATAGCTTTACTCCAGTTCTTTTATGCAGTTATCTAGATACATTACTTTATATTTGAAAATTTCGCATATATCAAGTTGTAACTTCAGATTATATTCCGGTAGTCAGTGAAAAAATTTTTTAGTCTCCTGTTATGAGTATCTAAGGAGTCTACGAAGCAAATTATATCATTTAAATATAATATACAACGAATTCGTGGAATTTTAGTTAAAGCTGTTGAATTGATCAAGCGAGAAACAATCTAGAGAATTTTTTAATCCGAAAGATAATCCAATGAATTCATAATTTCCTAAATTTTGAATTGCCGATATCGCAGTTCAGAAGGTTTGTTGCTGGTGAAAAGAAAATGAATTAATTGGTGTAAGAGTCTTTTTAATTTTATTTATTTCTCTTAATTGCACTGAAAGTTTTACAAAATCATAAACAGAAGTAAAGAAGGCGAAGCCGTGTAGGTTGCTTCTTCACGATATTGCGAGGCAAAAGATTTTGAAGTGTACGTTGTGTCGAACTTTTATACACTTTTTCCGGCTCTCTTCTTCTTCCTATTTCCTTTACAAACATGTTACCATTAGATTATTCTATCTTCTTTTTTAATTTTCTTAGTTATGAATCTCTGATGCGTGTAATACCGGCCAATATAGCGATTCTCGTCTCCGCTGAATTTGACAATTTAAACCTAAGATATAAACTTAATTTCTTAATCGGAGAAACGATCATTTCCTTTTTACTGGAAAACCCCCGTTCGCGTACATTATTCGAATTTTCCCATTATTGTTAATCTGAAGTTAATTTGCGCCGATGGAATTTCTGTCAGCATATTACCGAGAACAATTCGGTTCATATACGATGTTCGTTCTTGGACGCCCACACGTGCTCAAATGTACACTAAGCAACAACAGGTTATTCCAACGCAAAAATTTAGAAAATGGAGTTTTACACTTGTCACGAGGACCCATTTTTATTTAGTGAAAATCTGATGCTAAATTTAAAGTTGTAAAATATTTAGTGTTTTCCAATAGATCTAAAATTTCATAAACATTAGGAATAGGAGTTGAGTTTTTGATAATTGGTCACGACACATCCTTTTTTATTTGTTGCGAAGGTAAGTTTTTTGGTGCAAATAAAACGTATTAATTCCAAACTGATTAAGATGATTGCGTGTTATAATTCCTTAGAATGTATTCAATTTTCTTTTTCACTTCCTCCTTAAATCATTTGAAATATCTATAACTATTTGAAGCTGCAAGCTTTTCTGTTATAGTATCGATTCTATGATATATTGTGTCTATGGAATTCAGAGTGTCGCATTCGAGAAAAAATATATCGCAATAATCCCTGTAAATATCTAAGATCGTTGTCTTTCTTCTCTATTTAAATGATCTAGTTTAGGTTGAGTTTATAAGAATTATATTCTGTTTTATGAATAATTATTACATTTTATTACGTTATATTCACGATTCTATAATCTGGACTAAGCTGTTGGATTTCGATGTATGGTAAATTGATTTTTATGTAGCGCTCATTCGTATTCAATATTTATATTATTGTTTAGGAGTTTGAATCGACCTTGACAATACATTTGCAGATATGCAGTCCATTTCCCAATATTTTTCTATTTATTATGCTTTTAGTAAAAACAGTATTTATAATTTTTACTTTCAAAAAAGTTTCAAATCTTGATTGATTCAAACTTGATTATACTTGAAGTCGATTGTAGAAGGTCTTCTATTTTAAAGATATATTTTGTGAATATTTAATAGAAATTTAATACTGTCTAATTAAAAAAATCCTTGTTGGTATTCAATAATCATACCTAAACTGGTAATGACGTTTGAAGTTTGATTATCGATATATCAGTACTTGTAAAACTTCTACATTTTAATTTAGTTCTTTCATCGACATTAATTATAAATTAATCAGCTGGTAATTGTAATGAGTGATTGCAAAAATTTGAGTTCATTAAATTCTTATTGGTTCTTCTTATTCTGCCTTAAATAGATTTACTTTATTTGGTGTAGCAGTAACCAATAATCAGTAGAATTTAAATGATTTATAATTGACGGAATAGAATTTTATGCTTTTTTCGGCATTCAGACTTTAAGTATTCTCATCTCTTGCCGAAATATAATGGCACACAAGATTTTTAATTATTTGAAAATCTAGTATGATTAAATATGAAATAATCTAGTAAAAATAATAACAAAAATTCTAATGAATTTATTACCTATAAGTAAATAAATAATATTATGTTAACTTATTCACCAAAAAACAAATGAGAAATTTTACAAGTAAACTACATAAACCTTGGCTTAATCAATTGATCTACTGAGTCAATGATTAATTCAATAATATAATTTTTTAATAAAATTATCTATAAATCTAGAAAAAACAAAAAACTGATGATTTCAAAACTAATAATTAGCATCCATATATTCCACAACTGGAGCTATAAACAGCCATATAGAATATGTATAGACTCCACCAACAATGCCCGATTAATTTCTAGTGATATACTAAATTTTGAGGTCGGTTAAAAAATCGCTAATTATATATAAGTCAATAAAAATTATGTTAGATAAATAGAAGGATTCTACAATTAATAAAAGAATATGCAAAATTCCAAATCTATATACCTAACTTCAATATGAAGATACATAAACTGGAGCATACGATAAAAGATTATATAACATATTTTAATATCGAAAGCAATTTTGAATTGACAGTATGTAAGTCATTTAAGCTAATATTATTACTTAACGAATTCGTTAAAAATGCTTATTAAGAATAAATTAAAAAAGAATCGATTGTTAATATAATATTTAATCGAAGAAGTACTTCCTTAATATATTTAAAAAAATTTTTAAATATTTCATACTTTAATTTTTAAAATGTGTCAAAGAAGTACAATACATGATTTTTATAATTATGTACGAATGTATAATGAAGTAATAATAACCTACAAATTTATGTTAAATATTATATATTAAAAAGGATTTGTTTTGTCGAGATTATTAACATTTTTACATATAAGATATTATTTATATATTACTTAAATAAGGCATATTTTTCATTGCTTAAGACTCTTATTATAAAAATTATACAAACAATAATTTTTTAATTATTATAATATATTACGCTATTAAAATTAATTTATTATTGTATTTTGAACAATGTGGAATGATAAAAGTAGCATACAATTAATACTTTAAACACAAATAATACTGTTAATTTTTAGATAATGTATCTATGTAAATGTGTAACTTTAATTGGCAATAATAATTTATTTATTTATTAAGAATCTTGCCGAAAATAAGTTTATTATTACAAATGAGATATAAAGATTATCGTCTTCAATAAGCTTGTTGATGTTATTAAACTGACGAATTATTTTTATAAAGATACAAGTGAACACTGGACTCGGTGGTAGTACAATATATTTTCAATGCTATTTGTTCACTAAACTTAAGATTTCAATGCATTTTTTAAAATACATGGTTTTAGTGTTTTCTTGCTTTCTTTTTAATTTATGAAGATTATATAAAATTGTCCACAAGTTTTTTAGTACATACATAGTAGATACTTGGCCTATATCCATTTATGTATTCACGTACAGAGAACTTATATTATTATCAGGTACTATGCAGAAAGTTAACATTATAATAGTAGCTATTTATCATGTGTTTATCCAGCATTTCATGTTCTGTAAAAAAAAGATTTATAATTTAATTATAAATTGTTAATAGTTTTTATATTGATTTGTTAATATTTTAATTGTCAAAGTTTTAAATAAGTTGGTATGTATTTTTTATCAATTAGTATTTATGATATTAGTGTAAGATTAATCAGGGTATTTACTAAGAATTATTTATGTTATTCAATTTTGATATAAAAACATTGTTAGAAAAAATTCAATATTTAGTAAAAAATTAGATCAATTTTAATATATAATTTGATGAAGACCAATTTAATAATATGCTATAAAAATTATGCAATTATGAAATATTTATAAAATTTATCTTGAAAAATATTATATTACCTTTAAATAAATATAAAAGTTACTATTATTAATATTATCAATAAATAACGAAAAAAATAAATAAAATTGAAATTCGAACATGTGATATAAATTAGAAAAATATTTTCAAAATTAAAAAGTAAATAGAAACATTATTCAAAGTAAATAAAACGAATAATCAAACAAAATAATGTAAAATCTTAGTACTTTATTTAAGGACGCTCAGATAAGTTCACTTAAAATAAAAAAGTTATTTGTGTCAAAGTTAAAGTTAAGAAAACATCGAATCATCAGCAATTCAGTTTTAGTTTAAAAATACAAGAACATCTTGTTAATTCTTAAATCCTATTTAATATAAAAAAAATAATAATTTAAAAATACTTTTCACGTGTATGAGTTAAAAGCAAACAGTCTATTATATTAATATAGATAATATAACGGATGAAAAACACCGGATTTCATACAAGAGTCTAGCTAATTGTATATTTTCTTAAAAAAACATGTTTTTTATTTTTAGAGTATTATCTGCGGGTCAGTATGTAAACTGAATATTAAATTTTCTCGTTTGATACATGGGTAAAAGTAACTATAAATATACTTGATCAGTATTAATATCCTTTTTTTAACAAATAAACTTTCTTTTTAATATTCATAGAATTTATTTATTATTATACGACAACGATCTAACACAAAATTAAGTACAATTATAAAATACTAATGAAATCGCGCGTCTATAATGAAGGTACTGATTTGACTACTGTAACACCAAACTTGGAAAATTAATATCTTCTTTGGATTAAAAGGGGAAAACAGTCAGTTGAGTAGTTAATGTGACAATAATTTAAGAAAACATATTATTAATTTAATGATAATATATAAATTGTTAAAAAATACGTTTATAAAAAAAAAATTTCAAAAAACCATGTAATAGGATTCCATTTCAACCGATAAAAAAAATTTAGAAGTGTGTAGTTATGTTTGAGATGATTCTACCCAGATAATGAACCTTGTCCATCAATACTAATAAAAAATATCCATATCTAATGGAATAAAAAAATATTAATTAATATACATTTTATCAAAATATACTGCTGATTATTGTAACGACTGAAAGTATGTAGTTGACTTAACTTTTGAAATAAAGTACTTAACGAATGACAGGAATAGTTATTTTACAATATTAACTTATACTTACATCATGTATTAACGTAAATATATTGATACTTTAACCCATGTGTATTTAATTAAATGATTTCAGTCGAATCCGGAATAGGGTCGTCCATTAACATAATTTATTAAAACTTTTATCTCCAAATGAATAAGAAATAAATAAATAAAAAAAATCAATAAAATGATACTATAAAAATTTATTATAACAATATAAAAAGTACAATAATACAAAAACATTTTGTCGAAAAAATAAAATTTAATATTAAAAAATCTAGTAAAATAATAACGAAAATTCTAATGAATTTACCACCTATAAGTAAATAATTAATATTATGTTAACTTATTTGCCAAAAACAAGTAGTGGGTTTTAAATAGAGGGAGAGAAAGAGCGAAGGAGAATTGAGAAAGCTAGGCAAAAGTTGTTAAAATTATATAATATAATATAATATAAGTTACATTATAAAATTTTCCATTAGTAGATTTTTATTAATATTTTTTAGTTAAAAAAATATTAAAAAAATATTAAAATATTAAACTTAGATATTTAAGTTATTATTATTAAGGTTTTAAGATTTATATAAAATTATAATATATAAATTCAGAAGTTTCTTTTAAAATTTACACTAATTTAAACTGATTGCTTTATATTACCGATAACATTTTTATTTCATTCATAGCATAAAATTTGTTTTGTTGCGCTTTTATTATTAATAATAAGCAGTTAATTTAATTTTAATTTTATAAATGAAAATGCTTTTGGAAAATACATCGAATAAATAATGCTGTACGGTAATAAGACATATTTTAAGCTGAGGTATATTTTGTCAAAAAATAAATAAATTGGGAACTATTTTAATTTGTTACCTTTTATATTATAGTATTATTATTTTTCATTTAAAAAATTACACTAGTAATTGTAAAATTAATTCTAAATTCAAATTTTTATTGAAAATAATACAACAAATTTCTTACACATTCTTAAGTATTTTAAAATGTTTATTTTTTTGTATTTTTGATAAACTTCTTTATTCTTTATAATAATAATTTTCTATTTATAATCTAATTTTCATAAATTTTTTTAATTTATAATAAAGATACATTTAATTATTTTTCACTCAAACTTAATATAAAAATTTAATTAATAATTTATACTACCATAATAATACTACATCAAGTTTGTTTTCGTTCATATTAGTTATAATACACCCTTATAAAATGTTTTTAACAACAAGGTATTTCTTTTTATAAGAATTATAAATAATTTTGTAACATAAATAAATCTGTAGGATCAGAATTTAGTTTCAACTTTTATTAAATTGACATATTTAAAGAATAATACGTTTATTTCAACAAAAATTAATCTTTAAAACACGTTATCAATTCTGTTTATATATATATATATAATTGTTTAATATTTATTATATATATAATTGTTTAATACAACTATTATTTATATCTAAAAAATAACTTAGAAATATTTGAAGTTGAAATTTTTTTAAATTACTTATATTCTTAAATTTTTAAGAAGCTTGTGCAATATTTGAATTTTTAATTACTATATCAATCAATATTTTGTAAATTATGAATCATAATAAAATGTTCTTTTTAAAATAAAAATACCTATCACTTATTTATATTTGTACATAGTTACCTTTTAGTCAGACATCAGTCTCAATACTCATGCAGGCAAGATGTATATTATTATTGTAATGAGGATTGCAGAGAGGTTTTTTTACAATACCTGAACGACGTAACAAAATGCCTTCTTCTAATTCCATAATATCTGATGATGATTCTGACATTGAAGTCTTTTTTATATTTTGGCCTATAAAAATTAGTTATCAAATTGAATAATATTAAAATAATACATAGTATTATATGTAATAAAAATATATGTTCTGGTTTAAATGTACATTCATCAAATAAAAATAATTTCTTCAGATAAGGTCAGAAATAAAATTTTTGTAAACTTTTTTGATAGAACTTCATTAAAAAAAATTTGTTTATTGTATGAAAATTGTAGAGGTTATTTTAAAAAAGCATTTATAATAAAGTCATTTGTAGTACTTTTTGGAAATAAATTCTACTTAAATTTATCGTATATTCGTAAATATTACGATAATAATATATATTAAATGAAAATTCAAGATAGAAAGAAAATAGAGAGTGAGAAACAGGAATTTTTATGTAAGTGATAAACAACACGAAGTAATAAACAAAATTTGAAATGATTAACTCGATATTGATTCATAATAAATACTTACGAATGTTTTTTATTTTTTTATACATTATTTATTTTATTTCTTTCTTTAATTAAATATTGATTATTAAACAATTAGAAAAATCTTACACAAAATAGAAACAAATTTCATAAATCAGATGCAACATCAGCTAAAGAAGAGATATTGAAATATATTCCATTACTTGCATGATACTGCTTCAATAGTATAAAAGATAAGTTTAAAAAAATGTTTTTTGTGAACTTATAAAATCACACTAAATTGTCGCTGGAAATTATTATTGGCAGTAGTTTTTTATTATTCAATCGTATTTAAAGAAAAATATCCGAAATATAATAGCAGGGCTAAAGAGCTGATTTTGTTATACGATAATGTTATGCCTCATATTATAAAACTGGTATAATATACACACATCAAATTTATTACATCCTTGTAATATTATCATTTTAATTAATATAATCAATTCTTTCTGAAGGAAGATTCTTCTCATATAAAAGAAACTCCATCAAAATAGGCTAAAGGTACCATCTCTTGGCCTAGATACTCAATCATGCTGCCACTTATCGACCACGATTTTTTTTTCTTATCACGGCTCATCGATCGATAATCGATCGATGCTATCAATGTGATCGAAGGCTTATGTAGTAGTATGCGCAATAATGATCTTAAATGAAAAACTTCATACATAATATAATTCAAAATCTATCACAATTAATACGTGCTAATTATTAAAAGTTAAAATATTTAGATAATTCTCAATAATCATCCATCAGTTTAAAGTGAATTATTTATAATTAATTCCTTTTTCTTAACGACAATTACAACTCAATATTTGTTTAATTACTAGTGACACTTAATATATACATGGAAATTAATAATCAACACGTGGTGGCCGGCCGCTATTGAACTAATATTTTTCTTGGATGATCATTGACTCACTAACTACAAAATATAGAGCAGCTTTATGATTTTTTCTGTTTAATCACGAATAAATATAGTGAAAATCAATTTACTGTATAAAGTGCACGTAATATAAAGAACATAATCTGTAAATATTAGTGTATAAAAATTATAAATATTAGTTAAAATTAAAGAATATCATTCAATTGACCTAACACTTTTCTTTCAATCTCTTTGAAAGTAATTGTTGGAATAAACGAAAAACTTAAAAAAGATAGAAACTTATTTCCATACCTAATACATATGTAGTATTAATTTAATATAATAATAGGATATAATGTAAAGAGTCTAAAAATTTTATACGAACAAACAGTAAAATATCTCAAATTCAATATTTTTAATTGATTCTTTAATTATCTTTTCTTTGTTTACTTTTTTTAATTTTTCTGATGTTTTATTCTTCTCAATGTTATTTGAGAATGTATGATTTAACTCCAGTCATGGTATTATTGAATTAAAACAATTGATGGAACTTGTTCCTCTATCCGCACAATTGGTCTGTGCTATCTCTATCATTTCAGTTGCCAATAAGATCTTCAAAAGATTCTTCTTCTGTGCATCTTCTAAGTCATCTTGAAACTCTCACCGTGACTTCATATTGTCCACTGATGTTGTAGTTTGAAGCGGTCTTTCACATTCATCAGCTTTTTCTACTACATACGTGTCATGAGAATTGCTTCTGATAATACAATATGTTTAAAAATATTTAATTTAGAGTTTACAGCCGGGTCCTTGTTGAGTTTTTTTGATGGAAATTACATATCTTAAATCTTCTGGCTAGCCAGGTTTTATTCCAAAAAGTAATTCGTATGGACTAGTTCTTATTGCTCTGTGACGAGTCCTGTTTATAGCTCGTTGCGCTCTACTTATCAACTTATCTTATGTATGACTTCTCAGCTCCTATCCTGATTATCACTTCTAAAACCACGGCATTTACTCTTTCTACTTTACCGTTACCTCTTTCTATTCCAGCGGTGATGACCAAGTGCTAGATACCTTCTGTGTCGTAGAAATCTCCGAACTTGTTTGATGTAAATGTAGTTCATCTATTAATGATAATTCTATGTCAATTGCCGAAATGTTATTGCCATATCTTAATTTTTTTTTAACCGTGTCTAAACTCTCTATTGCTTTTATTGGAAAAAATAAAGTATATTTAGTAAAAGCATCCACTGAGATTAGTATGTATTTGTATTTTATATACATCACAGGTAGTGGCCTCATGTTATCTCTCAGTGGATACTGTCTATAGTAATAGCGTCTTTCGGAATTTGGTTCAGTAATCCTTTTGAAAGACTTAACTTTTGCGCTCATAAAATGCATGGCAAACAATTTTGAATACTTTTCTCAACTCTTCCATCGAGATTCTTATTCTTAAAAGTGGTGCATCAACAAGAGTTTTTTTTGAGTACAATAAATTCTTTTCTTTATTATTCTCTGAATTGATACTTATTATTTTTTGTTAAAAGATTACTTAAAGGTCTCGCTATCTTAACAAAATCTCAAATAAATTTTCTAAAATATCCTGCAAGTCCTGAAAAACGCATTAATTGTTTTTATATACGTGACTCTTTATAATTAAGGATATTTGTAATTTTTATTTACTAATATGATATGATTTAATAATATGACCTCAAAATTCTATTTTGGTTCTTACCACCTGATATTTTTATATATTTTTTACAATTAATGATTACTCGATATCGCTCTGCGCATGACAATAGGAAAACTTAGTTCTATTATTACCTTCTATTTATCTAAAATTAGATGTGTGTGATCTCTTATTCGGCTTCCAATAAATATTTCCTCTGAAGCAACGTTAACTTGGGTGATAATATATTCTAAGTTATATCGAGCTCCATAGACATCTGTTGGAATTGTTACAAGCTCTTCTGCATGTATAAGAGTTCCACCGAAACCACTTAAATTTCTCAAAGATAGTTTCACCTTATCTATTTCATATTTATGGTAAAGCAACTTCTGTACTCGTCTCCAAACGTCTGCTCTAATAATATATTTTGCAGTTCCTGTTTCTTATGATGGTGTAGCGTTGACTTCACCATCGAGAATATTTTTATACATTCGTCCACTACTGTTAATGTCTCTCATGCCACCCTTTTTCACCTGGTTTATTGGTGTTGATTTAAATGTCTGGGCTAGATGGACAGTCTCTTTACATTTATAACATCTTGGTCCTCTTTCATTGAATAGACATTTGCTTTTTTTGTAACACTTTACTTTATTTGCTGATTTGCTGTCACTCTTTATGTTTTTATGAAGATTTGTTGAAATACCTGTGTTATATTTGTCGAATGTACTTTGTACACTGTTGCTCTATTAAGAAATTTTTCAAGCTGCATGCTACGTTTCTGCTACGTCTGGTAACTCTATAAAATGTAAACAATGGTAAGATGGTAACTTGGCGATAGCATCTGTTGGCAATCTATCTACAGTATATTGAATTATTAGAGCATCTGAGAGTACACCTTTCTGTCCTCGACTTCTCATTCTCAGAAAATATCTTAGCAAACTTTCATTTCTTTTAGGGTATCCTTTTCTGATTGCGTCATGTACAGTCTTTTTACTTATTCTTCGTTTGAAATTGGCTTCCAATGAGTTACATAGCTGTTTGCATGTACACATATCTTTAAGTCAATCACTCCAATCTTTTGTGGTTTCCGTTAACGCTCATTTAGCAGTCGTTAAAATTAGATAATCATACTATTCTGCTATTTTCGCATTTTCTTAAACTTTTTCAATCCATTTTTCTATAGGTGTACTTCATCTAATATAGAAAATTTTGGTAAAATCTCTATTACTTCTCAAAAAGGTAATTTTGTGTATTACTATTCGTGTATGAGGACAGTGCGGACGTTGAGGTTGTATTTTAATGATTTGCTCCAATTTATATTTTTTTATATGTTATTTAATAATTATAATTTTACAAAACTTAATTTTTGTGTTTATTCGAATTTGATTATTTGAGAAGTAATGAGAAATTGTAGAGAGAATTAAGATTGAGTAATGAGAGTCATTTGTCGTTACTCCTTTTATATAATTCGAGAGTTCGGATATTCTCATAACATTTCTTATTTAGTGTTCTAGATAAAAACGCAACGTGTATTAATATAATATTTAGTCGATTAGTTCCTTTTTTTAAATGAAGATTTTATTACTATTTCGAAATTCAATAATTCACAAGTAATGTAAAATTTTAGAACATGATATTTGAATACTTAGCGGCAGTAAGTATGGCAATGTGTCAATTTTTCAATGTTCTGATATTTCCGAATACTATCGTGAGAAAGTGCAGAGTGAGTATAAATGTCATGTATGTATGCAGGTACATTACACGTGTATTACTTTCGTAAATTATTATTGTTTGTTATTTCGAATGTCTGAGATGATGTTGGTGTAAATCGTGCCAAAGCTTCTAGCATAGTTTGTTCTATACTTACCATCCTTTGTTCTGCATTTTTGACAGCTGAAACTAACTCCTTTTCTCGTCCTTCTGAAAATGTACTGTTTCATATGCTCTATTTATTACAGGTTTTTGCTAAAATTCTCGATTTTAATTCATTTTTATAATAATTACATCTGATTTATCCGACCTACCTATAGTAACGTTCGCTGCTATCTGCTGTGCTATTCTTTCTCTTTGTTTTTTAAGCACTGTGTCCTTTTCAACTCTCGATGGTTGGTTACGGGATAAAGCATAGTACACCTTGTTCTTACTCACTTTTCCAGACGACTACTTCTCCAGTGGAAGTTGACACTTCCTCTGTGTGTTTTTCCCTTCCGCAGTCGCACTAGTTGCGTCCTGATTTGGCTCCAATTTATCGTCTTACAACCTTGAGACTAATCAGCACCTTTCGAGTTCACTCGTCTTAATGTGCAATTTTTTCTAGTTGTACCTTTGACTATTTTCCGTGTTACTCTTCTTTTCTTTAGAGATTTACGTGTATCTGCACACTTTATTCTCTACCGTTTTCCTTATCAACGCTTCTTATTGTTCGTTGTTATTTTCAAAATAAAGTATATTTTATTTTCATTATCTTTTTTTTCTTCTGATATTGATTTTTAAATATTTTTATAACTAAACTTTTTTTTTAATTTTTAAATTATTTTCTCTTCATATTTTTATTATTTTTTTTTAGATATTTTTTTCTCTATTAAAATATCTCACTACTTATGCTGACTCTTTTTACTGTATTCCGGATGAGCCCATAAATGGTAGGATTAATTAAATATAACAATAAGACTTAATGTAAAAAGTTTAATAATTTTAATGAATCAATAATTTTATATAAATAAACATTAAAATATCAAAAACTCAATATCTTTAATGAATTATGTAATTATCACGATGTTTATTCTTCTGAATATTTTTTGAGAATGTATGATCTGACTCCAGTCATGGTATTATTGAAGTAAAAGAATTGATGGAGCTTCTTCCTCTTTCTCCACACACATATATTATTATTATTATCATTATTATTATTATTGTTGTTGTTATTTGGTTGTCGCCGAAAATTGTCTATGGGGAGACAGATATTCTCGTCAATAGAATGATAGCTTTACGAGAATTATCTTCCGAAACATGAAAGAGTATATAAGGAAAGAATGAAGGTGGTACTGAATAAATGAATTCAGGGACTCTTAAAATGGAACCCTTAGAAGAACATATATGCGCATGGAACGGAGGCGGGCTACTGAAGATGTAAAGGCAGCTGACTAGTGGATCTGCATGTCACCGATAGTCGGAGTCATCGTAAATGCGTATCTTTGATGAGCAAAAATTTACCACTGTAGAAGACCCATAAAAAGAGCATCACTCAAATAGTATGAATGACGATGAATGAATAAGGGGGTCTAGTAACACGGATTTTTCTTGAACCCAAGAGAGCCAACCAACGTATATAACGGAATGATAATAGAGGGAAAGTTATTCTCAAACCAATGTCAGACCACCTTGTTGATCGTTCTTTATTGCCCTGTGATAAGATCCTACTACGATATAGTCAGAGAGCGACAAAATCTAAAATCATCAACTCTGCTGGACAATCCTTTAAAGCTACATTTCAAATAAATAGATATCATGCTAACTCACCTGTTTATCTAAGGAGATGGAAAGAACATCTAAGCCTAAAAACATAGAAGGCAACTACAAAGGAGAACTAGTAAACATAGTAGGTAAAAATATCTAAAAAGACCAAGGGACGAAGCCAAAAAGGCGAAAGCTGCGGCACAAGTTTTGAAGCCAGCTGAAGGAAAATCCTATACTAATATTATAGAAGGGATCTGCTAAGAAATGAATCCATTTAAACATGTTGCGCAAATCATAAATATGCGCTACAAATGGATGAAGATCTTCTTATAGAGATAAAGAGCTCGATCAAAAGTAGGAAAGCTCTTGCAAAGACCTTTAAATATATAGTAGTACGTTTTACAGCCAATCTTTGAAGCCTAGTGCTCAAGTAAAATTGGTGATGCGAGACTTTGAATGCTCTATAACAGAAGAAAAGATTAAAAAAAATCTTTCAAACATCTTGACAAAAAGGGAAGACTCTCTTGAAGTAAGGCTGACGAAGACCAAAAATCGGAACGGAGGATAGCAACCGCCACGGTTATTGTAGAGGCTACCAAAAATATTCAGATCGATCTGCATAAAAATAGAGTGAGTAAATTTCAGGATTCGTCGGCAACAAGAGATAGATCGTTTTTATAGGTTTGTCGAATATCGATACTTTAGCGGTAACTACAAGGGCCCTTACCAAAGCAAGTATTGTTATATGTATGGCGTAGAGGGTTATTATTCATTGCCTCAGACTAGACCGCTGATTCTAAATGCTTCCTATGTGACGTACCAAATAGAAAGAAAGAAGAAATTACGCAAATTACTAAATTCGAAGTACGTCGGACATTTTGAGAGGCCTTAAGAGAAGGCAGTCATAATAGTTAAGGCTTTACAGGCCAACCAATGGCAAAGCAGAATGACCCAACGGCTACTGGCTAAAATATGTGTTAAAAGAATGTTGACGTAGTGCTTGTCCAAAAACAGCATTATGACCTAACAGGATGGTACAATAATTTAGCGGGTACAGTTATCATAAGAATCTCTAACTCTCAATGGTGTCATATACGTCAAGAGAGGATATATATTTTCGACAATATAGAAAGAAAGAACATTTGGAATGACTAAATCAACGTTATTCAATATACAAGAATTGAAGACTCAGGCATATAAAAAAGGTTTAAGTCATTACTATACGAAGGTGATAAAGTAATTTTGACAAACATTCAATAATTAAATAAACTGTTAAGAATTATTAGAAACTATCTAGAAAAATAGAATTTAAAAATTCATCAAATTATATTTAATATTAGAATGAAAAAGAAACAAGTTAAAAATAAAAGTAACTAATAGAGAAATCAGATTTGAGAATAAAATAATAAAAAGCAAAGACCTCAAATTCTTTTAAAGAATATGTAAAATAAGAAAAAAAGAAGTATTGAGAATAATAGAAATAATATTAAAAGCGGAAGAGAAATTTACGAAGTAAAAAGCATATATTATTAAGTAAAATATATTTTAGGAGGAATTACGGAATAAAAAAATGGCCCAGTAATATCAAATCTAAATAAATAAACTAGAAACAATAATAATGTACAGATAAATTTAAACAAATTATTATATAAAGATAATAAATAAACGAAATATATATATAAAATGAAAAACGAAAAAAAGATCAAAGTTTAATGAAGATACTGCTAAGATTAAGAGTAAGGAAAGAAACTAAAGATAAACAATAAAGAATATTTATTAGAAATAAGAATTGTCTATTAGACATATCAGGATCTCTAACAACAAAAAAGGAACAATGAATTACATTATAGAGTAGTGCACAAAAGAAAAAGGCATGAGAAAGGGTGTAAACTAGGAAAACAATATTAGGAGAAAAAAATATGGAAAATGCTAAATCAATAAGTTGAAAATTTATAAATTAAAATAATGAAAAGTATTTTGTAAAATTTAATTTAGTCGTAAAAAAGATTTATTTGAGCAAAAATAGAAAAAATAACAAAATGAAAGAGATACATTCATAATATTAATACTTTCTTATAAAGAGGGAAGCTCTAACCTATTTTCTCAATACTAACCCACAGGACTCGGTCCACTGTAATTTTTATGGCTCGCAGCATGCAGAAAATCACAAATTCTCTTCGCTTAACCTTAATATAATGCAGTATTAATCCTAAAGAGTTTTTGAAGGTGGAGCCAGCCTTTTGCCTTTTCTTATTATCAGAGATTGTCCATCGTAGTCGAAGAATTACCTTGACATATTGGGCTATTGACCTCTAATTCTTTTTGCAGCCCAGTATGTAGAGGTCGTCATTTTCCGCGGCTAATTGTATTATTATTCCTTGTTAGTATTATCTTATTATATCATCTGCCATACAGGTTCTTTTATTCCATTTTTCGTAGATAAATATTTTGCAAAATGTTATTTTTTAGGGATTTACAGTAATGAAAATGAGAGTCCATCGCTTTACCTATTTATGGGCGCTAGTATCCGCGGTCAGTCAGAATCTGGATAATAAAAAGTTAACTATCCCTTGTCGCCGACCGAATCATGAGGACAATTGGCATATAAGCAGAGCAGATCACCTTAAGTTTTTTTCCTATCTCATTAATTTTCCCATGAGAGTATTATTTGTTCTCTTTTCCTTTTATTTCAGTTCGAGCGTACTTGACCAACTTTTGATTGATACACTGACTTTCACCGACTAGGAGGTCGTTGAATATGAATCTCGCTGCTACTACCAAGACTGCAAGTTCCGAGATCATTGGCCATGACCTCGTCACTTGAAGTGCACATTTCCATTGTACTGCTAGAAGTTCTTTTAGGTAATTTTTATGACGTACAGCTCTACCCATATTTCTTACCCATAAATATTAAAGATTCAGCAGTCTGCAGCAGGAGTCACCTCATACAGAATCGAGGCCTTCCAATGTTGATTATCAGTCTGGTATAGGTTACTGTCACTGTGACCGCATTTTTGCTGTCTGAGTACATAATCAAGTGTCAATCATAAATATTTTATTGACACTTTTGGTTTTATTAACGTCTATATTAGTTTGAAACATTTCATTTTTGAGATATGTCGCTTTGTAAATTGCATTATATAATTTCTATTTTTTCTGTTAATTCAAACCTGTCTTCTTGCATGTAACGACGGACACGGTACATTACGTGGAATCTCTGTTAACTTTATATTTTCAGAAATGATGGTAGCTACTACACTCGTTCAGAAAATATTCCTATGCCATCTTTATCTTGAAAATTTGATCATAGAAAATATTTCATACATTGGAGTCTAATACGCAGCCCTATACTGCTCCAGCTGTGAGTTGTTACCTTGTGGGACCATCCGGTGTGACATACGAAATATATTAGCGTTTCTTCAAATAGTTTCCGATAATTTAGAGTAGATATGTCGGTACCTTAAAGTTTCATTCCATTATTTATAGAACATCGATCCATCTTAAATAGTTGAAAGCGGGCGAAAAAAATAGTTTCCACTTTCCATGTTTCTAACTGCTTTGAAACCTCAGGCATATCTTCTATAGTTGATATACCTCTACGAAAGCCATGTTAATTTTCAGAAAGATTGTTGGCTATCTGCAGTGGTGTGAACAGTTAGGATAGATAATTTTTTACAACAATTTTGGATGAATTTGAAAAAGGTCATTGACGATTTCTTCCATTTTTGCTGTACTTAAAGAACATTCTTTGCAAACACCCTCACTTTTTGCACTTCTTTGCCTATGAGTCTTTGTTGAGGTCTTTTTTTAAATCTTCAAAACGTTGAAATTTGCTAACTGTTTGCTAACCCTCGGCCTAAACAAGGTTTTTCTTCAGTTTTTGTTAATCACCGATTTTAAAGACAGCCTCATGTTCTAGTTTTCTTAGCTTATTGAGCTCTACGTAGTAGCCTCAAATATGTTCGTCTTTGCTCCGCAATCTTGTCCATGCACCATTAAAAAGGGCCCCTTCTGCTAACCGTCTTTTTGCACTGTAGAAATTCCTTGCAGACATGCAGGATAATACTCTAATTTTAGTTTTAATTGCACTTCTAATTTGGCCCGTTCGCACACGTTGATTCCACACAGTATGTCAATAAAAGCTCACTCATCGCATTTCAAAACGAGAGATAAGTTCTCCATATCCATCTAATTAATATTCTACTATGGGCCTGGCTTGTCGAGGTAATCTTGTCTAGAGTGTCCTCGTGTACAGTGAATGTAATGTACTGTTTATCGCTGGTTTTATAGTTCTCGATCACCTGCAAGTCTAGCACATGAATGGAGAGATGTTCTGTCGTCAAAGATATGTGTATGATGATTTCTCTGTAGCTAGGTTACCAAAAAAGGCGTCGAAGCGGTGTTCAATACAATACCACCAGTTTGTTTCTGGTCTGCATATCCATGATTCATCCACCTTTAGAGCCGGACTTGGTTTCTCCCTATTTAATAACAATTGTGTTGTAATCTTCAGTAATTACAAGGTCACTCTCATGTTTCAGATCTAATCTTGTAAGTAATCCAGCTTACGGTGCAAAAACTCTTTGTTCAAATTTGCTTAAAGCATATTGTGTAAAACCGTTTTTATGTCTAGAAAATAAACTAACGCTTTTCCCTTCTCTTTTTTAACTTTTAATCTATTGTCGCTCTTAGCACATAAATTACATCAACTGTACCTATTTTTCTTCTAGATTTGAACTATCTGTTATAATATATCCTTTTCTTTTTATGTATTTGTTTGAGATTCATTACCATTTTTAATACATGATACACTATATGTTGGCTAGATAATCGATTATAATTATCTACTGATCGATATCGACTCACATGACTGATTGTCTACGCGCATGTATCGATTTGTGATTAGCTTCAAATTAATCTTGTTACTCAACGTTTTTTTAAAAAAACGTAAATAAATAGTACAACCAATGTGTAGAATTCATTAATATTGTAATCAAAAGTACCAGTGATACATGAATAAATATTAATTGAAGACGTGGTGATTATGTGCTATCGAATCCCTTTAAATTATTTTTCGAACATAACATCAATAATCAAATATAGAAATCAACACTGCACTCACTATTATATATGGCTTAATTAGTTTTACAGGCTGATTAAGCCACTTATATATTTTTTAATAAATCACAACACCAGCATTAATCACCTAAAGTAAGTTAAATTATAAATAGTTTAAATAAATCAATAAGTTCATCTTCTTTACTTTTATTATCAAAGTTTATAAATCCAGCAGTAATCAATTTTTCTTATTATTTAACAGTATTACCCTGTCTTTTACGGCTTTTCATAATTGTTGTATAAATTTTATATCTTGTTTCCATCAGCGTAATCCCTCTACAACTACTTGTAGTTTTTATGTCACCTTTTATAAAAATCGGTTTTAACAATTCCATATCTTCAATAATCTAACACGTTTTCTCTCTTTATAACTTCTGTTATTATTTTTGCTATTTTCTTCATCAGCATTTTCTTACGTATCTCTATATTCATTTATTATTTCATTGTTTTCGTAGCTCTTCTTTACCATCATGTTATCTATTATCTCTCCTTTTTTCTTCCATTACTTTTCTCTTTTTCTACCGTTCTCTTTATCCTTGCCTTTCTAGTCCATCGTTCCTTTCAAGTGTTTCCGTAATTTTTCTTTTTCAACACTTTTCAACACTATTTATTTTTTTCTTTCCTTCTTTCCTTTTTTACTAGTTTTCAAAAATATAATTACCTTCATATGACAATAAACATTATGTATAAGAGAAATAAAGAAAAATAAAAAATACTATCAAAGGGACTGAAAAAATAAAACGTAAAATTCATAAAAATATATAATATAAATGACCTGAAATGATAATGTTTTTTTTATAATTTATTAGACCAACAAAATTATATAAAATAATATATCCATCATCATATACTAGATCTACTGTTATAATATCTATCTATATAATAATTTTGAATAATCATGTTTAATACTGTCAATGAAATATCAGGATTTAAATATAAAAATCTTAAATGTGAGAGGTAAATATATAAATAGATTAAAGTCTTGAAAAATATATATATAAACTAAATATTAATCATGCTTTTTAATAATTTATAATATTAATTATACAACAATTTTATGAAAATTATACAAAAACAAGTTGGTAAGAAACCGACCATCCCCAATTAATCAATTGCAGATCATATAAATAACTGCAAATTTCTTACAAGGTAACTTGCAAACTGTAATGATATTCCAAGCTTTTTAGTATATTTTATAATAGATTTTTGTTAAGTGATTTTTTCGTAACCAAATATCTTTGGTGAGCATAATAAATCGAAAAAATTACATGATTGATTTTATTATGCATCTAAAATACTCTATAAATCAAAATAATATTACGCTCCTTAGAATTTGACTTCATATACACATTCAAAGAAAATATAAAAATTACAGATTAGCTTAACTGGTACTTTAAATAGATTACGTTAATTTTATAATTTCAAATTATAATTTTATAATTCAACGGAAAAAAGAAATAAAAGAAAAGAAATTTGTGATTTCTCTGATACTTGTCTGACGAAAAAAAGTGATCTTGCTTGCATATAATAATCTTTGATTTACCTTATGATAATAAGGTTTGGTTGAACAAAAAGAACCTATGTAACTTTATGTGTAGTACAAAAATATATTAATTTATTTCTTTTAAATAAATAATAAAATTACTCTACACCTTAAGCATAAAAAATTTGTAGAAAAGAATGATCAGGTCTGAAATTATGAGATTGAATCACATTTCTGTAGTTCAATTATTTTATAATTTTTAATTTTATACAATTAAGCTAAATTCAGATATATAAAACAATTTTTAAAGTTCTAAAAAATTTGATGTATATAATAAGTGAAAGAAAAAGAATAAAGCGAGAAAGAAAGAAATAAATACAAATAATTCGCTCTTAATTAGAAATGGAGTATAGAACGAATGTAAATAAAAGAACTATGTTAAACATTTAATATCGTATCATAAATAACTCGCCTAACTAAGCTTAGCGTAAATATATTCAATTTTCCTAAACATAAAATAGTACAATTAATAATAACACCTATAAATAAAATTTAAATATGTAAATTGATAGAATGACAGAAAAATTTAATTAGAGGCACTTTATTTTCTTTAAGAATAGAAGTAAAGAAGCTTCTATGCATGCAGTGTATTATGAATAAAAACCCTGTAATCTATTATAGACAACATATGTAATTGACAATATATATATATATATATATTATTGATGATATATTGAAGATATATATATATATATTATTGACGTATTTCATATAGAGGATTAGTTTAAATTTGTTAACGATTATATTGAATGTAGATGCCCGTATGTGCCTGAGAACATGTGAGTGCTCTAGGGTAAGCCATTGGAATTAATAATCTAGAGCGCAGATAGGCAAATCTGTCCGAGCAGGCACGCGAAGGAGATTATCTCCGAAATAAAAGATTATTTAAGAATAACAGTAAATCTAAGCCAAAATAACTAGCTGATCCTTCATCTGAGTATATAATATATATATAGGCTTTTTTCCTCCAGCTTGGTATTTAGGAGGATTTTTTATACCGAGGTAATTGCTTACATATGTAATTAGGATCAACATGATGGGCGAAAATGCGGAAATGAAGACCTCATAAAAGGGTAAGGAGTGAAGCAAAACAAATTTCAATGGGATCTGCGACACGTAGCAATAAAGTTTTGGTCCTTTTTTCATCCTACATTTGAGATGGTGAATGCCGAAATAAATGACCAAAAGGAAATTCAGTCTAATTTTTCAGCCCCTTACTTTCCTGACCCCGCTTCCAATCAATAACAAAATTAATTTTCTTATTTAATTCGGAGCTACTTACAAATTGGTAATTTATTTTCATTGTTTAAATTTTACTATCATTCAATTCTATTTTATTTACTTTGTTGTTTGATGCTATGATTAATAATAATGTATAACAATTAAATTTTTTTATGTCATTCTTTTCTTTACGAATATTACTTTACATAATTTAATCAGAAGTTGGCTAATTCAGTATTAAAATTTTATTATTTTTACAAGTTTACTGCTTTCATAATTTTTATGTATAAAAGTAGTAGTTCTTTAAAACATCATATCGGATAAGTAAAATCTTACCTAAATTACCAGGAAGATATGGACAACTAGTAACGTGATTGAAATTTTGTGACTGCATTTCCTCTTGGTCAGTCTCTCGGTGATAAAAGTAGTTAAAATTTGAAACAATTACTGGTACTGGTAATGCAATGGTTAAAACACCAGCTATTGCACATAAAGAACCAACGATTTTTCCCCAAACACCTACAGGCCTGTAATAAATTTATTTTACATTTTATAATTTTTTTATATAATTAAAAAACATCATTTTATCAAATAAACTTAACTGTTGTTGAAAAGTTTCGTATTAAGCGTAATGATAATAAATAATAGCCATCATAATAAATTTTTATACAATATTAATTATAGATATTTTCATTAAAATCATTGAATATAACATTTTATTAATCAATATAAAATTTTACGAAAGTCTTTTATTTTATTAGAAATCTTTATGATTATATTATTAGCCAATGTAACTACTAAAATTTCTTACTTGTTTTATACGATAGTATGAAAAAGAAGAGAAAATTAAATAATCTTATTAAAATTTTCAGTTGTAATTAAAATCACGAAAAGACTGAAAAGGGAAAAAAAAATATATCAAATATTACAAGAAGAGATAAAAAATGTAAAGGTCAAAAATTCAGGTAGTATTAAAAAGATGATAACTAAAGAATGTTAAAAACGAAAAAATTTTTAAAATAGACTTACAAATAAATCAAGTAATTATCGTTACTAAAATAAAATAATATATATAAGTATTATAATATCTGCAAATGGTTGAGTCAACTTGCTTTTTGGTAATTGCATTTCTACCATAATTTATAACGTTGGCCTTTGAATCGCAGACCTGTTGTATCTATTCATACATAAGAATGTAGCTGAAATATTATTAAAAAACGCGAATTTTCTAAGTGTAGTTAACTTGTAACGATAATTTCATGAAGTATATTTAGTGTTAATTTCTAAATTACATTAGAAATAATTTTTACGTTTTTTTATAATGAATACTCACGTTTATGTGATATACATGAAGATATATTCATAATTTATACAATTAAAATTGTTCTTTTCTTTCAAATTTATACTCTTATAAATATATACTATAATAAGCATTTGACAAAGAATATTTAGTCATAATTAATTATCTTTTATTATTTTTAAATTATAAGATTTATTTAATATTACAAATATTTTTATTTAATTTCTAACAGATTATTGAAAGATAATTTAAAAAATCTCATATAAATTTTCAAGAATATTAATTGTTGTTAAAATTTAATATTTTAACAAAATGTAGAACAAACATTTACATGCAAATATATTTGAAATATTATAAAGTGATAAAGAATATATTTAAAACTATTGTAAAGTATAGGTGAAATAACGAACACAATTATTCTCAAGTTAATTATTTATTAATTATATATAACTAGATAATATATATATTACTAAGATAATATATATATATATATATATATATATATATATGTGGCGCGGGCAATAATGTCGCTTGCACAAATATAACTGCTGATGCGCGCCGTCGGCATCGGGCGCGAAGCCCTTTTCCGCTTGTTTATATTAGACACTATTGTGTTACATAATATTATTTATATATACTTAAAATCTAAGTAAAAACTAAAATCATGTATCCGACGACACTTAGAAAATGCAGGACACCCAATCTCTTTATTGCAGTTCGAGCCGTGGCGAGTTGTCATAAACTTCTGCGCGCGGCGAACAATAATTGAGGCCGTCACTTATACGTTGCGCGTAATTTCTATAAGTATACGCTACACTATTATATCAAATATTAATATCAATAAATAAATACTAGTGAATATTTATCATGCTCTTGAAGTTGTATGTAATTTATGATTAAATTATGGTGTAACTAGTAAGATAATAGTTTCACATAAATTTGAATATTTATAAATATACGTGCTTTTTTCATTTTTATTTAACTATAAGCAATTAACTGATTTACGCAACTTTTTTAAATTTAGGTTTAAAAAAAAAGCTTATCAATAATTCTAATACATATAATATTAGAAAAAAATAACAAAGAGATCACTTTAATCATTTTGACATTGAAAATTAGGTAAAAATTATAATTAGTGATTTTAATCAATTTTACCACTATTATTAACAAAAAAATGAATTTTTTCCTTAAATAATGACAAGATCATTTAAGAAATAAATATTAATTACTGAATCTGAAGTATCAGAATATCTGGTATCGCATTTAAATTAAATTTGGTTGCGATCTTAGCTTACAGATATTATCATAAAATAATATTTTTTCAAATTAAATATTACTTATACTACTAATCTTTTTGTGTAAAAGCAATATTGCTCAGATCAAGTACAAATAAAAAATTTTTTTACTATTCGTAGAATTTTAGACAATTGGACAATTTTGATTTTTAGATCAATTTATTTTTTGTAATTTATTTTTATTGCAAATTATAGGTGATAAGAGAAACGCGCATCCAATTATGCATGATAAATAATACATATATTAAATAATGTATCATTAGTATTATAATAATAACGATAATCATGAAACAATTATTTGATAATAAATTAAAAAATAATGATTAATGAAACGAATAAATTTCATATATGTTCTTTTTTTATTCTGCAGCATTTAACTGCTGATCATATGTGATTTATAAAAATCAACCTTGATTTGCAATATAATTAATTAAAATTTAAATTTTAGAAAATTTTATATACAAAATTTTAATATTTTATCCGAATGTCTGACAAATTAAAAAATAGCTTTGTGCACCTTTTATTTCCTAAACTAAATATTAATTGCATGAAATTCTCATATAAACATTTCATAAAATGAATAGAAAAAAATATTTATCAAATGAATAAATTTTAAAATTTTAAAATATTATATTTTACTTATATTTTATTCATATTTGTTCGAGAATGCTAAAAATAGTACCGTTAGAGCAATCTGTGGTAATAATAATAATTATTGATAATAATTGATTATCGATAATGTCCGCTCACCATGTGGCGAAAAAGAGAGCGCTGCTCTTATGAATTATCAAAAATGAATTATCAACTTTAGATTAAGGTGATTTGAATCATTTACAATAGTAAATAATATTTTTAGAAATAAAATATGAAGAATTTCATTATGAAGAATTATATGAAATTGATTGAAATAAAGTGTATTATATTTATTTATATATTTAAGAACAATATATATTTGTAATCATAAAGTACTAAATAATTATTAGAAAGTTACGGATATTTCTGAAGATCTATTAGAGGAATATTATTTTGTTAGAGTAAGTGTTTTGTCACTCTGATATGATCCTCAATACTCAAATAAATTTATTGTCTGCATGCTTCTTTTAGCTGTAGAAGAACGCACACAATGACAATATACTAATGAATAGACAAACTTTTGTTTAAAAATCGGTAAGTATCTTATTCTGGAAAAATTTCAGTTGATTTGTATATTAATCTATTTTTCTTTATCACGTTATATAGAATCAGAAATTATCTCAGATCGTTTTATAGTATACGTGGTATTTAAACTAGCATACTCTTCGACCTTATGAGAGTTATCGTAGTACTGATTTCAACTAGCTGCCTTTGAATGCTTAATTTGTATTCTCTTATAAAGCGAATGAAAACTTATCATCAATGTTTTGGATCTATCTTGTTTCCAACATCTATTTTTATAAGTAATATATTTAATTTACGTCGATATTAATATGTACAAATTGTTAGGATTTTTTGAGTGTATATTAAATTATCTACATTTTAGCTAAGACTACTCTTTAAACTACTCTAATATAAGTTTTTTGCTTAGACAACAAGGTTATGGACATTCCTACAATGGTTAATCATTTAAAAGTGAAATTTAATTATTACAGCAAGTTTTGATGTATGTATCTACAGGTTTTTTTATAACAACATAGTGGACTATTTTTGGCATAGCCTATGAGTTGTATTTATAATACATTTTTTCTTTACTGTTCTTCTTGCATCATTGCAAATAAATTTTTGTAAAGGAATATTTTCTCTTTTTAGAGATTGAGTAGTTTTTTAATTAGTATGGATATTTATATACACCTTTATGGCACATTTGGAAGTAAATATTTTATTTTTTTCTATTTTGTTGCGGTTTAATCATATTTAACTATTTTGGATTAATTAAAGATTTTTTAGTTAGATGGAACTTTTTTCAAAGATCTGTTTTTAAACATATTTTCATGTTTTTTTATTTATGCCTTTAATTGATCATACTTTTATAACATGAATTATATAGGCTTCACGGTTTTTGTCTTCAAGGCGTAAGATCTATTAAAAACTATATTAGAGTGCATTATGTGCTTAGAAACTTGTACACATCTAATTTATTTATTTTATCTTTAAATTGTTTTACCTTAGATAATATTTTTTTATATTCAAGGCTCTTTTCGAAATTCTCTTTAAATGACGCTACTTCGATTAATCTCTGCTTTTAATTTTTAGAGATTTTTAAGATCAAATTTATTTGTCATATCATCTGAATCCGATCACATAATTAGAACTCTTTTGCGCTCAGTATTGTCATTTTCTTACTATTTCAGTACTTTCTTTTGATTCTGAAAGAATCTACCATAGTGGAATAGATAGTAGGCATGATCCATCATATAAGATATCTAAAATAAACAACGGAATTATTGCGTTTCTATAGAGAAAAAGGAAGATCAACAAATTTTTAAAGGATACAGTTAGAACGTTATTATCTCTTCACTAGACATAATATACCCAAACGTTGTGAGTTAACTGATTTTAAACAGGGATACAAGTTATCATCATGGTATTGTTCAATGTGAATGGTAGCTTTATGAACAATATCTACAATTATAAAAATAAGAAAGCTGTTCGATTATATATGTTTTATAAAATGCAGACGACTACTGATAATTAATATAAAAATGATGATTTATTTGTACTTTTTAGTGTTAATCTTATTTTTGCATGATTTACTTTAGATACTTTTACATTCAATTATAATTATATTTTTTATAAAATTTTAATAATATACATTTTTAATGAATATAATTTAAAAAAAATAACTTTTTATATGAATTAATTCAAAACTAGATTTCAATTATAGTAGTATATAATAAATTTTTATAAAAATATTAACGAACATAATCTTTTATAAGCAGAGTACAGCTAGCTAAATGATAGAAAATTTTATTTTATTTTATTTTTTGTCTGAAAAAACAATAAGATATTTGTGAAGAAACCAAGACGAATGTATTTGTCCTACCTGAGAAAAAGACTAAGTAATGCTTTAGAATAGGAGATCAAATTTTTTTCCGATGACGAGATACAAATTACTATATTAAGAATGCAAAATGACTATGCAGATGCCAAAGCATTAAAGAGAGCGAAAATTTAGAGTACATGACAAACAAGTTGGCGCTGTGAATAAAAGATAAATTAGATCTACAGAATAGCTACATTAAGACGTACATTGTATAAGGAAAGGCTGTAGTTTTAAAGATGAAGGCTGAATGAAAGACACCTAATGACTTATGCAGGCCCTCTTTCGCGTTAGAAATACCATAAATGTTTCGAAATACAAAGCAGATGATACTAAAACGTGAAATTTTTTCAGACAAATACCGAAATAATAGAAAATAACTCTACTTACGGTAACCACGTAATATATGATCCATACATGAAAAGAAAAATTGTTATATCAAAATCGATCTGGGTCATTTTTCCTAGAAAAAGGAGTGGGTGATTGAATAACGTATAATTAGTTTTGTGGAATTAGAGGAACTATGTACATCAGTTAAAAATTAGCAGAGCCTAGAGCCTTAGTTTCTTGATATTCGGTTTAGGTCTTGCTGATAGTCGACTAATTGCAACACTGCTTGAAGGTAAATAAAAGTACTACACCGTACGGGCAGAAAATTATTAATGAATTCATTATATGGAAAAATTATTTCGCTTAGAACGAGAATGCAATATAATAACTTACTTATAAGGAAACAACTGTTATTATATTTATTATTTATATACTACAAACAATTTAAATATAAATAAAATAACTAAAACTCATATATAATAAACATTATTATAAAAAATGAAGATTTTCCTGTGAAAATGCAGGACGAATTTTAACCTGTATATATATAGTAAAATACTAACTTGAATTAACTAGCTACTCAGTTTGTACATACGTGATGAGCATGCCGAAATAAATAATAAAATTAATTATAGAATTTATTGAAATGATTCTCATAATCTTTCAATATTAATGATTTTTTAATCACTAATATATGTATTTGTCCTTAAATAAATCAAAAGTTTTTATTTGAATGTTTTTTTTAATTTATTTTCAAATGAATACTTATAAATTTTTTAACATAAAATATAAACAAATTATCTCATAGTAAATAATTTATGGTGAATATTGTTTTAATTAGGTTTCTACTAATTTTGAATTTTTATAACTAAAATATTGAAATAAAAAACTTTGATTTATAAACTATTTTCATTAAAATAAAAATCTTTGAAACATTTTTTAATTCATAAGAATTATGTAAGATATTGTAGATTAATTTTTTAGATTATGTAATTTAGTATATAGTTTTTATTATTATCTCGTATATATTCAATAAGATGGGTTTTTAAAAGATTTAGAATTATTTAAAAAGTTATTAATAGCATTTGATTTATATCGACAATGAGAATCTGTATGTCCCGGCTTGTTACAATTTTTTCAAAATTTGTACTCGCATGAATTTGTATTTTGAAATCGTTCGATTTCTCTCGATGATTTTTGTTGTATTTCTTCCGTAATTGCTATTTGTAAAGCGTCTTCGAGATCTTTGAAGAATCTTGTTCTTACCATCATCGAAATTTCTTTTTTCGCTCTAACATGGAAGATAGTTATCGCTTGTGCTCGCAATAAATTTACGCAGGCGTTCGGTAGGATGCAGTAAGTGAATTACTTAAACTTTCTGCAGTTTTGATGAGGCAATTTTCAATTCTATGCACGAGTCACAACATATTTTCATTTTAAGCTTGTCTACAAGATATTAATTCTATTTATCATAGTTCGTTTGAACTTTTTTCGGAATAAGCATCGTTAAAACAATTTATTAAACATATCCATGGGTCAAAGTCTCTAAGTGTAAATATTAAAACATATTTTTTTATGGTTATATCTCCATCGAATTTAGATACTAATTTAAAGGCAGTCAATAAATAAATTTCCGTTGCCATTTTTTCCGTTGTGATTTTGTCATATATTTTGTTCGTTTATATAAGGTGTAGATATATAAAACACTTACAATATGAACGATACGATCTTCATTATTTTTTTGTCGATATTGATCTGATGAGAAAAGAGATTTAGTATAGTGTTTTCGTTGAAATTTCTGTCCTTTTCTTTTATATAGGAGTCTTTAACTCTTTATAATATAAGCTTCTAGTCTTTTTATTCCTGAATATAGTCTCTGAATATTCGCAATAAAAAATTTTCAAAAAACTTTTAGTCTTTTTCAGAAATTTTCCGAATGTATCCTAACATATCGCGATATATCGCAATATATTAATCTATCAATCCCACTTCTGACACCAATTTTAAGGAGTCAGAACACAGAGGATTCATCTAATAACTTCTTTCACTTGATTTTAGTAATTATTTATTAAACTTTTATATTTACAAATATTTCTTTGTTTACAATATTTTATACTTACTGTTAGAATTATAAAAACGTATTTATAATTTTGTATAATATTAGATGAAAGAGTTAATTAGATATTGTAACTTGGAAAAGGTTTCTGGATGTTTTCTGAATAATCTAGAGAATCGATAGGCTTTTATATGCTCGGTAATAATGTATTAGTGATTAACTTCCGGAGAGATAAAAATATGTAGTTCACAAGCTGATAAATAGTAATTTCTAGACAAATGAGAAAAATAAAGGAGAAATGTTAGAAAATCGTATTTCGATAAGATTTTCCGTGTAGTGATTAATCGATGAAACAGACGCAAGAGAATTTTTAGATAAATTTTAGATAAATAAGGCGATAAATAAATTTTGGTGCATGATAAATAATAGTGCGAGCTGCGATATAATGGTTACATTGACGCACTTTCCGGATGCATAGCTTATCGCGATCAGAGATTGCAAGTAAAAGAGTGATTGCCTATTAGATGAATGCATGTATTGTACATTACATATGTGAGAATCTTATTATCCTAATGTTTGAATCTTATATCTATATATCAAGTTTTCTTTAAAAAATTAGGATATTTTAATTAGATGACAGTTAATAAAATAAAATATTATAAATATAAAGTAAGCGTTAATAGTGAAAATGGTAAATTCTTTCATTATTCGTGTTTACTATGCGATAATTAATTTTTGTATATATTTTGTAGATCCAAAGAGTAAAGTAAGAGCAGTTACAACGAGATAATTTTGTAAATACAAAAATTACATAGATGTAAAAAAAAGAGTTTTTGTTTTTAAAACCACAAACTTATGCAGTTGTACTTAATTATTAACAATATTTTATTCATATTTTTGTTTTTATTATTATTATTATTTATATTATTATTATTATTATTATTTTTTTTTTACGAATATATACTTTGTATTGATATTACTTTACATTTTATACGTCTTCATCGGGATTCAGATATATTCGTATTGGTTAATCTTATACTTTTACAACTATATTTATATATTTTTCACTTCACTTCATCACTTCTCTTACTCACTGTTGCTTCCTTTTCATCTTAGTTCAATGTATCTTATACAATATGCTTATATCTTTCTTATAACTTTTCACATTTATTCTTCTCCTTGATTGCTTTTCTCGTGATATTGCACTCTCATATATAATCTATTTTTTTATTTCTTATCCATTATTACACAAACTATATGTTATTTCATTTTATTTGAACCAGCGTTTGTTTTTTTTTCATTTTATTACTTATTTAATTTAATTCTATATTTTTTTCTGCTTTATTCTTTTCTTATATATTTTTTATTATGATGTGATTAAAATTTTTATAAAAATTTTGAGATTTTCAATTTATTATTCTCAATTTTCTATTTTTATTCTACTTTTAATATATCTAGTTCTTCATATCATGTAGTATGATTTTAGTGTAAGTTTTAATAAGCTCGATGAGGTCAATACAGTTTTATCTATAGTCAAGTTAGTGTGATTCTCATTTTTTTTTTATAATAAACTTGGGTATGTATTAAAAATCTATTAGTTTATATGATGTTAAAAAAGTATTTTTTGTAAATAAAAAATATATAATTAAAAATAAAATTATATTATTCCTTCAATTGTATTTTGTTTTGTGATACTGTTTAAATAATCTATATCTATATTTTTAATAATTTTATTTATTACTCAACATTTTTATTGCTTTTAATCATTCAGCAATGTAACTTTGTTATGATACAAAGAAAGACTAGCGTCGCGATGTCGCCTAATTTTCTTTCTCTGCCTATACAGAGTTTAGTCATTTTTGATTTTAATTGATCAATGTAATCTTAATTACTGTGAGTTTTGGTTTTTTTCTTGTTATGATTACCTATTAAATTATATTATTTATTATATTTTATAATTATTTTCCATGTTTTCATTTATATTATGATTATAATTTTAATGAATTCTAGCTTGGCTAGAGCTGAAAATAATAACATAAGGTCCTCTCGAACTTTTCACAAAAAATCAAAAACATACTAATAAAAAACAGAGTTTTGAAAATAAATTGTGTTTCTATGTTTAATTCATTCTTGAATACCGATAAACGTCAAACCAAAATATCAATAATAATAGATTAATTTGATTAAATATATTTATTTAAAAATGAATTGTAAGTTTTATACCTTTCCTGTATATGAATAAAATGGTTTTAAAACGTTGATAAAATTAGTTAATTTACCAATTTTCAAAAATATATCTGTGCAAAATATTTTTATCACATAAACAAAGTAAAATAAAATCTTTGTAAATGGTATAAAAAATTTCATGAGATTCTATAATACAAGTATTACTAAAGTCATATTAAAATTGAGTACATCATACGTCATGTCGCCATAGCCCACTGTGGTCATTGTAACAACTGCCCACCAAAAAGCATCAGGAATAGATTTGAAGAATGAATTTTCAGAACCAGCTTCCGCAAAATATACAGCTGATGAAAAAAGAACTACACCTGGAATAAAAAGAATTGTATGCAGGACTTCTTTAATTTTTATATTTATACATTTATATAAATAAGAAAGAAAATATGTCTTCATTCATGTTTAATCTAATAAAATCAAATTAAAGCAATTAAACTATAGAGTATAAAAAAAATTTATATTGCATTTTATGAAAACTTAAGCATTAAATTAATACATTATTAATTAATAAACAGAATGAAATGTATATACTATATAAATGAAAGTTAAATAAATTTAAAAATTCCAGATTTTTATTATATTATAGTGTTTGAGAATGACTCAATTTTGTTACCTCTGGCGCCACCTATAATAATCGATAATCAATTATCGATTATCGATAATAATGGCTCACCATGTGGTGATAAGGAGAGCGCTGCACAACTCAGGTGCGTCAATAGCGCGTCAATAACCAATTAGCTCGATCGACCCCCCGCGAAGCATTCTCGACAACTTCGCGGCACTCATTTGAATTGGTTATCAATCATTCAATTTGATAATGAGTATGACGCGCCATATGATTGGCTCATCTATCGCCTATCAGCAATTAGGCATTAGATCAATCATTATGGCGCACTTATGCTCGTTGCTCATTGATAACCAACTTCAGTTAGATTAAATTTCTAAAGCTCGCTGGTTAATACTCATTTTGCGCAAAATTAATTAATCATTATACTGATTAGTTATACTCATTATTAATGCAAATACACATACATGAAAACTGCTTAATTCAAAATACCTACATCAACACATTGCCTAACGTTTGTAATAATAATTCAATAGTAACTAATTATTTTCTTAAGAACACACACAGGTTTACTCATATGTACACATAGCACTAACTTATCTCGATTGCGTTAGTATACATTGTATACTTATATTGTTAAGTCACGTTTACACATAAGTAATTTAGTTATTATACTGAAGTGCGTTTTATATTCATGCGTTTAATCATAAATATTTTTAGAGATATAATTTAATATAAATTAAGTGCGTAGTGTTAAGATAGTTTTTAAGTGCATTAATTTTACAAGTCTATTAATCATTGTTTTATATTTATTAGTGTAAGTTTATTGTTAATTAAATATAAGTTTATTCTCGTTTATTCAATTTAATTTTTGTGTGTTTACTCATTCTTCACTACTAAATCAAATCATCTTTTCTAAATACTCAGCATACAGCTACTAATATATAATTATAATATCGTATACTCATAACATCGAATAATATATAATTTACATGATTATATATTGTAATAAAAAATTTAACTTAAAATTTTATGTTAATAATTACAATTCTATATATTGTTTATTTGTAATTTACATTTTACATATTCATACTGTTTAGTTATATACATATTGTTTTCGTTTTTTCTTTCTTTCCTTTTATCTTCTTTTTCTGGTTCGTTATTTTCAAACTTTCTTTTCCCGTTTTTAAATTTTTACTCGTAAGTTTACATTAATACCTATAACGTTTTCCTTTATTAAAATGTATTATATTGAATTTTTGCACAATCTTTCTGCTCATTCTTATATGTATTCTACACATTTTTTCTCTTTTTATAAACGACTGTTTATTAATTTTTGTTTCATGGTGGACTTTAAATGTACCAATATTGTACTTCCGATTTTTCTTGTTTTTTCCCTTTTCTTTATAAACATAATTAAAATATAAATAAAACATAAACATATGTTTTACACTTTGTAATATAATACATTTCAATTATCGTACATAATTCAATTTTCTAGATTGTTTATTCAAATTTGTTATTTCTGACCTATTTTTATTACCTTCATTTCCTCCCATGTTATTGATATAATTTAGAATCTTTCTGCAGTAATAGCTTGATTATCTTGTTTTGAGACAGAAATTTTCCAGTAATTTATCCTTTTTGCTTCGTAATTTTCTTTCTTTCTTTTTATCCTTTTTGTATTTTTTTTAAATATTCTTTCTCTTTAATCCTACTTTTAAGTATTCTTTAAAGATCCTCATGTCTTCGTTTTTTATTATATACTTTTATTTTTATATTTCGTGCTCAAATGCTCAAAATTTTATTTTTCTATTTGCTACTTTTAGCTCTATCTTTTTTCTTTGTTCATGATGTCATACTATGATTATGGGTTATTTATCTAAATTAAGCATCTATTATATATTTTCCATATTTCTTAAGAATTTATTTATAAATATAAGATTCTAAAATTTCTAAAAAAAAGAATTTTTACTCGTAAGAAATTAAATACATTTATTTAAGTTGTAGTCTCAGCACCAATAAGTTATAATTTAAAATCGAAGTTTTAAATATCTTACTAATTTTTACATATAAAATCACATCTAAAAGTGAATAAAATCTGAAGCTATTGTGGTCCTGTATTTAAAAAAAAATATTTTATTCAACTACTTCGTTAACAAGTTTTCATTAGTAAAAAACTAGTATAATTATTATAATGGAAAATAATATAACATTTAAATATAAGTAGTTTCAATCCATCGTTAATTTATCAACTTCTAATAAATATTACTTATGATTTAACTGCGAGGTGCATTCTTAATGATTATAAAAATACAACAGATATATTTTAATTAGTGTAAGGTATTGAGGATTTTCAACTTACTACAGCTGCTCTTTTCAACGATACTCGTTTATTTAAATCTTAATTTAGCTTACAATTAAATTTTAATTTACCTTACAATTATATTTATTAGGTTGTATTAACTTTTAAAATAATTTATATTTGAAACTTCGCGTGATATAGTAATGTGTGTTTATTTATTAACTAAGTGACTGAGTTAAAATTATATATAAAACTATGTGATGGCAACTAAGTCAGAAAGAAAAGTGCGTTCGGTTTTCTGTTACAGTAGGTTTTTATAGAAGGAAATAAACAAGGAAGGTAATCTTGTTTCAATAGAAAGTTAGTCATAATTTTTATGTCAGGGTAGTCTAAGGTAAATTATCTTGTTGTTAGATTAGGGGAAGAAAATAAGTGAGTCACGTCGTCTAGGATATTCGGAAGTACAGATTAGTAGGCGTAAATAAGTAGGTGACAAATACGTGCGATAGTAACGACAGGGATCGTTACATTAGTATACAATAGTTATAACTATTGGTATACAATATTCGGCTTTTCTATACTATGGTAGTATTTTATAGAACCAATATACCTATGTAGCTATACTTTTTTGTAGAAAGTAAACTATTTCATCGAGTAATACTCTATAATTTCAAACACTTTTGTTTATAATGCCTTGAAGCACATAATGACCTTATTATATTATAATATACATGGGTTATAATATAATTTTCAGTAGTTATGTTTTTCTTAGTTACTTTTATTTTCAAAAGAAAAGAAAAATTATTTCTCAAACTTAATAAATTCAAAACTATGTAAAAATATACTAAAACTATTTGTAAGTCGTTAGAATTCAAAACCGTTTTTTTAATTTTATAAAGAATCCTTTTTTATTATCTCATTAATTTTATTACTAGTTTAAGATTTAATGTAATTAAATATCTATTAATATAAATATTTAGACAAAAATGAAAGAAAGAAACTTAAACGATACTTCTTATTAAAAAAAAACTTTTAATACAATATTTTTGTCAGAAAAAAATAAGGGCAAAGTATAAGCAGTTTAACACAAATAATGTTTAAAAAAATAAATAAAGAAAAAATGGTAAAATGAACAATCGAAACAATTTACTTGATTTATTAGAAAATAGAGAGAATATTAAGGGATCGATTAAAATAATAAAAAGATATTAATTATAGCAATAGAAAAGAAATTAGAAAAGTAGTGAATAAACAAAAAACAAGAAAAATTGAACGAAACTTAAAACAATATATAAAAAAATATAAGTAAAATGAGATAAATGAGACATAAAACATAATCGAAGTAAGAAAAATAGCAAAAAGAGTAGAAAAAAGAATAAAGTAGATTTTATAGAAAATAAAATAACAAAAATAAGCAACAACTATTATTAGAAGATATAAATATTAACACAAATGGTCAAAGAGAAAAGAAGATAAGCTACTAAAATATATGGTATAATTATTTATTTAATTATAATTGTATATTATGATAAGCAATGAAAAAATATTCTAAATCCACGTTTTAATGTAAAAATACATAGTGTACAAATAAAAGAAATGGTTATAAATTATTTGAAATTATTAAAAATGACTAAAATAGAACAACAAAAAGAAAAGTAAATTAAAAAATAGTATTATACAAATAAGAGAATGTTAATATTTAGTAGGAAATACTTGAATAGAGAAAGAGCATTTAAAAAGAGGTATATAAGGTAGTAGTAATAGTTTAATATTTAGACAAAAAAACTAAAACATCAAGATAGGAAGAAAAGAATAGTAAACAAAAAAGTATTAGGAGAAAAAGTATGTTGAAACGGAATAAGAAAAGAAAGATGTAGTTTGTAAAGAAGAAAAATGAAGATTTATTAGATAAATAAAAATGAAGGAAAAGAGAACGAATGAAAAGAAGAAAAAAATATGTCTATAAATAGCGTACCTGAATTCTTTACGACTGAATACATTGCATATAAAACGATGGAAATACTTGCTAGAACTAGATTTATGATCGACATAGAGTATTGAAGAAAAATTAAAGAATCTAATTGATATGAGTACTAGATAAAGTTAATCTATTCAATTAAAGAAAAAAGGAAAAGAAACCTTATAAACTCATATTGTAACAAAGAAAGTGTATATTAAATTTAAATATTTTATAAGCAGTAATTTTTATATATTTATTAGAAAGCTGTTACTAAAATGTTAAATATAAGGAATGTAATTAATTCAAATAAAAATAGGACAAAAACAGTATATGCGTAGATTGTAAGATGAGAATAGATATGCAAATGATTATATAAAAAAAATTATAAATAAACATTGTAATATATTATAATGTAATATATTGTTTCATAAACAAAAAAATTGATAGAAACTATACAATTAATACATCATATAATAAATTTTCTATTAAAATTTAACTGTATAATTATCATATATGTAATTGTAATTATTATTATATTTATTATATATATATTGTTGGCGATAGAATAGCCGGCCGCCGGTTTTCGTGAAAACGGCCGGGATTAAAGCATTTTAAGTTTTAAGAACAATCCTAACGGAAAAAAGTTAAAAATATACACGTCGCGAGCAGATGTATATTTACTTCTAGCTCTTGGAAATAGCTAATGGAAAAAAATATGTATACAGCTTAATAAATAATTTGTAATAGGCAGAGTTGCAGCGATATATGGCGACGCCAGGGAATTTCTGCAGCTTTTACGATTCGATACTTTTCGACGTCGCGTCGCATTATTTTTCTCTCGCCTCATCCACCCTTATATAAATAATGATTGTTAATTTGTGTGTTTTGAAGTACCAAGAAGAATAAATTTAGTTTGAAAATTATAACATTATTTTTTATATTAAAATACAATTAATATACAAATAAATATCTCAATTGATTTAATTTACAATTTTAATAAGTAACTTTAATATTATATATGCAACTTATATCAATTCATTAAAATTTATTTACATAATTATTTCATTATATAATTTATGTATAATATTTAAAATATATTATACTTACCAATAAAAAGAAAAAATATTAGTAGTCCAAGCTCTCTCATCGACGCTTTTAATGTACGACCGAGTATTTGAAGTCCTTTACTATGCCTAGATAGTTTGAATATTCTGAATACTCGTACTAGTCTGATAACTCTAAGAATTGCAAGTGACATAGCTTGATTTGTGCTTTTATCTTGAGGACTAACAGGAGCTTTTGGCAAATTCAATGTATCCTCTTCTTCAGCTACAACAGTAGCTAAAGTAATAAAATAAGGGATTATTGCAATTATATCGATAATATTCATTACATCACGGAAGAAATTTAATTTATTTGGGCAAGCCAGGAAGCGCACTGATAATTCAAATGTAAACCAAATAATACATATAGTTTCTATCAAGAAAAATGGATCTGTGATATCCGGTACTTCATCTTCCTCGATCTTGGTGCCATTAGTAGTAGTATTAAACACCCTGTAATGTTTAAACTCTGGAAGAGTTTCAAGACAAAATATGACTATCGATAGTAAAATAACAAATACAGAAATTATGGCTACAACTCGTGCTCCTTGAGAACTTTCAGGATATTCAAATAATAACCAGACTTTTCTTTGAAATTCGTGTGATGGTAATGGTTTTTCTTCTTCTTTAATAAACCCTTCATCTTCTCTGAAAATCATACAAATTGATTTCAAAGATATATATACATACTCGTGTATCAATTCACGTAAAATCACACATCCACATAAATATTTACGTAAAAAAGTATGTATAGTAAAATTATTGTAAAAATATTTTATAATGTTAATATTTTATTAAAGTAGGCTGTGATCAGTGTGAACACATATTATGTGTGTATATTGTATATATATATATATATATATATATATATATATATATATACAATACATAAATGAATAAATTACTATATGGTGATATAATTATTTTCTACTATTTTACTATTGCATTTAATGTAAATAATATTCAGAAATTTATATGTATTAAATATACTAAATAATAAATTTATTGTCTGATTCAAATAAAAAAAAAATCAAAAATTCTAAAAAGTATTTATCTTCAATTTTTATAAATTCATCATTATACGTGAAATCAAACTTTAACGGAGGTAAATAAATAAATTTTATAAATACTATTATATGTTCGAAAGTTCAAAAAAAGGAAACGAAAAACTTGTTTTTTTCTATCGCAAGCGAGTAGTGCATAAAATTATTAATTATCAATAAAAAAATGTTATTAAAACAAAAATTTTGATGGATATATATATCTTCTAATTTCATTTTAAGCGTTTAAACTTGTATTATTATTTTGACTAAATAGACCCAACTATAAGGTAAAATTAAAGCTTATATTATATAGTTATTTTGACAGAGCTAATAAATTCAGTAGATAGAAACGAAAATTCTATATGTACAGGTGATATCAATTCTTTTTATTTATTTTACAAATAAATTTGGCTCTTATTTCACTCGTTCTATCTAACTACCCATCTATTTACCTATCTATTTATACTTATGTTTATTTCAGTCTCGCTTGAACTAGTGAATGCACTTTGTGATTAATCTATATACATTTCAAAAAATAACGAAATAAATTTACATATTTGTATCATAGATTGTATACATATAACATATAAATTATATAAGATCTCAATTATTACATAAGATATAATATATTATATAATATAAGATATAAAATAATTATTATTTAACAAAATTAAAATCTATATTATTCAAAATTAACTGGCTACAATTAGAAATATAATAACATTGAAATTGAATGTACCTGTTTGATATACTAGAGTGAGTTCAACGTGACATATTCATCTCATAGTTATTAATTTATACTGGATGATAATGAGGTTAAAAATTGTAAGGTAACTATTCTATGCGGATTATACAACTGATTGACTCAATGATGATCACAAAATATCAAGATAACCATAGAAATTTGCCTAAATTTTATATTATATTATTATTATAGCCCATTTCTGTTTACCATCAAACTTTTTTTAAAGATATGTAAACGGAAGATTTTTTTAGGTCAGAATATAAACAAACTCATAAAATTAATGATAATATAAATACTTAATATAATATATAAAATTAACACAAATAAATTAATAGAATATAAAGACTTTCTGTTAAAACTTTTAATTTCGTAAAATGAGAACAAAGACAAGTTAATATAACAGGATTTCAATTTGAAATTGTATTAAAAGCCAATAAAAGGCCTGGGAAAAATCCATGTTTAGGTCAATCATTTTTAGACATATACAGAGGAATACGATCTAGCTTTTTTTCAGGTTCTTCTTTGGTATTATTTAATAATTGATTTATAACTACGGCTATGATTTTGACGAAACACTTTCATTCTATTCCTCTTTCTCTTATTTCATTTGATCCATTGGCTCTTTTTTATGTGTACATTATATAGTATATTAGTATACTAATATAGGCTGCTTATCAATATAACAGATTTTATGATTTTTTTGTATCATGACCCTTATACATATATTTCTCATTAAATATCCTATGTATATATATATTAGTTTATATAATTTAATTTAGATCTTTTCTAATATTTAAGTTAGTTTATTAAAATGTAATAATTAATTCCATTTTTTTGTTTAGAGTACACTAAGTGTTTTAGAGTAAGCCGTTACATTTTGTACTTGACACGTCCTTCTTCTTTTTATTAAAAAAGAAATTTTTATTAAAAAATTTGAATAGAAATGAAACATCAAAATCATCAATTATTAATTTAGAGTGAGAAAACTTCCAAATTATATACAGATATATCTATACAATTTTTAAGTATATTTTTATAATTTTTCAAATAAAAATAGTCGCCAACGTTATTGTTATTCTTTCTAAATTATTTTTAAAGCAATTGGATCTAGATGGAATTCTAGAATTATAAATGAACAGTATAGGACAATAGATGCGCGTCTTAGCAGATACATTACTATCTAGGCAGGTAATTCGATCTTTTTTTGCGATCGCTCTCTCTCTCTTTCTCTCTCTCTTTCTCTCGTTCTTTCTAGTTCATATACCTACACTCATTTTCATTTTCTTTCGTTGCTTCTAATTCCAACACTTATATGTTCTCTGTATTGATCGCTTACGCTTATGCTCTCTATCTCGCTCTTTTTTTCTCACGCTTACGGTCTCCTCTCTTTTTCTCACGCGCCCACGTATACTCTTACTCTCCTGCTCGCTTTATCACTTTCTCTATCTCTGTCCCATACACTAATACTCTCTCGCTCTCTTTTTGTTTCTCGTTTCCTGTATACTTTTATTCATATTCCTTCTTTTTTCAAAGTATCAGCGTTTCGTAATTTTAAGGAAAATTATAGAAGACTTTTAATTATAAAAGTCTTCTTTTCCCCTGCTGGTGACATACAGGAGGTTTTTATACCAGGAAAGAGGAATTTATACAAATAAACAAACGACAATTGCGTTACTAAAATCAGCGAAATTTTATAGAAAAATCTAAAATAATAGGAGAGGGATAAAGGGGAAAATGATTATAAGAACCCATGCGTTAACTTATCCAATGCTTTTTAGCTCTTGTTCACGATTATGATAACAGTGTCACAAATAAAGTTAGCTTTTTATTTACAGAAAATTTTATTGTAATTTTTTGCAATACCTTAGTAATAATTATCCCGATTTCAACAACAGAAACAGTTATATTTTCTTGAAATGTGAAAGTTCCCCCCGTGGAACCGAACTTAGTTTATCGTACTTCCGATAAAACGATAAACCATGTAGTATAAAACCGTGTTGCTCTCAGTTTTACTTCTATTTTATTATGACTTGGTAACATGTTGATAATTATTTGGTTATTTTAAAAAGTGTCAAATTTACGTGTATTGGTATTTATCAATATTTTCTTGTTAATATTATAGTAATATTAATGGTTTACTTGTTTTTTCTTTGTTTAAAATTTTTATTTAATATTTAATATTATTTATTGCAAAGACTTTCTGTGATGGCTCAGCTGAGTTTCTGTAACAATTAGAATTTGAAATTCTGAATTATACAAATAAATTCTAAGTAATTTCAAATAAATTCAATTACATGTAAGTAAACTAAATTAAACTGAAAATATTAAATTTATATTAAAACAATGTAGCTACATATAGAACATGTAAAATACAATCAGAGTCTGCAATAAATAAAAAAGTAAGAAAAAGCAGTTTCAACAAATATATAATGAACAGAAGATACAAACAGGAACAAAAGGAAAGATTTCTTTTTCCCTAAAAGATAAAAACAACTTACTAGATAAGAAAATATTAATGAGATATAAATCAAAGTAAAAGAATATTTTAGTTATCAGGAAAATGATTGAAGACAATTGTTTTCAAAAGTAAGTACTGAAGGAAAATGAAAATTCTATAAGAGAAGATAAAATAATATATAAAATAATTAATCGTCAAAAAATTAGATACGAAACAGTAAATTTTAAAGGCAAGTAATTAATTGAATAGTATAAAAGAAGAAAAGGAAGAAAAGAGAAAAGTGATCGTCTACGAGTTGTAGTATGTGAACGATACAATTGTTTCATGTATCGAGTCGAATGACAGCATGGAAATCAATATCAAAATAAAAATAGAAAATGTTTAGTGAAAATCATACACATAAATTATGACCCAAAGGAAAATTTACTAAAAATTTTTCGAGAAAATGCCGTAATGTCCGTGGCATTTCGGAGAAGAAAGGAAACTGCACGAGAAAATTATTATGCTCAACATGTAATATATTAAAATTATATAAATTTGAAGTTTTGTTGATTAATTAATTATAATAATAAATCACTGATATTATTTTAAATAATTCAATAATTATGTATTTCAATAATTATAAAAATAATAGCTTTTATAATTAATAATTATGTATTTATAATATTGGACTTATTTTAAATTATCTGAATATTGATTTATATATAATTATGAGATATGTTTCTTTTAAGAAGTTTAAATTAAGATTAATTCGTTAGGGAACAATCGATATTTTTTATAATAAATAAATTAAATATATCAGAAAGTCGTAAAAGCATATATTTAATATTTGTTAAATTCAATACTTTATATTTTAAGAAAATCAATGACAATATGTTTATTTATTGCTTACAATCAGATTATAAATATGTGTACACATTACACCTCTACCATAAGATTAAAGACGTAATTTATCTTCACAATGATATTTATTTTCTGATGACCTTGTTTACCTTATTGTATATAATTCTTTACTAGGATTCAGTATTTTCATTTCTTCAATATTTAAATTACAACGATACGTTATAGGAATTTTCTCTATTTTTACCCTTATTAAACGTTGGGCAATTCAGTTTCATTGCATTCATTAATATCATTATTATTGTATTTATTTAGCAGTTTAAAACATCGAAAAAATTAAATATTAAATATAGAATTATAATAATTGTTGCCAATAGAAAACTCGATTGTCAATTTTCCGTGCAACAGTCCAGTTAGGCAAATCTCATTCAAAGGCCGTGGGAAGATAAACAACAGCTGTAGTCGCGCGACGACTAAATAACGGCTGGACGGCGCCTTATTACGAAACAAATAGGTGAATTTCGCGAATTTATACGCAACTAGTTTGATCACACACTGGACATTCAAAACATTATGTAAAGGGAGAAAAGAGAATATATATAATGACGCGACGGGCACAGCTACTTTCTTCTTCCGCATTCTCGCAAACTTATAAGTGTCAAAATAAATTAAAATTAAAATTAAATTTACTCTTTATTATACCCTTTTATCATCTTTACCTACGATTCGCGTTTGAAACAATAATTATTAATATATAAATATAGTATATAAATAATAAGAGTTTCTTATTGATGATTTTTGCTATATATTATTTTATCAACTAATTTAAATAAATCATTGACTTTATAGCTTGCCATTTCTAAATTATTTAAATTTATGTTAGTTATTTTTGCTTCTTTTAATGTTGGTAGTTGTATGAGGTTTATAATATTTTTTGCAGACCAATAATCTTGCAATATTTGAATTTTCGATACATATGATGAATAATTACTTTCAAAAAATTTTCTGTTATTAAACTGTTATTGGTGTATAAGCCTTACAATCTCGTTGTAAATCAAGAATTCCAGAATTTCTTAATTGAATATCATTTATCAATTTAGGAATTTTACAATTTATTGTTATATGTATTGATTTAGGCAAAATATATCACCATTGATTCTTATTTTGTAGTTTATACTATAATTCTTGTTTAAAGTTTATAATTTTAATTTTACAGTCTTCAGGAATATGTAATAGTTATAAAGTAATTATATATGATAATTTAAAATTTTTACAAGGTAAATTATTATTTATATTAAATGTTGGCTTAGATATTTTACAAATATAAGGTCTAAATGAAGTTATTTTATAATTATTTATATGATATAGTACAGAATATTGTATTTTTACGAATGAAATTGTAAAGTATTTCATTTTGGATCGAATAAAAATATAAGTAAGATTTTTTTGTTTAACAGGTAACGGTAAAAATGTATGTAATTTATATAATAATTCCGTAAGTAATGTATTTTCAATAAGAAAAATCTATTTATTGTCTATGAATAAAGCTTGTAATATGATTAAATTTAATAATTCGTATATATTATATATTTCTAAATTAAAAGGATAATTCGATCCTGGTGGTAGCATATTTATTGTTCTCTGTAATTATTCTAAAAATTGTTTCGGTGACAGAATTTTAGGATGCACTGTATTTGTTTTTACAAATAATATAGCCTTAATTATTATGTCTAATTCAATATTTAGTTCGTTACACATCGTTATTAGAAAAGATAAATGTTTTTTTATATGAGCTTGAGTTTCAATAATATTACGTTGACGTTATCTTGTACACTTATACGCTAGGCACGATCTGCGCACTCTCTCTCTCTCTCTCTCTGTGTCTCTCTCATACTTACGTCTACCTCTCTCTCACATTCACCTACTGATGCTATGTCTACTATCTCTTTTCCCATCTTTTGTTCAACCTCAAGCTCTCAACCCTTTTCCACTACGATTTCGGTACTCATCATGCAAAACTATATGTTTCACAAAACCCAACCAACCGCAAGATTTTACGGGAGGTGGGACATATTAGCCCGCCATGACGGAATAAGGTTAACCTCGTGCCCGTGTGTACCGCTCGCGTTCGACCACATGAACAAACTTCGTCAACCCAGAGAGCTCTCCCTCCCCCACTCACATTTCCACCTTTACCTTTTGCTCGCACTAGCGAATTGAGACTGCTGTCCGAGGGCAGGAGTGCCGGGGGCAGCATGCAAATATGTAAGCTGTCCGATAACTCAAGGGATAAAAACACCTCCACCAAACGCGTAAATCGTCGATAACGCACAGTTAAAGATTTTAAACATATAATAATGTTTCCACCCACTACGCGATAACTTGTGAGGACCTTTTTCCTCCGGCAGCTTAGTGGGAGTTTTTTGAGACCCAGGAACGCGAGAAAAACTATTTGTAATAAGCGAAGTGGTAAGGCAACGATTACGGCGAGCACATTAAATTTAAGTTTATATTAAAATTTTTATAATATAATGTTTATAATAAAACGAGCGCATAGTTATTAACGAGTATGCGTAGCTGGATTAATTCAATTCCAAGAAAAATTCATAACAGACTAGTTTCCAAAAATATACATCAGATTTATTTAGTGTAAGGTACGATAAGTGCATATCATATAGTTTAAACATGATTTAAAAAATATTAGCTAACGTTATTTGAAAGCGTGCATTGTGTTCATATTATATTTCGAGTACGCAGTACCTCAGTAATTTACGTAGAAACGTTAAGTTTAGTTTGAAATATAACAAAAAATAAGATTTATGACTGCAAAAGGGATAGAGATGTGTAGGCAGAACGGATAAAAGTGAGAGTGCAAAGCGATCGAGAACTTTTTCTACCCCGATACTCGTATCGAGACGGTCGAATTATACCGCCGAATTTTCTATTTTATAACTCCAATTAATATCGATATTCGTTATAATTAATATAATTTCGCTGAGAATAAACTGAGCTTGAACAAATATACTAAACTGTTAAATTATTAATATTTATTTCCTCCTCTCTCCTAACATTGACCAAAATGTGGGGCGATTAGTAATAACCTGCACCTACGCTTCATAGCCTAAGTACTCAATGATTGACAATTTCCATTCTCTCTCTCTCTTCTTTTCTTGCTCTTATTTTGCTTTGCTCTTAGGTTCCAATGGAATCAAACCATTTCTGCCCTTGGGAGGGCGCTCAAAAAATGAAATTAGATCAATGTTCAAGGGAATTATTGTGCCGCGAACGTGAAACGCGACCCTCAAAAGGTCGGGCCTACGAAGGTACACTCATAACTGTACCGAACGACCTAAGAGTGGGGCGTGTAAGTTATTGACGGTGACCTGGTTTATCCCGTGAATGACTGAAGAAAGAAGTCAGCTGGAGTTCAGGAACAGTGGTAGTGTGGTCAGATAAGGACGGCGAGGACTTAGTGAGGAGAAAACTCTTTGTTCCAGATAATAAATGAATAATATGCGGTTATGTAAATCACTAGAAATAGATTGAATTGTGAGACTTTTTCGCTCTATTATAGTACGTAGCGGACTTTATGCTATTATCTAATATTAGATAAACAAACAAATGAAATAGAAAATAACGCGATAGCCCATGAGAACCAAAATGCAAGTTTATAATCAAGATAAACGGAAACTAAATATCATTTATAAGCAGAAAATAAATATTAATAGAAAGACGATAGTTTCTTATAATCAAGAATACGAATAAACATAAAATTAAGGTGATAAATTTATAAAGGGAAAGGCAATGGTTTTTTATTTTAAATATAAATAGGAAAAGTAATAAAAAGGTTAATAATAACGGTTTTTTTCATGTTGGCGAAAAGGACATGATTTGTTAGAAATTAATAAAAATATTACAAGAGTTACCTTCATTTTTACTCTTTCATCTATTCTACAACTCACAATATTTTATAATTAACAGTATGGAAAAAGAACCAATGAAGAAAAAATTACAATATAGTTCAAGAAAGTTCTATAAGCACCATTATTGGTTAAGAAGGATAAGAGAAAGCAGAGAAATGAGATAAAAACTTATTGGGGTTACCGTGGCAGAGAAGAATAATTAAAAATAAGATTATCACAAGAAAAACGTTGTTAAAAGTCTTAAAAATCTAAATAAACAACGACTCCATTTACGTACGAAGGGATGACAAAATAGTAACGATAGCTAAGTGTAAAAAGTTAAGGAAAAAGGAGAGAAACTAGTGGTAAAAAGGTAATAAAATAGTTAAAGAAAAAGATAGTTGGATCTACAATGAAAAAAAGAAATAATTTTGTATTATATATAATAGAAAGCCTCAGTAAAGAAAGAATCTATAAGATGAAAATGCTATTTTGGTATGTAGTAGAACTGACAGAAAGAACAAGAATGCTGGGAAATTTAAAAAAAATGTAAAATAGTACGTATAATAGAAACTTTAATAAAAAAGGGAAATAAGATAAAGTTTGAATACAATTTAAAAACTTGATAAAAGACGTACTAGAAACCCGTGAAAACAAGCGAGAAAGATTAAAAGGAAACATTTCACATTAGGAAGTAAAAAAGTGAAGTTGCTGAAAGTGATATAAATGAGTAAAAAAAATAATGCTAATATATACAAGAATGAAATTACAGGGAAAGATAGTTAACCGAAGTTTTAATAATAAAAACAGAAAGAAGAATCAGAACAGGCTAAATAAGTTTATAGAGAATGATGTGGAAACGTTTATAATAATAAGAAGAGACTTTCGTGTAAAGATGTCGATAGAAGGGCGATGGATGAAACATGACGGTGAGAAAATTAATAAATATAACTACAAGAAAAAAATAATAAAAGTAAAAGTTACAGTAGTGGACTGAAAAGAGAGCGTTTTTAATTTAAAATAGTAAGAATAAAGAGAAAATCATTGATGATTAGAGTAGCTTAAAAATAGAGCTCTTTTGATTCGGCATAGAAAAAAGGGAGAGTCAATAGACATAAAACTTTCAGCAGCAAGTGTGGGAATTCAGTAGTATATTAGCGATACATTATCACTAATTAAGAGGCAGATGAGCTAGTAGAGAAAATGAGGATGGAGGAAAAACAGACATAAACGATCAGCATCCGTACCTGAAACTGTACTCGTTTAGAAAGAAAATGCAAAGAAATCAGAGAATAGATAGAAACAATATAATAGAAGAACGTAAAATAAACTGAAGAAAATGGAAAATTAGTTAAACATATAAGAAAAAATGTAGAAAAACAGGAAGAGGTGGGACGAAGAATATTAGATGAAGAAAATATAATTATCCCGTATAATTATAAGAAAGCATATGTTAAAAATTGTTGTGATATATTTACTTCTTAATCAAAGTTAAAAGTAACTAGAATATTTACTACATCCCAAGTTGAATCTACTACAGTCTTTAATTGCACTTAGAATGTGTATATAAAGGAACCGAAATCAACAGAAATCATGTTGAAAGTAGTTCTTTAATATAACTTTTACTGTTTATTCTATTGTTTAAATTTTTATTTTTCAAAATAATTAAAATTTTTTTGTAAATATGATAGCCAGTTAATATTAAAAATGTTTATAGTTACTTAAAGAAGTACTTTATAGAAGACTAATAAAATTAACAAGTATTATCTTTTTATAAATCTCTTTTCTATAATTTTTTTAATTAAATTATTATATTTTAGTTTATCAGATATATGTACGAATTTTTTTTTATATTTTAATATTAAAAATTTACAAGTAATATTTAAAGAAAAAAATTATAGAGTAAACTTTTTTCTCAATTACATTTTGTAAACTGCAACTAAAAAAACATTTACCACAACTATCTTTTATTAAAAAAAATTGATTAGTACTATCAATTAAAAAATTCTCGTAAATATTTTAATTGCATTAGATTAATAAATATGCACTGAATCTATATACAATTGATATTCCGATATTGATGTAAATAATAAATATTAAATTAAAAAAATTTATGTAACTGTAGTATTTTTCTTATTTATTAAAATATATTTTATTAAAATTTATCAATCTCATAACTATTTTATGTAAAATTTGTATATTACAAGCTACAACTTTATTAATGAAAAATTTCTAAATTTATTTAGAAAGTATTTAATTATTAAAAGAAATTTTTTAATGACAACAGTAATTATTACCTAAATTTATTTGTAGCCAGTTCACCTAGTTCATAAAATTTAATTTCTTCAGAGAAAACATCTAGAGGCACATTAACAGGCCTTCGTAAACGACCACCACTTTGATAATAATATAAAATAGCATCAAATGAGGGTCGATTACGATCAAAGAAGTATTCGTTGCGTAGTGGATCAAAATAACGTATCCTCCTAGCTGGGTCACCAAGTAAAGTATCTGGAAATTGATTGAGAGTCCTTAATTGCGTTTCAAAACGTAACCCACTCACCTGAAACCATTATAAATATTTTATGTATATATAGATATATGTAAAAACTATTCAATGTATTAATATATTTTGATATTTCACTATAAAAATTAATGTGATTTTATTATTCAAAAAATAAAAATAAATAATTTTATGGAAATGAAAGTAAATTGTCTAAATTTTAATAAAATAAAAATATTTGATTTTCAAAAAAAATTGATTTCTTTCTTAGTTAAAATACTTAAATTTTCAAAAAATATTGCGAGTCAATAAAAATAGAGAAAATAATATAAAAGATAAAAAAGATATAAAATGAAATTTCGATACAATTTTATACTACTAGTTAGTTAGTTAATTAGTTAATTTATTAAATGATATATACATTATTCTATTATACATAAATTAATTTACAGTACAAATATATACATTAACTTATATCTAGAATCCTTATTCGTCAGGTACTGGCTTATTATTGTCTAAAATTTCTTTGGCTGTTTGTTTTCTTACTTATGGTTGAGTATTATATATTTTTTTTTGTCTCTCTTGCCTGGAATTTTTACTAACTTTTAATTTTATTTCACTTTTACTTTTACGTATTTCTCTTTCCCAAATAATTTAAAATAATACACTAATATTTTCTTCTCTTTTTAAATTCTTTGACTAATTATTCGAGGTGGTTTCCCTATCCTTATAATCCTAAAATATGTGCTTCGTTGAATCTGCAACATATTTTTTTTACCTTCGGTAGCCAGTGTCTGTTTTCTTTTGCTTTATTAATGAAATGAATTTGTATATTTTGACCATTTTCTTCAATCTTTTCTTTTTTATCATGTAATAAATCTTCTTCTTTCTTTTAAATTTTTTCTCCTAGTAATAATGTTACCATTTCATACTTTTTTATACTTTTATTCTTTTCTTCATATCTATTTATTATATTAACTCTAAACTCTTCGTAATAGCGGGTTAATTCTATTTACCAGCACCTGTACTTTTTATTTTTCCGTTATTTTCGTTGAATACAGATTATGTAAATGCTGTTTATTACTTCTAACTTTTTTTTCTTTCTTAGTTTTTTTTTCATTGTATTCTCTTTTGTCACTACGGAACTTTTTTGAAAAATTTCGAAATTTTCTTAACTTTCTCTCTCTCTCTCTCTCTCGATTTCAGCTAGATTTATAGTGACATTAGCGTAAGTGAATAATCTTATTTTTCTGATTTTTATCTCTGGGGTTTTTTTCTAGATTCTACTGTAGGTTACACTAGTTTTATATTTTATACTTCTGTAAATAGCATTATTAAAAAATAATATATTTTGTTAATCATTTTCAGAAATTTTGTTTATAATATATTGAATATATGTATGTATATATAATACATGGCAAAGTGATTACCAATAGTCATTTGAGTAGTTAAAAACTACTTTCATTTCAAAAAGCGTATTGAGCTTATTTCATTTTTACATTTGTATTTCATAATACATAATTTATTTATAAAAAGGTTGGTATAGAATAATATATAATAAATATAATTTCAATAGATAGAACTTAAAGAAATATTTTTATGAAAAAGTTTGTGACATTCCCTAGTATGACTATCATTATTTTTTACTACCAAAAATTGATTCAATCAAGCTGCTATTTAATGTTTTAACTAATCTTTTGATATGTAATGATGTAAAAAAATCCTCTTAACATTATGCGAATACAATGTATATCCTATTGAAATTTATTCATACATCTGTAATATACTAATTAATTCAGTCTTATGATTATTGTTTTTACTTGTTTTTATTTGTTTCTTATCTTTTTGAAACGGTTACTTTTTTCTTAATTTAATAAAATAAATATTGATATATCTTTAGTGATTGTTTATGAATTGTTTATGATCCCCTGCTTTTGATCAGATTTTTTTTCACATTACTTTACATTAAAATTTTATGTACTTTTGAGTTAATTCAGAATGATTGGTTTTAATTCATTTCATAATTTATGAACGAACATGGGAAAAAATAAAGCTTTTTTTCGGAGAAAAGCGATGATTTATTTTATACCTTTTTGCTATATAAAAAATTTAAATTGTATTTTATTTTTGTATTTTTGATGACTCTGTATTGAACTGCTAGAAGCTTATTTCGATAATAATAAATAGGGAACTGCAAACATGTAGAAGCATTTGAAACTAATTTTTATTAGTGCAGCACATGCAAATCGTAGCAACGTTAAAAATAATTTAATTCCGAATCCTTTAATCTTATTTTATATTTCATATCATTTCAGGTAAAACATTACACTACTACTAAGACTAACATTTTACAAACTAGCAATATAGTTTACACTCTTAATTTTGAAAAACTTATTTGAAATTCTGACAATTTTAACACTGCATTGCTGCAGCGAAATATTAAATTTTATATTGTAGGTGGCGAAGGAACATTTTATTATTTTTTTTTTTTTTGCCTATACATTTAAATATCTATCACTTAAATCATTCAATGATTTTCAGAAAATTCTCAACTTTAAAAGATCTTCAAAATTTTAAGAATAATGAAAATTAAGAAAAATTTTCCCATTTTGAGTAGTCTCGAGTATGCACCATATTTTCTAATAATCAGACTGTAGATTAGAGGTTTTTCTTATTATTTTAAAATAAGATAATAGTAATTCTTTCAATTTATTTTAGTATTAAATATCTTCTTGTTGTAGGTGTAGATACTTTTAAGAACTGTTTATATTTAATGTCCATATTGTAGAAAATAAGTTGCGTAATTCTTTTATTCTTTTTCATTTAGAAACTTGGTACCATTAAAAGAAATAATATCAATCTAAATACATTATTTTTTCAAAATTTATCAATATTATAAGACAATTTTAATTTATAAAAATATTTTGTACATAAAACAGTTACATAGATATCAACATTATACTGTATTTTTTACTTTTTTATTATCGTATAATTCAAATATAATTAAATATTTTTTATAATTAAAAAATTAAGACATCAGCATTTTTATAAAAATATAATGTTTATCAATTTCAGTCTAATCAAATTTATAAAAAAATTGAAATAAAATGGATAATTAGTTACTCATAAAATAGCAATGTTTTTTTAAATGTAAAATTACTAAGCATAGTTTTAAATTGAAGTAAGTCTTTGTTAAAAATTTGTGGTACAAGATCAAATATTAGTTCAGAGAATATAAAGTTTTTTTTATAATTTGAAATTATGTAATTATATAATTTAAAATACGAATTATCCTATAACAACTCAGTAAATAAATATAAACTAATTTATGTTATTTCTTCCTTACTAGAGTTTCTTTTAAAGCACTATTTTTTATATTTTGAGAATTTTATATATTAAAAAAGATAAACTGTCACAAAATTTTTTCATTTAAATCAATAATATAATAACTGATAACAATATTTTCTAAATAGTAGATATAGTTAGATTGATGGTTTATTACAATTATTTATTGATAAGAATATATTATATTGAAATAGAAAATCAGAATACCATCAATGTATTTATTATTTTAAATAATAAAAGTAAATAAATAGAAAAATAAATACATTGACTACCAATGAAATAATATTCGTAAAGTTTAAATTATTTAATCCTAATTTTTGATAATTATTCACTGTTTGACCATCATTAAAATAATTTATTTATAGATAAGCTACCTTAGGTAAGACCCCTGTTGTTAATAAGTAGAGATTAGTTTAATTACATAATCAAATCCGAATTCAATAAAAAAATATAATAAATAAATTAATTAAAAAACTCATATTACGTAATACAATCATAATGTAAGACTATTTTTCAATTATATATTATTATAATGACAATAATCACAGCACAGAAATAAAGTGTAATGAAATAGGAATGCTTTAATCTTAATTTTTAAGAATTATTTCTTTAAATCTTCTTATAAATTTTTACAAAGATATACAGTTTTTTCTATTTTATAATATTATTAAAACTTGTAATTGCTTTAAATTCATAATTTATTATAATTTAAGAAATATTAAAAAGTAAAATTAAATGTTCAGTATAATTTAAGTTTAATGAACACAGAATTTTTTAAATAAAAGATGATGAATTATAATCATTCTTGACATTTAATCCAGTATAATCTTGATAATTAGAAGACAATGTTAACAATGTTATTGAAGGTATACAAAATTATTAGTACTTACTTCTGATCCTAGAACATATAATACTATATACGTGATAGCTCTGGGGAGGATGAATAAAGTAAAAATATTTCTTAAGCGGGTTCTTGATTAATATGAGGGCTCTCAATCCATTTGATTAGGAATTTCACTCTTTGATCTTACATTGCCAAAATGATTATCAGCTACTTCCCGTAATTTGCAAAAGCAGTATTGACTATTCTATTATAATAGGAACAAAAATTCATAATAAATTCATTTATTGATATAACAATATTGAATTCGATAAATACGTATTTAAAGATACTAAACATATACTTTTATATTTTCATAATTAAAAATGACAGAAAATTTAGATATAATTATTTTATATTTAAAAATATTATTAGTTGATATTATTATGTATTTCTGTTAAAATCGTGTATATTTTTACCAATTATTCAATAGCTAATCATCATAATAGCTAATCAATATATTACACACATTCTATATAGTATATTTAATCTAGTAGTATCATAGTTTCATTATTATGTTTATCTTAAATTCGAAAACTAAAATTAATTAATTTATTAATTTAAATTCGAGAAAATTCTTTTACATCATTTTTCAAATAAAAATTATTATCATAAAAATGAATAAATAACAAAATCAATTTATTAACCGAACAAAAAAGATTTATTATTTTCTACATTAGAAAAATCCGTTTAACGCTATATTAAAATTTGTAATATTTTTTAATGAAAACCAGTTTTCGCCTTTATTCAACTTAAGATAATCAGATTAATTCTCATTATAGATTTAATAGGCGTTGTAAAAACTTTAAATTAAAGTATTAAAATAAATAGTTTATTTTAAAATTTTATATTTTCTTAAAAGTAATAGTAATATTTTTAAAGTTTTTCATTGAAGATATAGTTTTTTCAAGTCAAAAATCACAATAATATCTCACAGTAGTATTTAATTTTAAAGCAAAACAATATATCATTAAAGTACTGCTATCTTCGGCGATTTATTTATATAGTAAATTATGATATTTATATGCTTTATCAAATATTTTTTAATAATATTTCAAAAATTAATTTTTTTATTTAAAATATTTTAGAGAATAACAGATAGTCGCAATAATTGATAGTCTTACAAACACTTTCTTTCGTATTATCAATAACATTAAATGGCTAAAAACTAGATATGTATCAAAATAATAGATAATTTTTACTTTATTAATTTATTGAAAATAATTATTATTTTAAGAAAATATAAGATCTGAATAATACATATTAAATTAAAACAGTAATTAGTATTACAAAAAAATTACAACAATTTTATCGAAGGTATATAAAATTATTAGTACTTACTTCTGATTCTAGATCGTATAATTTTTTTTATGTTGTAGCTCTCTACAGGATGAATAAAATAATAATGTTTTAAACCGGTTCTTGATAAATACTGGGACTCTCAATCATTATATTCATTAAATTTTATAATCCGTTTCTGTATATGTAATTAATTGACTTGTAAAAATATTAAAAAAAATTTTTAGAAGAAACCGATTAACTTTGTGTGATAGATTTATTTTTTGTAGGATTGGTTATTCGTGCTTTAAGCAAAATCTAACAGAGATGATATGAGTCGCATACTCTCATTATGTAGATTAATTTCTGAGTAGCGTTTGCTCCTATTCTAATTATTGAAATATAAAAATATAATGAAAATAGTTTTAAATAATATGAACTCTTCGATTACTTACCGTAAATACACACCCATTGCATCAAATAGCCACTTTTATAAAATTAACATTAACAAAAAATAAGAGAAGAGAAGAATAAGATAAATGTATCGTAAAAAAAAATTTATTATATCGTCACTCTTTATGTGTATCTAATCATTTGTATATACTTATTATTTTTATACATTTATTCATAGAAAGTATAAATATCTTTCATACAATACATTATCTAAATTGCATAGCTAATTTTATGGCTCCCTTTTTTCTTAACAAATAAATGCATATATTTTACATGAATAATTTTATAATAATAATAATAATAATACATTTTAATGTATATAGATTTAAAAACTGTTTAAAAATTTGATTGATATAAAGGTAAAGAATCATTTTCATATATGTTAGTACTATTATTTAGAATTCTAATACTTTAAATATAGTCTATACGCATAATATTCTAATACTTGAAATCTCGTGAAAAATTTAAAGTCTACTGTATTTGCATACAAGTTATAAATCTTTTTTTTATTTTGTAAATATTCAGACATAACACCATATTATATTTAATAACATTATTCAAGCTTAATTATACTTCTTTAAAGTTTGTAAATCAGACAGAAATAGAGACAGAGACACAAATAGAATGAGATAGAGAGAGAGAGAAAGAGAGTGAGAGAAGAAAGATAATAAAAGGCCGATGGTGTAATTATCTAGACGAGAGAATATCCCATAGAAATATTCAACATTTCATTGCTATCCTAATCGAAGCGCAGAATATCATATAAGTAGCTCCGAATATAATTTAATAAAATAGAGGATATATAAGTATATATATATATATATATCAATAAGCGCAACTACATTACTAAGGATTCACTCCGTATCCAGTTAAATAACAAGTACATATCCACACAATTCAGAAAAGCCTGTATTTCATTTTACGAGAAATCTTGTTTTTCAGGATTACTTTAAATAATTGAAACCAGATTTTCTCTTTCAATCTTAAGTGTCAACTTATATGTATCAAATACGATTTATTTTATTCACTTAAGTACTTTTTTACAAATTCTATGTTGTCTCTATAGCGTAAACATTTTAATATTTTCTACATGATAAGATTATATAATATTTCTTCCATGTTATTTAATATATATTGCTTTATTCATTAGTTTGGTATTATATAGGCTATTTTGAATAATTTTAGTTGAGGGGATGTCTAAGAAAATTTAAAGTTTTCCGTCGTAGGGATGTCACCAAATACGAACATCATATATCGTTTAAACTTTAAAGGCCGAAAAAACTTCTAAGTTCATTTAAAATTTAAAAAATTAAAATTTTAAAATTGACATTTAAAATTTTTATATTTTTTATGACTACATTTTACCAAATGTCAAATATTTTATTTTATATAATTTCTCACATTTGATTTTTGGTATTTACTATTTCTTCTTTTTTTCTACCTTTTCTTATTATTATTTTATCATTTTTCATAATCTATGAATATTTTTTTTGTCTGTTTACCAATATTTTACTATCCTGTTTATATTTTTCTTATATTTGCTGGCTAAGAATACTGTAATGTTTGATTCATATAGTTATGTAATTCATATCATATTAAAGCATGAAAATGTGTATATAGCATATTATAAAATATTATATAGCATGTATACATGCTATATAATTGATTATTTTTATAATTATTATAAATTTAGTTACTAATTTTTAGATTTCTTAGTTATTTGATAATTGTAAAATTATCAACGAAAAATTATCAATAGTTATTGTATGATTTTTCCTAAAACTCCTTAAATAATATTATTAATAAAAATATTGAAAAAATAAATTACATTAATTATTTAATTTTAAGTTGAAATTGACTATTAAAAGAATTTATGTAATTAAATTTATTATAATTATTTAATTTATAATTTTTTAAATCTCTTCAAAGCGTATATTCTTTTCTTTAAATTTGCAATGCAGATAATTTAGTATCGTTTGTTTTTTATTAACTCATTTTCTAGTATAATAAAAATTTAGTATTTTGTACTTTCGCTTATAGCTCTATCTTGTATTAGTAACTAGATCTCTTTTACGAATAGTGGTATCTTTTTCTCTTATCGTAATATGAATTCTATAATTTTTTTGTTAACTTTAGTTACTTGTTTAACTCAGTCATCTAATTGACTTAGTAAGTGAGGTTTATAATCTGATTATGATTTACCAATTTATTGTGGTTGTTGTGAATATATTATTATAATATAAATAAATACTGCGGTTTCATTTAACCAATTAAAACATTAATTAAGCTTATTCTCGTATTATTACGTATGTATTATAAAATAACAACTTGAATAAATATTAAATACAGGTGTCATTATAATAGTCCATAAATTTTGTGATAACGTTTCAAAGAAAGATTATGATTTTATTTTTGTTTTACTATTTATTTATTTTTATTGCTTCTAATCAGTTAATATCAGTTTACGATATCAAAAATATCATAATCCTTATATTATAAGCTACATTTCACTTCATTTATTATAAATTAAAACTCTATTTTTCTTTGCGTGCTTTGCAGTTCATGTAGATTATTTAAATAATAAATTTTAGTTAGTTACATAACTTCACAAAATAAATGTAAATTTATGTAAACAATCAGTTAATTTTATTTTGTGATTTATATTGAAATTATTATACAAACAGGAATATTATTCCAGAAAAAAATATGTTTGAAGAGAAAAAAAATAACAATGAGTACACTATTCATTATATACTTGATAGTTTCGTTTTTGATATTTGTAATAAAAAATTTTCAATAATAAAATCCATATTCAAATTTCAAAATATTTTAAAAAATTTACAAATTTTCTGAACACTATTTTATAAAAATAATATCATATTGTTGTATTAAAGAAATTCAAAATTTGTAATTTTTTAAAAAAGAACTATCTAATTTTTTTATTTATTTTTAATATTACTCTAATATTATGAATAATATTACTTTTTTAATTCTTGTTTTATACATGATTTTTCGAAAATTTGAATATATATTTTGATAGAATAAATAAAATTACTCAAACAATATATGTGAGCAAAAATTAATGAAATACATAAAAAAAAATTATATATAATAAAAATAATTGAAATTGAAAAAATATACTTTAAAAAATATCTTCTATTAAATCAACAAATTTTCTATAGATATTTTTGAATATTTGAAATTTATTTTTTTATTTTTATGAATTAATTACTTATCTAAATGAAGCATTTCAACGAGATATTTCTTTGAATAAATGTTAATATAGATAAATATTATTACGTATTCAAGTTAAGCTATGTTAAATCGATAATAAAATACATAAAAAATACATTTAATATTATTTTAACAGTATTTGAAATTAATATACCTATATGAGTAATAAAGCGTGTGTGATAATATGTTAATAGTAATTTAACAATTAGAAAGTATAAGCATACATCTATTATTACCAATCTGATTATTGTCAAGTAGGTTATTTTTAATAGACATTTATACAAAATTATCAGACGAATTGAAATATTTAACAATCTACTTTGTTGTAAAATATATTGCGCATATTGTTGTGTATGTTTTTTTATATACCTTATCGCTTAAATGTAGGATAGCACGAATGTGTCTCCACGAAACGCTACTAAATTAATAAAATTTAAACACAAATCTAGCAATTTTAAATTAAGTTGACTTTAGATTTAAAATATATATGAGATTGTATCATTTAATAAGTTTATATATGAACCAATAATTCATCTTTCATAGCACCAAGTGGATTATAGTACAAACGAATATTTCAATATAAAACCCAAATAACAAAGTCATGTAGCTTGCAAATATTTTCTACCATAAAATTTATCTATATGTTCATGACATTATTGTATTTTTGAAAGCGTTTGTGATACACGGAATTCAGGTAAAAACTATTTGAAAATTTACGGACAAAAAGCTCATATTCTGATTTATATATAATACTACCGCGTAAACTTTATATGTATAGTAACTAACAAATATTTAACCGAGGCAATAATCAATAAAGAGATTTGAGAAATAATAAGAGATAATTATAAAACTGCTGATCGTTATTACGGATATATCAAATTTTATTATCGACATGGTATAAGTTCATTTAAAATACTTATGCGTAAACGATATTTGAATTCTAATTTGATTATTTACAAATTTACAAATCTAATTTGATTAATACAAACAATGAATTTAGATATCTGAAATATAATGAAAATTATTCTAGTAGTTTTTTGAAAAAGGTAATATCGAAATTATTTATACACACCAAAATTAAATGTGGTAACTAATCATGATTCGAAGAAACATTTTTATATTTTAAAGATTTCGATTACGATTTAACATACAAAAAAACAATAAGAGCTCATCCCTTTCGTCTATTTATCTTTTAGATAAGTCAAATAACGGCGAAGGTATCTTTTCAATAAATCTTGACTTGGCTATTAGGTAAGAAAATTCTGAGTATCCACGAGCGCAGATACACGATTTAGAAAACAAGAAAAAAGACAACATAAGTGATAAAAGATGTAAGAATAGTAAAAACATTTTTTAATATGTAATAAGAATAAGAAAGAAAATAAAAATATCTGTGTAAATTATAATGAGAATACTAAAATATATCAAAACAAAAAATTAACTTGAAGAACATATAAAAATTTGATTAAATTAACATTTACTTAATATAACATAATCAGTAATACAATAATGTTGAAATAAATCAACAGGCCAAATAATAAATAATAAAATAATAATAAAAAAAAATAATAAATAAAAAGGATAAGGAAAAATTCTAAGGTACCACTATTAAGGTTCAACGCTTACGCAAATGATAAGATAAAACTTAAAACACTAAAAAAAAGAAATGATATTAAACATCAGAAAAATATCGCCCTCAGATCGCACTTTTATGTAACATAACACAAAACTTAGAGCACAGATGGTAATAATTCTCAAAAAATAGATATATATTTGAAAATTCACAACAGAATTTCTATGCTATTCCTACATTAAAATACACAGAATTCTTCAGCCTTCTGAAAAAAATGTATATGTACATATATATAAGAAAGAATTACATGTATAAAAACCTAGATTTGCAGAAAAACTAGTATAAAGGATTTCACGCATGAATCACAAAAATTTTTACATCCAAAACATATTATTGCAATATTAATATCGCAATTATACTAAATAAAGGTGCATATTAAGACTTGACAAATACCAAAACATTATAATTCAATTTTATTAATTATAGCTTAACAAATTACATTCATTTATGTTGAAAGATTATACATGAGAGTAGATGAATTGAAGTTTGAAATTTACGTTCGAAGAAATATATCTGAATAGGGCAATATAAAAAATCCTTTGATTAAAAATTAAAAACAGACAATAGATCATTACGAGTTAATGTATGAAAAAGTATTAAAACATTAAGATAATTATGGTTGAAAGCTAAAGTATAGCGTTCATAAGTGATGTCGTAATACTATATTAATATCTATCTAATATATTCAATTGAAAAATTTCAAATTAACAAAATAAAAAATTGATTCAATTAAGAACATTTAATTAATATTTGCAAATAAAATAATTTCATAGATCATGAATAAGATAATTTTGATATTTCAGAATAAAAATAAGTCACTAAAATCGAAATATTCTATAATTAAAAAAGTTCTGAAGTACATAAATTTCAAATTCTATTCAAGAAAATTAAAAATGGTCATAATTAGTCAGGATTTAGAAGTTTTATTAATTCTAATATCAATACTTGAGCTACATCTAAAACTATATATGGGATCGAAATCATTTGAAATTTCAAATTTATCATTATATATCATGTGCAAATGCAGATATTATTGATTAAAGAGAAATCTAAATAGTAAATATTAGTATTAAGAAATCAATGAAAGGCAAAGCAGAAATATAGGGTTGAAATAAAAACATAAATTTCTTAGCAGAAAAGTAAGACACAATGGTAATACGAAAAACGAAAAGTCCATTCAGATAAACGTAATCTACAAATAATAAAATTTAAAATAATATAAATTGATTATCTTACCATAGTTAATAATTGCAGGTAAAATAAGCTCAGACATACACAATTCCGTATTTGCTTTTATTTCCATTTACCGATAATAGATAAAATATTAGAGAATTCAATTAATGATACAAATACTAATTATGAAAAAACATCATTATATCTTATATATTATATCTACGATTTAACGATTGTATTAAAGATTTTTTATATCTCCTAATAAGTACTTATACTCGTTTGATAACTCTAAGCTTAAGTGTAACAATAATTAAATTTTTATCTCATTGCAATAGTTTTTTTTAATAATTGTATTAATTCAAATTGTAATAAAATTTTTAATAGTATATTTATTTACATTCATAATTTGCTTAAATTTATCACACAAATTTTATTATATACAAATATACTTTTAAATTATATAATACTATGAATTTTTTAAAATATTTTCTAATATGTTGTTAAAATGATGAAAATTAAGTAACGTACATAAGTTTTTATTTTCATATCTGTTTATTATCAGAATAAATTAATATTATATTATTTAGATAATATTATAATACAATTTTATAATAAGCAAAAACTAATTATATTAATTATAAAATAATTAATCTTTTAAAAAATTCATAAACTATTGATGTATAAAAACACTTCATAGTATAAATATAAAATATCTAATATTAATGATAAAATGAAAAAAATGATCGATAGTTCCACATTTACATTCGCAAAAACAAATAATCATCTGATTATTTATTGGAGCAAGAAAATTAATGTGATTATTCTGTAAGTTACAGGTTTAAAAATAAAAATAAATATAATTGAATACAAAAATAAAAAAATTAAAATATAGTATAAACTATCCAAGAAAAATAACATTATTAACGAAATTTATAATGTGCAATAAAATGAGATATAATAAGGACTGTTCGATAAAAAAGGAAAAAATATTATACAATAAATTAAAAAAAACACTAAAGCATAATATGAAGAACATGAAGCAGAATATACAATTGCAACGTTATAGGAATATAAAGTATAAAGCAATATATATAATATAATATATCAATATAAAGCAACATTTTGAAAGGAAACAAGAAAGATATAAATATGGAATCATTGGAAAATAGAGAAAAGAAAAAAGGAAAAATAGATGCTAAGCAGGAAGACAATATTAGAAAAAAAGAAAAAAAGTGTTTAATAATATGAATATTTTGTAAAATACAAGCTCGGCATTTAATGATAGGTAATATACAAAATTCTAAATAACAATGTATAAACTATTCATAAATTAATAATAATATTTTTAAACATTAAATTATTTTAATTAAATAAATTAAACTAGAGTATTAAATATTTCGAATAGCGTATATAAGCTTTTTTTATTTCTTATTTGAAAAATAGGAACATTGAAATATATAAAATTATTATACAGGAAAAAAGAAATTTTCAAAAGAACCAAAAAACAAGAGATATAAATGCAAAGCTCAAAAACGATATCATTTTTACATAAATTTAAATTAATTTAATAATTATATAAACATATATAAATAAAATATTTGTATATTTCATACTCTAATAATAATGTATGCTTTAAAGTTATTTAGAAAAATATTAACAATATTTATTTACTTACATTTAACTTATATTTAACATAAGTTTACTTATTAAATTATAAATGTAATCTTTTTAATTTAATGTCTAATGTAATTCTAATCATTTTATAAATTTATAATAGCCTATAAAACTTAATTTAATTTAATAAATAAAATATTATTGTCAATAAATTGAATAAAATTAATAAAATAATTACTTACATAAAAAATTATGTTAATTTTAAAATGTATATGATAACAAAAAATAATTATGAACTATAAAAGTATTTATACATATATTATACACACATATATATATTGTTTTATCAAACTGTTTAATAATAAGATAATAATCAACATAAGAAATTAAATGATACTATTACAATGAATATTAAATAATTTTAATCCATTTAAGAACTTTTTACATTAAGAAACTATTTAGTTTTTTTAAAGGTAGAAGGTGAAGATCTGTGATAACAAAAGAAGCAGGGTGCGAAATAAACAAATTATACTGGACATTAAAGAGAAAAATCGTGGTTGAAAAAAAAAAAAAGATAACATTATTTTTCCATCTCGCATGCTAGAGGAAGATTGCTTTCCTCGCTATTATTTCTCTACGTGAATTTACACAAAGCCAATGTGAACCATCGATACAATGAATTTATTAGTATAATCATATAAGTTTGTACCAGAACGCAATTATGCAAAAAATAAGAGACGAGGTGGGAACTGTAAGTAACAATATTCTGTAGTAAAACACCTCTACACATGTCAATAAATTTTATTAAATTTAAAAAATAATAAAAATAAATAAATTTTAACTTTAAATAATTTTTACCAATAAATTCTAAAATTTTATATTATGAAAAAATCTGGATAAAAAATTTAGAACATGAACTTCTTATCTATCACGAAGCTCGTCATCTTATGCTTAAACATAAGATATCAAGTATATTCCTTTTTAGTGAAATATTTAACCTTGCATTATATAAATTCTTATTCTGTTCCAAAATTTTTTTCACTGATTGAAGTACTTTGGAAACAAATATTGTCCTTCTTCAGCATCGCACCTACCTAATAACGCTCCCTTAATATATTACCTTTAGTCAAATTCTCGAGGACAAATTCTATCTCTCAAACTAACTTTTTTCTGGAACAATTTGTATCATTTCAACAAGTTGCAATATAATGTATCTATATTAATTATTTATATTATATCTTTATCTAAATGATAATTTAACAGTTATTCGATGCTACGGATTCTTTTAACAGCAGGTTTGCTATAATATATATCCCAGAGTAATAATATTAATCTATTAATATTAATCTAATTATTATTATAGTAGAGTTAATAATATTTAGCACATTTTATCTCTCAAGAACATACGCTAATAGTTTCAAAATCTCTTTCAATACCTTTATTCGAGTAATCCACGTTTATTTGAAAAAATATTTACCATTCCTTAATTTATGTAAAATGAGCTTTATTTTCTCGCTAACATCACCTTACTTAGTGCCTTACTTCTGGAATACTTATCAGTATTCTGTTTTTGTTGTTGTTACTGTTATTAAAATTATTGTTATATTATAACTGTTGCTGTCCTACCCATTGAAAAATATAAGCTGAATATTTACTTAATTATTAAAATTTATTTAATTATAATTAAAACTTTTTTAATAATAAATTGATTTTGCATATTGCAAAAATATTTAAAAGATTTTAACTTATACTTTCACTTACATGCACAATAGCATGTGCATGGTTAACAAATTCAGATTTTAATAAAATTGAATTTATAAAAGTTTTCTCTAATGACTAAATGATGTAATATGCATGGATTCTTCTATAATATTTTATAATCATCAATTTCTATTTCTTCACAATTTTCAAACTTATTATACACTGTACCTCAAGCGTGTTAGGTATGAAATATTCTTATGTGACACAGCAGGTTCATACTATAGATTTATACTAATGCAATAGATTTTTTAATTTCTTATTAAAATATTATAAAATATTTTTTTGGAATTTATTATAAATACTACTAGAAAATATAATAATTAAGAAAAGCTCAATAGCTATATATCATACCAAAACAATCGGAATTCTCTATCAACACATTTTACACAACGAATTATTTCTTAAGTACTTAAAAATACTAGTAAAATGCAATATAAATATTTAACTCTAAATTTCGCTAATGTATCTCATAGTAACTGATAGTTAGTTTTATGTCTCTACAACACTATTGGCTATATGATATATATCAGAGAGATAATTCCACAAAACTATGTATTTATGAGTGTATTTCAACTGCTACAAGATTTTCGAGGAGTTGCTTTTATGCATAAAATGTAAACTAAATTATAACGTAAAAAACATAGTCAATTCTATGCTCATTTTTAAAAGTATCTGATTAAATTTTTTAGAATTTAACATCTTTTATATATATATAATAAATACTATAATATATATTTTCCAATTTTGAGAAAATTATTTTGAGAAATATTTTTTAAATTTATTAACATTTCTGTAAATATTAAAAAAAGTAAATCAATATAAATTTTCAGCTTAAAAATATTTTTCCTAGTTATTGTATTATCTGAAATTCACACAATCCGCAGATCTGAAATTCATTATTGGATAAAAATATAATAACTGTATCTGTAATAATTACCATATCATAAATAAACATTTTAAAAGTTGAAAATTAATATACCTACTAGAGAAGTATTAACGAAATTATATTTTCAATTTGTTATTTACGCAAGGTTTGTTACAATAATGAGTAAAGAGAAAGTGATATATGTTTGTTATAACATATAAGATACACATACAATATAGAAATATATTCAAAACCTCGGATTGATTACCTTAAATCAAGAGAAATAACATGGATTACTTATCTACTTTAAAGCAAATATTTAAGATAAATATAGGGTTGAAAATATAAGAATTATAGTTTAAAATTTTTAAATCGATTGATGAATTAATATCAGTAGATATAATATTTTAATATTTTTTATCATAGCATAATTAAAAAAAAAATATGTACGAAATATAATTTATTTTTAAATTATTAGAAATTTCAAGAAATATTACTGATATAGAAAAAAGATCATGTATAAATAATGACGTGTTATCGTGTTCTAGTATATATATATTATATTTATTAATTGAACTCAGTTAGAATCGAAAAATAAATAATACGAATAAGAAATAATCATGTTAATTTTCGTAGCAGAATGTTACTTAAGAATGATTTTTATAATGCCTTGAAAAATTATATTAGATTCGTATGAGAATAAACTTCCATCGTTTAGACATTCTACGAGTATCAACAATTGTTATTGAAGATTATAAATACAAATTTTAAGTCCAGATAGTTAATTATCAAGAGAATCGGAAAAAGAATTCGTATTCAAGAAAGTAAGTCGTTACTTTAACTGCAACGAAGCCAGAAAATTCTACCAGTCCAGATCAATTGGTCATCAATCGTAGTCCTGCAACAACGGAAAAACAAGTATCAGTTGCAATGTTGACTCCTATATTACAGAAAGCAAATCTCATCTTTTCCCTTTAGCTATATTTTAGAATATCAAAGATTTACATTTAATTATCAAATATACAAATTTTAATTGTGATACTATGTTATAAATGAGACAATATTATATTTTATTTTTTTATTTAACACGGCATTAAATTATTAAGAAGTACAATTACCTGTAAATTAATTTTGAATGCGATAATTATAAGGTGTAACAATAAATAGCATTTTTCTTCATTAAGGTGAAAAAAAAATGATTATATTAAGGACTAGTTAATATAAATGAGAATTTGTTTATAAGTAAAAAAAAAAACATTTACAAGAAATCAACTATATAAATATAAAAGATAACTATAAATTATGAATAATTTTAGAAAATATTGAAATCGATCAACTTTATGCGGAACATATATTTTGAAAATAGAAATAATATTAATACTATATTTTATATAATTGATCATTAAACATTTAAATCAATCTTATTTAATATTTTAGAGTTTCATCAATAATTAAAGAAAATGACTATTACTAAAATTGTTCTTAAAATAATAGGCTTTTAAGAGAATATTTTTAATAATATAAGCAATTTATAATCATAAATAAAATTACATAAATTCGGTTGCTTTAACTGTTCGAATACATAGTTTATAATTAAATATTAAATTTTTATGTAGTTCAAGTATTAAATTTTTATCTAATTTGCATTACAATATTTTAGTATGTCTATTAGTTATGCCAAATGTTTTAAAATAAGTCTAAATTGTATTATATATGTATATTAAAAATCTTGTCTTAAAGATTGTAGAAGTTTACTAAGTTAAACGTTTTTTAGTTTTATTATTCTTGTTTATACATGTGCTGTAAAACCGAAGTGTAACATTACGTCTTAAACGTGTTGAATAAAAAACTTAGTAATGCTATTATTATATTATTTTTACATTGCAGTGAAAAAATAAAAACAATGAAATTTAGATAATATTATTTAAAAGAGTTTATTTATGAAGTAAAAACTTTAATATGTATTTTAATATAAAAATAATTTAGAATAATTAACAAAAATTAAATTTTTTAATATCATTAAACATTTTTTTTTAAATTATATTATGTTATAGTTTTATACTAACTTACTGACCACTTTATATATATATAATAGATAACGATGTAAACTATTATTTACCTATTAATAAGATAAAATGCAATACGATAGAAAATAATGATAATGAAATAGTAGATATAAGGTTAGAAAGACTTGAAAGTTTTTTGGAAAGATTTTTATTAAATAAAATAATAAAAATTTAAATCATATATTATATAAAACTTGTTTAATTTTTGCTTTTGATAATAAGAAGAAAGGAATATAATAGAATAATAATATAAATAATAAAAATAATAAAAAAATAATGGAATAAAATCAGATTTACAATAAAGAAAAATATTTTTAAATTTAAGGTTTTAAATTGTTTATGGTATAGCGATGTATAACTATACGATTGTTCTTTCGAGATATTTATCATAATTATTTACTTTTTGAGATAATCTACAAGTCAAATACAAATATTACATAACTCTTGATGTCGAGTTTTCCTCCATCTTTATACGAAATATATCAAATACTAAATAATAATTAAATTAATATAATCTAAAATTATTCGTTATTATGAAATATATTATTGAAATTGCAAATTGCAATTTAGTGCCTATATTGAATATCGTTTTCGAGAATACTTATGTATTCGATATTTTATGTTCTATTTCATTGAAACTTACGTTACTATTTTATGTGTAACTTTCAAAATGATCATTCTTTATTGAATTAATTTCGTTAAATTGATTCAATGTCATTAAAAATTTTTTTTTATGCTATTATCACGACAATTAATAATAATCTTTACATCAATTCATACTCGAACCTACACAAGTTTGATCATATATATCATTAGTCAATGCTGCGTAAATAGTTTTTCTGTTCTAATTATTCATTAGAAAAATGTATGACATTTCCATATTTTTTAAAGATTCTTCTTTTTTCATAAAATATACTAAATAGTTAATTCAAACTAAAGTACTTTAAACTTTTAATCCATCGTATTTCGACAAAAAAATTTTCATTTTAACCACTACATTTTTATTATCAAAATATTTACTTTATAATAATTTTTATTTTTATTATGACCAAAGTAAGTACTTTGATAATAAACATTAACGCTATTTATAATTTTTTACTAAATGTATTATCAATAATAGTTTATCACTTACCTATAAAACATGAATTATCTAAAATACACGTGATCGTTGTGATAAGATGCTCTTATAGATGCCCTGCAAAGTAACATGTAGGTCGCAAACATTAAAAATAAATGTTTGTGCTGACTCATAAATTCCATACTATTCAATATAATAGGAATTTCCCAGAACTAAGATTCAGACAAAATTCTTGCAAATCTGAGATAGCAAATTAATATACATCACTCACATTTAACGTTTAATGATAAAAATAATCGTAAAATTAGGATACTAACTACACAGTAATAACTGGCTTAGAATTTAAAATAAGTAACTAGTTTCCTGATCTTTGATATCGGTGCAATAGAACAATATTATATAAAAAGACGAAATAATACCCGAGACTTAAATTTTAATCTCTCTTAAAAATCGTAATATTTGGGTTTTTTAAAAACTTTTTGAACTTGATAATTTGTTTTTTATACAGAGAATTTATTCAGGCAATTTAAATTTCTCTTTTTATCGATATCTTAATTAGTGAAAATCCAACTTTTTCTTTCAATATAAAGATAAGATTTTGATCTTCGAATATCACTAATATATTGATTTAGGCTGAGACTTACTTTTTTATACATTAGGCATCATCACCAGAATTTGAGGAGGGCAAGAAAACAAATCTATGGGTACAATGCTTTCATGTATATAATAAAATACATAATTAAATAATTAATATAAATTAAATAATATAATATAAAATATTTATAAGTTACAACTTTTAATTACGTTTTAAGATAATTTGGAAAAGATTCATAATGCATCAACTGGAAAACATAATAATATAATTCCTAAAAATGTAAAAATATTTATAGCAGAATTAAATATTATATGTAAAATTATAATATGTATAATAATACTAGAACTCTTAAAATAATTAAATTAGTGAGAAAATAATGTAAATGTGTGTGGCAATAACGATTGGGTTTACCAAAAAATTTATTCGATATGATGGTTTTATAAAGATTCAAATAGTGGTATCGATGATATGAAGATTGATTACAAGTACTATTATTAGATTAGTCAATGTAAATACGACACAATGAGCGAGTTCCAAAAAAAATTGGTAACTGACGTTTTTACAAAGTAGTGGTAATATACAGTATATAGTTCAAAACAAGTTATGATCGAGCTTTTACCGTTATTAAATTATTCGCTAAAAACATGCACACAAAGCAAATAAGGTTTGTTTATTTATTTCAAATACGTTCACTTCGGCGTATCCTCGAGAAAACAATACCCTTCTACGTCATGGTTGAGACACTCGTTCAATTTCTTATTATTGTTATTGTTATTGTTATTGTTATTGTTATTGTTATTGTTATTGTTATTGTTATTGTTATTGTTATTGTTATTATTATTGTTGTTATTTTTATTTTTATTGTTATTATTTTTTTTTATTGTTGTTATTCATGAACAAACCATAGATAGATATTTACATTGCTGTACATTTTTTACATCTAATTTCCTTTGAAATGTATTCATATTATTTAATATTATATATTTTTGTACTTATGTTACATTTAATTAATATATAATATTAAATTATTCATTTTTTCTTGTTTCTTCTTTGTTTGTTATCGCCTTACTCTCTGTCAGTCTTCTGCTTTCTCTTTCTCTCTGTTCACATAAATCATGTCCAATATTCTAATATTTGAAAAAATAAGGTGGCTATAACTCTATATATTGATAAAATATATATAATTACTTTAAAGTATTTATTATTTAATACACGCTAAAATACGCTATAGAATTAAAATAAATTTTTATATGAAATACATATTTATTTTATTTTATTTATCATAGATGGAATAGAACAGTTGTAAAACTTCTCGTTTTATTATTAATAGTATGAAATCAATAAAATACATCATATTTGTTTTTAATAAACTATAAATATTTAGAAATAACTTTAATAGTTTAATACTTTATAAATTTTTAACATCCGCGTATCAATGATAGCTGGAGATAAATAATGCATAAATAATAAATTATATAATAAGGCATAAAAGACACTGCCCAACTTCCATTTTTCAACTGCTTCACCTGTTTTTTCTCTATCATAATGACTACTGAATCAGATAACACTATAAACTCACTAAAAATTTTTTGCATTATTCTTGAACATAATAAATTTATACTTGTAGGTAACAGTATTGTTCAATTCAGATTTTATCATATTTAGTGTAAATCTGGTACTTCACAAATATTTGAGTGACATTTTTTTTTATGTAAGAACGACATTGACGCTATACATATAAATAATATAAAAATAACATAACATAATATAAAAATATATAAATAATAGTAACGCAGATACAAAAATTCAAATTAATTCAAATTTAAAAATATATATTTAATGAACAAATTAAAAAAATTTTTAAACACTGAAAATATGAAAAAGCAAATGACCGATAACAAATATATATTATTAGTTTTGTGAACAAATAAATATGCAAAATAATAAAAATTAGAGAAAATAAAAAATCTAATGAATTATTAGATATTATATTACGCTAATTGAAGAATATAAAAATTTATATTAAATGAAAATAAAATTGTATAAAAACGATATAAACGAATATGAAAATTTATATTCATTGAAAATAAAATTGTATAAAAACAGAAGAAAGCAGCAACATGATTATGTATGTATGTATGTACACCATTCATATATAAATTGCTATGCAGATGTTTAAAATGAGACCATAGTGTTTAATATTTTTTGTTTAAAAATATTTTAATATTTAAAACTCTCATATCTTAAAAGTGAATTATATTATAAATTTAATTTACGCGGAAAAATACCTTTCGATGACTTTTAATTTTAACGAATAAGCTAAAAAATTTTCCAAATTACATTTTAATAAATTAAAATCTACACGTAACATTTGTTACTTATACGTATATAAAGCTTACCACTTTAATAATTTTTAAAAATTAATTTTTTTAGAAATAGCAGACTCATTAAACATGATCATATAAAATTATACTTTAATCAAGAATAATTTAAATTCGTTTTAAATTTAAAAAATTTTAAAATATCGTTTAATCATAATAATAGTATAACTGAAATATATTATACCTCTCTTCAGTTACTTATACATTTCATTTCACTTACTTACGAAGTGCAAAGTTAAACCTTTACTAGCAATTTCTTACACTTCTATTTACTATGTATTTTAGTTTTAATAACGTATTAATTATTTTTAATAATAAGTAAATAAACAAGAATTAAATTATGATAATTATGATATTTAATACACCGCTTCGTAATCTTCTATTATTATTTAATAAAAAAGATTGAAACATAATATAAAATCAGAAACAATAAAAGCTTCTTACATAAACTAGATTCTTGAACTTAAAAAGTAATATTCATTAATTTTTTTCATAAATAAGTTCAAACAAGAAACTTAGGAAACTACAAATTATACGACACATATAAACAAAAAATCGCCAATTTTTAATGTTTAATCAATAATATATATTTATTTTATTATTATAATATAGATATATAAAAAAGAAAATTTATAGCAGAAACTTAACTTTATTGCTAGCTCAATCGTATATCAAGATACGACTTAGTTCTAAGAAAATCATGGAAAATGAAAAATATATTTTAATACTTCCATATATACTGAATTATATTACACCAATGAAGTTGATAATATTATTCTGTAATTCTGAAAAAAAATTCAGTAAAAATGAACTGCTACGTGTCATCATATGTCTTTAAATCAATAAGTTAAAAGGCTTTATCTTATTTCGATAAAAATTCGGATGTAATTAAAGAAAGTAAAGCTATTAAAATTAAAAACATAATTATAATTTTTTTAATACAAGCCAGTTTTATTATAGGTATAAAATAACAGTAAATTAATATCTAAATGCATAATAAAGAAATCACCAATTTTTAATAATTTTTTTCAATTACTTTTTTTATATTTATATTTTTAAAGAATAATTTTATTCCCTTACAAATAATATATTGTCTTTATTTATTTTCAAACACAAAAGATTAAGAGTAATAAAAGTAATAAAAGGTTCAAAAATAAAATAAAAATATAATAATAAGATATCGCTAATATTGGGTAATATTGGGTTCATCGAATCTATCAAAACGTACTTTTCATATATACATCTAAAATATAAAATTTAGTGAGCTTATTAATAAGTATTTTATTGTTAAGATATTTTCATATATTATTTATACTTATTGTACTAACTTTTACCTTTTTGGTCAAGAACTGTCTTGTTTTTGACAGTTTTAACAGTTTATTTATAAACCCTAATATTTATTCGCTATTTGACATGCCGATTAAATAATTGTTTTTAAAACTGAAAAGTTATTTTTAAAATTTTTACAATTCTTTTTGAGTCGCCATCAGCTTCATAATCTAAATATTTAAAATTATCTGAGAATACTTTATCTAATAATTACATTCATTACTATTTTTCTTAAACTCTTTATTTTTGCTTCATATAATTGTATATTGACACATTTATCATGTTTTATAGTGCTTTTTGTTTAAAAGGATTATTGAAGGCTATTATATCTATTATGAATAATTATGGATCCACAGTTATGTAGAAAATTCATTAACACATTTTTTAACAAAGATAAGAATACTATTAAAAAAACAATTATAATAAAAATATATATGCAATACTATTTGTCTTAATAAGTTTCATAAATAAAATCAAAAAACTATTAGATAATATAAAAGATCTTTCCATTTACTACAATTTTTTAATTATATTATAGAAAAATATATATTTTAAAGAGAAAATTCATCACATAAAATGTATAATTCATTTAAATTATTACATAGCGAATAGACTATGAGAATTTAAAATAAGTTTCATAATGATCAAGAAATTATTAATAACGAGTTTTACATTTAGATATGCTTGAAAAGTACTTAACAACATTACTTTTTAAAATTAAATAATTAATAATAAGTAAATCATAAGTGTTTTAACTAATTTTATACAAAATCAAAGTATTAAAAACTAGAAATACTTAAAATAGAACACTAACAGTAGTAAATGAATAGTTACCCAACGTATATATATATAAGAAATTGTATAGTATCAATTTATAAATAAAGTATAAATTGAATATTCGATATCTAAAAAAATAATATTAAAAAAATAATATATTTTTGTTCAACATATATACTCACAGATGAAAAAAAGTCACAAACATATTATAATAAAATGTGATAATGTTTGTTAGCCGAAAAATAGAAAAGGATGAACAATCAAATAGAGAAACGTTTAATTTATATAGTTAGAAGAAGGTTTTGTGGATAGGAATAATACGTTTTCCGTACTTCTCTCTCTCTCTCTCTCTCTCTCTCTCTCTCTCTCTCTCACTCACTCATTCTAGCACATGTTTTTGTGCAAAAATCATCTTAGTTATTGTATCAATGTGGCATTATACTTTCCAAAGAAAAATTGCTTATTTTATTTTACATAAAAATATAACAACGTATATGGTCGCTCTGCTAAAAGCTGTTGATACTTGAGATTTAAGACTACAAACTTATTAAAATAATTTTACTATACTATAAAACTAATTAATATTTGTTAAGACAGTCGTATTGTTTTAAATAAGAAAAATGCTTTTTGTTTTGTAAAAGATGTATTTTATATCAATCTACAAGTATACAGCATATATCAATCTACAAGCATACAAATTTACGAGTAATTAATTTGACATAAAATTAAATAGATAAAAAGTAATTAAAATTTTAATTTTCACTTTATGATTTATTGTCTAAAAATGGAATATTAAAGGAGATAGAAAAGTATTCAGAAATATGCATGATTTAAACTTATTAATTTTAATAAAGATGTATTAAGTAAAAATTTATAACATATCATTCTTTATTTTATAAGTAGTACGTTTTTACCAAAAAATACAATAAATTCATTAATAAAGCTTAACAAGATCAACTTAATAAATAATGTAAAAATAAAGAAACGATAAATGCTCTCGCGTATACTTTTATAAAACTTGAAGAAATGTCTTAAAATACTTTGTATACTAAGATACGATTACATAATAAATTATAAATAATACTTTAGCTATTAATTATATAAGTAAAAATTTATGTTGATTTAAAAATATTTCATATCTTTTTTTTACAAATATACTGAATATGTCAAAAACAGCAAGAATGAAGTTGAATATCAACTTTTACGTAACACAATTATTATGAATATTACATTATTCATTTCAAGAGCTGATTTTCGTATAATTAAGAGAACAAAAAATAAAAAATTTTAATCGGAAATATACTTTTGAAATAACAATCTATTATCTATTATAATTTCTGATTATGTAATTTAAGAATACAGTACAAACAAAATAATGGAAGAAATGTCAATCAAAAATTAATTAATTAATATAGTTATTATAGAAATATTATTATTATATTTTTTCTTTATGGTAACCGCATTGATTGTAAGATAAGAAAATGGAAAATCGACTCATTATATTATCACATGACTTCAAATATCTTTGGAATTAGATAATAATATAATAAATGATATAAAAATATTATTGCTTATTTGACTTGAATTAAGAATATTAATAATAACTTAATACTAAAATTAACAAAGAATTTTTAAATATATTTTTAAATCCCTTTCAAATTTTACCTAGAAAAATTACCAACCTTAGTATGAATTTCGATGTTGATTCTTATTATAAACGTTCAGTAATGTAAAATATTGTAACTTATCGTTAAAATAAATTTTTGTAACATTTACTTTTCGTACAATTATTGAAAATGTACTTACATTTATTACCACTCTTTCACAAAAATCATGATCATGAGGTATAGGCTCAAAATGTGTTACACCTGTATACTGATTGTGAAAATTTGATCGGTCATCATCTTGATTTAATGGTTTGGGTAATGATCTATAAAAATAAAAATTATTAATAACAATCTCATTTATTGTTGCGAACATGAAATTATTTATAGACAATTTAAACTAAATACAATTATCAGATTCACATTTCATCTAATAATGTAAAAATATCGAAATGGTAATAAATATTTATTACATAAAACTTTCAGATTTATGAAACTGGAAAACTATAAATATATTTAACAAAAACTAAATAATAAATACTAGATACTAGATAATTTATAATATAATTATAAAATTAATTTTATTTTCATAAATGTTTAATTTTATTACAAAATTTTTCATTATTCATAGATTACTAAACTTTTCTTATTAATAAAAAAAATTATAATTTTTATTAATTATGTAAACATGTCATTCAAATATATAGTGTAATATTTATTATAGATGTATATAATAACTTTATGAATTTATTAATTTAAAATTATTAACAAATGAAATAATTAAATTCATAAAATAACCTGTTTAATTATAAAAGTAATTAGGTAAAAAGCTGATGTAAAATTCATAATGCAATTTATTCCTTCATAGATTTATACATATTATTATCTTATCATTCGTTATTTTTTTATATATTTTGCAATCAATGGTAATATTTTATTAATATCACTTACATATTAATAATATAATAATAAATAATAACATTAATAATATATATGTTAACAATATTAATAACATTTTAAATTATAAGTATTTCGTAAAATTTTAATTGAATAACATTAAATTTTTATGCATTAATTTATATTAATTTTTTATTAATTAAAATAAAAAAATATCTACTTTTATAGCAAAAATTGTATCATAAACATACATTATCAGCATGGAATATTTTCAACATGTCGTTTATGCGTACGATATATCACTTATATTTTGTGAATTTCTTTATAAAAAACTGAAACTTATTTACAAAGATTAATAAAAGTTAATTTAATACTTGAGAAAAATTTAATAGCTTTTTTATATATATAGATAGTAATTATGACAAATGAATTTATGATTATCAAAGAATGATTCATTGTTTTTATTCTTTTGTTCCTTTTTTTATCAAATTTTGTAGTACTGTCATGTTATTAAAAAAAACTAAATGTTATTAAAAGTATTTGAAAATAAAACATTTAAAGAAGAGTAATCTTAATATCTTGAGTAAAAAGATTTTTTTTTAATTTTGTCAAAGTATAAAACAAATAAAAATTCTTAAAATTTGAAATATTGAAGTAATGAAATTAAAATTTTTGAAAAGTTTTGGTATAAAAATTTATTTTTCGGATTCAACATAATTCTCACGTATAGAATACCTTGGTGATCGATTAAACACCAAATAATTATATTATTTTATAAATTAAAATTTTTTTGTTTTATCCATTTCAGATATTTGGCCTGATAAATTGGTTTATTCATAAAAATGAAATTTTTTAAACGGTATATTTATACCGTTTATTATTACCTGTATTATAGTTTAATATTAGAAAAGTAAGTTTAGTACACGAATATAAAAGTAATTCGAATAAATTTTTTGATCGTATGATATAGCTTAATCCTTAAATATATATGTAGATCAATTAACAATTTCATGATTGTATTCAAATGGATTAATAATTTAATTTAACTATGTATTGGAATATATTTAATGTAGTTCACTTTCCAAAAATTTTACGTCCTATAATACAAAATATGCATTATTATGATTTATTTTATAATATTAAAAATCGATTTCTAAAATACACAATAGTATAAATAATTTATTACTGTATAATTATCTATTTCTTAATATAGTTATATGTAACAAATCAAAGACATTTTTGAAATAGCAAAACACAATTTTTTAAAGTATTTAATTAAATAATGAGAAATCATTTTGATATATAAATATATTACATAAAGGACGCTCGAAACGTTTTAAAATAAGGTAAATAGAAATAAAAAAATATATAAATGGTAGTTTGTTCAATATATAAAAATAAAAGAGAGAAGAAGTTTAAAGTTACCTTATTTTAGTAAAAAAAATAAAAAATAATTTAAATTGATAAAGAAAATAACTAAGCATTTTTAAATATTTAAAAATATATAAAGAACTAGACTAGATGAACCATTTTTTTCCAAATTGATCAAGGTTAGAATATAGATTTGCATAGATAAATACTAATTACATTGATTTTTAATGAAACAATATACTTTATGAAATATATGATATATTTTCAAGGGCATTTTCACACTTCACGTTTCATTTTGGAACAAATAGCTATTAGTAATTAGTGGTAGCTAATAGTAACTTGATATATTACCATATATTTATCTATTTAAAATAACTAAAAGTTAAAAAAACTGTCTATCGTACAGTAGTATAAAATTAATACGTGATAATAATAAATAATTAATACGTAATGTTAATACGTAATAAACCGTGATGGCATGTATTAAAATATAGCAATATATATTTTTTTAAATTTACGTGAACTAGTAAAAATACGTTTTTTAATAGTTATATCATCTCCGTTCGATGACTTGAAAAAACTATATGATTATATAATACACGGAATGGTAAATCTTGCAGAACTAAATAAATTTGTATTGAAAAGTAACGCAAATGCTTTTATACATATAAATATATGTAGCCTTATAAAAATATTTTAGAACTTTTAACAAAATAAAATATTTCTTTTTGAATAAATAATACTTTAATATATTAAAAATTTGTGTCAATTTATAATAAAATATCAAATAAAATTAAAAAAAATTTTTTAATTTTTTTTTCAAAGTTTAAAATCTAAACATTATCTCAGTTTTTTTTTAACGAACATTGCTCTGATGACAGTACTTTATATTTTGAAAACTCATAGCTAAAAATCATTTATTTTCATATACTTATCATTCTATTCAGTAATAGATGACACTATTACATATATATATAATTTTAATCTCATACATATCATAATTAAAAAAATATATAATCTAAATGTAATTGTTAATACGATACTTTTTAAAAAAATTATGACTTATTCAAAAGTTTTAAAAACTTTATGTTTTATGTTCTGTATTAATATTTAATATATTTAAAACTTATTTAATGAAAATTTAAAAAAATTAAGTATCAAAATTTAACAGATAAAATTAAAAAAACCGGCATAATCACAAGTTTTAATATAAAAACCTGATCGGAAGACAGAATTTTTTTTTTATACATGCATATATTAACTTTTTGGTGTTATGTTAAATTTTTTATTTAAATATTCAAAAATTAAAATCTATTTGATTAATTGCATTAATCTTATATATTTCTTATAATAAATTATAGAAGTAAATTACAAATATAATAAGAATCAAATAATAAGAATTCTTATTGAATTCGAATCAATTAACATTAATATTAATTAATTTTTATTTTTTAAAACAATGAAATTATAATTTAATCATTTACATAAAGTATCGCAAAGAATAAATACTTGCTAAGATTATAATTATTGAAAATTAATAAAAGAATACAAAATTTATACATTATTTTATATTAGTTTTCATTTATTAAAAATTGTTAACTTAATTATAAATTTAAATAAAAATAAGGATTATAGGCGAAAAAAAAATATGAAATAAATAATTCTAGTATTATAAATGTATTATATATATCAAAGATTTCTTTTTCTTATAAACTGAATTGTTGAACATAATGTTCTATAATTTATTAAATTATGAAAGTAACTATAAAAGTAATAAAACAGTTTTTATTTAATATGGTTAAATAAGAGAATTTGTTCCAAAGTATACTAGGTTAAAAACTACAGAGTACTATTATTGATTAAAATTTGATTAACAGTAATATTATACTTTAAATTGTTTTTTAAAATATAAAAGTAGAAATTAAATATCATAAATAATACTCAATATACTTAATATTCTTAGTATGTAGTATATGCTAATAATTATAATTTTACGTTTAGTTTATTCTTATTAACTATATTCATTTAAAAGCTAAAATTATAACAAAATATTTTAAAAATAAAATAAAAATATTCTCTATAATTCTCTATACATGAAAAATTTTTATTAAGTTGAAACAAAGGGCATATATTTATGATTTAAGAACTAAAAAAGATTTAAATATTTTTATTGAAAATAAATTTTGTTTATTTTTACATTGATCTTTATGATTTTGTTTAGAGTTTTTCAGATTTCAATGTAGATAATAATAAAATACTTTACGTTAACAAACTTGAATAAAAAGCTTTGAAAAATAAAAAATTTCATTATTATTATGTTATTGCAATGAAAGAATATTTACTTTTTAAATAAAAATTTTGGCACTTGATTGATAGTGATCAATAATGAAAAACATAGAAAAATTCTAATTTTAGTAAAAATTTTAATTAGTATTGAAACTATAAAATTATCATGTGATAATATATTTTTAATATACTCGATTTTATTTTATAAACGCTTAAAAATAAAGTTTCAAATTATATATATATGTTTCAAAAATATCATTTGTAATATCTTGTTGTATTTTTTCTGCATTTTAATCTATGGGACAACTACTCCTGATATTCATCTTTATTTTATACACTTCAAGAAATAATTATAATATCAGCATTAATACATATCCGGTATATTTACTTTCTGGAACTATTCTATAAGATAAAGCGAAATTTAAAAAAATAAATATCAAATAAATTGAACAGAAAACGATACTTTTTTTTTAATTGAAATCCTAATTAGTAAAATTAGTAAACTTAATTAATAGAAGATGAGTTCATTAATACCAGGTAAAAATTTAAAACAATAAATAAATAAAAAATATCAAAAAATAGAATCACAGAGTAGATAGATATAATACAAGCAAAAAATAATATAATTTAATAATTAAGATTATCAATACCATAAGACGCTTTAAATTTTTTAAATTAATTTCCATTTAATAAATAAAATTATTAATAGTTTTTTTTATTATTTTTTATTAAAGTATTGATAATTTGTCACCAAATAGATTTCTTAAGATAAAATAGGACTTTAAATAATAAAAATTCAGTTAATATTTTTTAAATTAATTATAGGTATATAATAATTTATGCTTCAATTTATATATTAATGTTTATAAATTTTTATAAATTTTCAATAATGCGTAATAAAATGAATTTCTTTACAATTTTTAAATGTTTAATATATATAATAATAATTGTAATTTAATTTAATTTAATAATAATTTACTTATAATTAATATAATATAACAATACTATATAATATTTAAAGTTTATAAAATAGACTTGAATTATATGGAGTTGAATTTTTTCTTGAATTTATATTTACAGAATTAACTAATAGATTTAATTTAATAGTAATATACTTACTAAGCTAAAAATTAAACCTATAATACTGAAGGTTAATAGCATAGCTTAATAAAATTTTCATAGCACAAAATCATAATGAGCCGATCAAATTTATCCCTTTTTCTAAAAATACACTTAATAATTAATTTAAAAAAACTTTTGAATTTAAATATTATTTAAACAATTTTAATTCTTTCTAATAAAAAAAGATGTAACTACGTTAAACTCAATAAGTTATATAGGAAAATTATAAGTAACTAATATAAGAATAGTCTTCCTTATTCTGTTATAATAAAGTAAATTAAAAATATTTATTTATGCTTTAGCACCTCAAATTTCCATGATCTTCTACACCATTTCTGTGGGGGCATAAGTCCTGTCTCGGTTTGAGAACAGGGGTTAGCCCCCATTTTTCGATGAACTCTATGCGAGGAATCTTGACGTTTCGTAGCTATTACGAGAGGGGGTTAATCCCCCTCCCATGCATTATTCTCTTTTATCACCGCACCCCTGCAATCCAGCGCAACGATTCTCACTCCCCTTGATGCCTCTTACTACTTCTGCTTATATCTATCTTCTTGCTTGTACTAAGCTGGTGTTTTACCTGTCTTCTCTTTCTGCAGTTAAGAACGTCCACCAAAATGGCCGCTTGAGATTGTTTAAAATAACTTCCTCAACTTTTATAAGATCTCTAGTTTTTAATTAACTTCTTTAAAAGATATAATTCATTACACTAAAATTTTAGATTTTCAATTTAATATTTTAATTAGAATTTAATTATATACGAAATTACAATTTTAATATTTACAGTCATAATTTCAATTATAAAAATCTACAAGGAAAATTATTTTTTATAAGTATGTAATTTTTAATTTTTTTTAATTTTTAATTAAAATTGTTATCTCAATATTATTATTTATCATGTTTTATCATGTTATATTAAGAAATACGTAATAGCGTTAACGGCCATAAAAAAATTCTATTTTCAGATTTATAGAACACTGGTTAATTATTTACAAGATTTATTATTTCCATTAATTTTTTGTTTAATTTCTATAACACAACTAAACTAACTTTTTGTTTAAAAAATTTTTACTTATAATTTTTTTTGGACTTTTACTATCATATTTTTTTAATTTACATTATTTTTATATTTTGCTTATTAAGAGCTATTATTAACTAATAATACATCTTTGTGGTTCATTTTACAATTAAAAAACACGTAATGTAAAATATGAACTTGAAAGCTTACAAGCGGATGATGTTCTGTTTCTCTGTAAGATAGCTAACCTTCCTAGTATGCTGCGCGCGTTCTGCTACCCCCACATTACTACTGTTTTCTCCCTCTACAATATTTGTTATACACACTTCTATTTTCATAAAACTTCAATTATTGTTCAGAAAACTAAATATATTTATAGATATAATATTTTTTTAATTATATCATACATGTTATTTAATTTTATTCAAAATAATAGTGGTATAGTGAAAGAAACTATCATTATATTTGAAAACATATTTTGTATCATTATAATTTTTTGTAATAAATAATTTTATTACTCTTAAAAAAAAAATTATGATAAAAAAGTAACAGAAAAATTTGAAAACAATTTATGATCATTAAAAATACTATTAAAATAACAACAATATTTTGTAAAACAGCACAAAGTTATACAATTTCTATTACAAATTTAAACAGAAAATATAACATTTTTTTTAATTTAATAATATTATATTTATTTAGTATATATAGATTTTATCAAGTGTATAATTATTTATTTAAAATTTGCATTAAGAATTCAAGAAATGTAATAAGAAAATATACCATGATTATATAGTTTCACCTGATAATTCCTAATAATTAACATTAATTTTATAATTAATTGCCTCCGAAAAATTTATTATTTTTATAATAAAAGGAAAAATAATTAATATTAATTAATATTTTTAATTGATGAATAATTATTAAAAAATCTCACGCAATCATTTTATATTGTAAATACAGCTTTACAAAACTATATATATATATAATAGTTTTTATTATTCATTTATATAACTTTTCTAAAACCAGTATATATAGAATAATTTTATTATTTGATAGTAATAATTAGTGTACGAATTGTTATAATAAAAGTTAAAATTCATTATTACTAATTTTTTTACTAGATTATCAATAATACTAAAGCTCTAATTTAACTAATTTAAAAGCTCGATGTAAAAATAATACATGATTCTACACAATAATCTGAAATTTACTTTTTTATCATATTCCAAATATTGATTTATTAGTGTTTTACCATCCTTTTATACAAAAATCAATTATTAATATTTTGATAACATTAAAAAACTTAAAAAAGTATTAGATTTAATGCGAACATCAACTAGGAAGTAGAAAATGTATAGTATTTTTACATAATTAAAAACTATTAAGAATGATATTTTTGAAAATGATGTTTTGCAGTGCTAACTGACAATTTACATTGAACAAATGAATAAAAAAAATGAAAAGTTTGATTTTAAATAAAGATTTAAATTAAAAATAAATTCTCCAGTTTTTGTTAATTTTCATCTACTTTATGTATAAATGTTTAAATACTATAAATGTTTAAAAATATTTTTTATATTTTTAGAAAAATTTGATTAACATTGAAACATTCTCTCGAGTAATTGTAATACTTTCTTGGTTACATAGATTCCAAAATTTATATTATAAATTTATATAGTTTATTAATTCTATGTATTTATTTCAAAAATTTTAATTATAAGATGGAGTATAAATTTTTATTATTTTAACTGTTAGAGTGTATCTATTATATTACTACGTTATATTAGCGAAATTATTTTAATTGCGAATTAATATAGTTTATTTTCTAATTTTAAATATTTTAATTGTTTAATTGGTATTAAATCTCGAATTTCAATATTAGAATAAAGGTGGTTCGAGAAAAAATGAAAAATAATTATCTGTATATATAACATATTATAAATTACAAGACGTAGTCTGAAAAACTAAATAATTACTATTGAATGAAATATTGCCTACAACGGAATAATGTTTGCAATTAGCAAGTATCTTTATAATTATAATTAAATGTGAATAATTAATTGAAAGGTTTATTTTAGTTGTGACTATTCATTTATAAAACAGGTTAAAACATGTTCTAAACAATGTAGTCAAAATCTGAATAAGTATCATAATTTATTTTAAAGTACATAAAATACTTATATTTTTGGTACTAATTATTTATGTATTAGATTAATAGGATAATTTTAAATACAGATATCTTATACATATTTAAATAAAATATAACATAACTTTAAGTTTTCAGTAAATAAATCAGTACAGGAATGAGAAACAAAGAGAAAAATAATACTAATTTTGGTATCAATGAACATTATCGATTTATGTCTATATTATTTGAATTAAAAAGTGTCCTTGTTTTTTGAGGAAAATACCCAATAATCCACTTGTCAACACTTAATGAATTTGCTTCTTGATAAAATAAAAAAATGTTTACTGTATGTTCGTTATATAATGTGCTGTATGAATTTATAATAACAGATTTTCGAAAATTATAATAAATTTTGAAAAATTAAAAGTTAAACGATTACGAGTTCTTTTATCGTGAAGTCACGAGTATCGCTCATAGGATTTTAGAAAACCGTGTTTATTAATTGAATTTAGAAAAAGTGAAAAAAGGAATTATCTATCTAATTTAAATGTGTGCAAAAGTTATAAAAACTTTTTGATTATTCTCAATTATATTAGCATAAAATTATGGTAAAATTACTAAACCACTTACATATCTAATAAACAAAAAGATTACTTTTAATTGAAACGGTAATTTCATAATATTTTGATTTTAATAAAAAACTTTTTTTGAAAACTATTAATAGAACAGCTTCTGCTTAAGCGTAAGTCATTGCATTGCATACTAGCCATACTCTTTTTATTATAGCACGCACAATAACATAATTGCTTTATTACATGCGTGGATGTGCATGCCAAATGTTTCGGCAGCTCCTCTAAAAAATACAAAACAGGTAGCCCCTTGACAAATGCGGTTGTTCTCCAAATGTATTAGTTACTTTTACGATTTCTTACTGTTTACTAATGCAGAGAACTTCCTATTATTTTTAATCACATTTTGTATTGAAAGAATATTCCAAGTATCTATTTGATTGTTAAACACAATATTTTACATATCATATATTATTGACTAATCATTTATTTACTAAATATCATTCAAATACACATTATCACGCTCTGCTACCACCGTTCCTAAAGGTTATCAGCCCAGGTACGAATTTACCTCGCAACATCAATGCATTCATTTTTTTTAATAAAAACAAAAGATCATAGAGTAATAGTGAAAACTAAACATAAAAGGCCTTTTCACAATGTGTGAATATGTGTGTTTTCATTTGCGTTCTAATCGAAATAAGTTAGTAAAATTATAATAATTCATAAAAAATAAAAAGTTGAAAAACTATATATATTTATGATAAAAATTACAAATTTTAAATTTCATATTTGTTAAACAAAAAATAAAAGTTGAAAAAACTATGTATACTTTGATAAATAATAAAAAAGTTTGAATTTCACATATGTCTTAAATAAAAAATCAAAATTAAAAATTATATTTTGATAAAAAATTAAAAATTAAAAAAATTTTTTTAATTATATACATATATCTAATAAAAATTAAAATATAGAAAAAAGGGAGTTACACATAAATCTCATTTTTTATTCACTGATTAAAAATAAAAAATAGAAAAGAATAATATATCTTAATTACAGAAACATCAAGTTGTCCATAAAAGTGTCCAAGAATTTGAAAAGTTATACAACATAATTTAAAAACTAGAAACTCAAGTGGTTAATTTAATAGATGAAATAATGAAACAACAATCAACTTAAGTTCTTGAAACCGAAAAAAAGCCATAACGTGATAGTAGTCATAGCAGAACCTAAGGAACCCATTATAAAAAAAACAGAATATGCATATAGTACATATGTATGAATTTATGGCTGAAATGCAACAACAATAAATTAAAATTCAACAAGAACAAATAAAAATTTAGTCACATATCGCAGAAAAACAAAGAAAATACAGTATATACTAAGATCAATGCAAAAATTACTGGAAACAGTCAGCCCCATTATTCAAAAGGTAATGATTAGTTACAAAGCATTCCTTGAACTGGAAAAAATAAATTTTTAACAAAACATAAATAAAACCATAAAAAATCAAGAGATAAGTATGGTCACAGATACCCAGCTTATGCAAATGGCAGAGACTATAACCAATATCATAGCTTCAACAACTAATAATTTGATTGTCTATCCAAAAATAAAAGCTCGAGAACCAGTAAAACATCATATAAATTATAAGCTAGAAAAAAATATAAAAATAAATCATTGGCTTGACTACTAAAAGGTAGAATTAAAAAGCCACGAACTTTCAGATATTATTAGTGAAATCTTCTACATAACATACCAGCAAAGACACTTCTACAAATGAAAGATGAAATAAAAGGCATTATTATAACTAGATTAGAACCTGATTATTATGAACTAATAATAAGAACAACGAGCCAAAGGAAATAATTAAAAAGCTAATAAAACGTAAAAAAATAGATCTACTTGTACGGATATAAGTATAAAAACCCACTTATAAAGCCTTGAACGGAAGGATGAGAAATCAATAGATCTTCTCTGTAAAAAATTTGAAAGAATTATGAGAGAACATGAGGCGAAAATTTACGCTTTTTTTTAGAATCAGAAAAGAAGGGCATATTATTCCAAGCAGTATTGCCTACTATCCTGGCTATAGTCAATTCAAGTATCATCATTATTCCATTCAGGAAAGATGATACTTACAAGGAATTAAAAACTCAGGATTCTCAAGTACAACTAGCACGAAGATCGTTGAACCAACCAAAAAATGAAAAATTAAAAGGGAGAAGAATACAATTTACTACAAGAAATCCTCTCTATTACAAATGCAAAATAAATGGCCACTGGTTGAGCAATTTTTCTCTCAATGGAATAAATAAAAGATTCTACTTATCACTGTAATGAGATAAAATTGCAGAAAAGTACAGAGTGTTTCAACAAACGAGGTAAATCGAGATAGTTTCCTCCCATCAAATGGAATTACAAATAAAAACACCCCCTGTATCTCAAAGAAATTCAATTAAATTAACAAATTACAAGCCTGAAACAAGTAGTCAAACTGGTCTTAAGAGGAAGTTCAACAAAACAAACGGAGAGCAGAAAAAATTTAAGTATAATAGTCAACTTAAGAGGATATTTAATACACTTTTTAAATATAGTCCCTCAAGTTCATGAGTTAAATTTATTGCAACATGTCATATTGTAAGTAAAAATAGTATATTAGAAAATTTTAAAAGATGTTACGAAAAGTATATCAGGTCAGTAAAAAAAAATTTACTTATATACATTCACACCACTCACACATACACTCTGCCAGACGCGCGCTATTAGAAACCTTCTACGCTTGCACTTTTCGAATGAATATGAAATAAAAACGAGACAGACAAAACTTTACAATATCGTCACTTTCTCACGCTTTTACCGGTGCTAAGCACATGAATATCATCTCGATTCTTATATTACTCGCAGATTCTTGAATTGCAAAATAATTAGGAACTTTTCGATTAAAAATTACTCAGCGGAATATTATACTCAACAAATAGTGTATTTTTTCTAGAACTTAAAATAAGCATTTTTATAAGCGCATTAGATCATCTGAAATATACAAAAACAACTGCTTGCGAACGAGCAGCGTCTATTATTATTTCTACTACAATAAAACATACTCATACAGGACGTCACAATCTCTGTAAAAATCGAATTCAGTCGTTATAACAAGGGATTTATTATTAAATCATTTTACAAATTTATAAATGGAAGCTGCAGGAGATATCAGTAAAAAATTTTTGTCGTTGAGAAAATTAGCTAAAGCTGGACCAAATATCATTCTAGATTCTGAAAACGTTGAAATTTGTAACAAGAATACTTATAAAACAATACTGGAAGGGTCTTACGAAAAACTCGATTAGGTCGTAAGACTAAAAATGTAATCAAACAATCTAAATAAAATAGAATGTACAGAAACCGGGCTGTACTTTGCAATGCAAGGACAACGCAAATCGACTATCATCTGGTTGGGGGGATAAGAACATCAAGCAGAGAACCACACGAGATTGATTGACAAAGAAATAAGTGAGAGCATGCTATGGCATACAGGACTTGGATATTCTTCACTAAACTACTGAAGGAAACAAAACAAAAAATCGAAACCACTGGGGGAAATTAAGTTTGTGGATAAAATTCAGAAGTGTTAATTATGCATTTCATCAAAAAACGATGAAACTCCGTTTACATAAGTCAAGACCAGATTGATAAAATCGTTACACATAGTTTACACATATATCATGTGACCTATTTTTCCAGTTTTACATGCAGGTCGTAAAAAATATATAATACCATTCGTAGATAATTATTCAAATGGGTAAAGATATATACTTTAAAGTACAAAAATTATGGAGCTTACGCATTAGAAAAATTTTTAATATCTTGAAGAAATATGAGAAGAAAAAGTTTGTTCTATAAAATTAGATCAAGCTATAAAATACATGGAAGGTATATTTAAAAAAATTTTTTTAAAAAAGTAAATTAAACTCAATCTATCACCATATACTCCAGAATGCAATGGCTTAATGGAAATTTTCAACAGAACATTACAAAAAAAAAAACAAGATCTTTGCTACTAGATTCTGGATTATCTCATAAATTTGGGAATTAGCTACAGAAGCCACTCTCCATATTTATAATCATATAACTCATAGCAATATTGGATATGTGATTCCATTATAGAAGTTTGATAAGGACACGAGAAATAACTTTAAAAATTTTCAGAGATTTGGGTATACAGCATATGTTAAAACGAATTTAATACAACACAAGTTTGCTCCCAGAAGAAACAGAATGTTAAGTTAAGTTGCTATATAATTTGGAACCCAATAAATGGGAAATTCGTTGAGATTAGGCGTATTATATTTAATGAAAATTTTAAATATAAAGATCTGAAAGTTTCAAAGAAAAATATAGAATTAATAATGACAGAGAAAATAAAATCAAAGAAAAGAAGAAGACTTCCTAAAAATCAACAAGAATAAACTGAAAAAATTAAATGGAGAAAATAGATATCTTTGGTCTTGTTATCAGAAGCAAGAACAATAATGGAAACAAGACATTAGAAATTGTAGCAAATGCATTTGAAAAAAAACAAAAGAAGATGAGGAAAGAGAAGTAAAGAAGACATTAGAAGTTTTAGCAAATGCATTTGAAAGAAAAGGCACAAAAGAAGATGAGGAAAGAGAAGAAGAAACCGTGTCAAGAAAAGAATAACACCAATAAAAACATACTATTATGGAATTTAGAGTCCATAAATCGAAAAAAGGCTTGGAACATTCCTCTAAGATCATAAAAAGATGCTATCAAAGCAAAACCAATCGTCATAGATTGATGATGGGTATTTAAAAAAAAGACAAACTCAAGTGGACAAATAAACTACAAAGTCCATCTAGTATTCCGTGTTTTCAAGGACAGAGTAGCTTATGATTTGAAAAAAACATATACATCTGTCTTGCAATCACCTATAGTATGAGTACTCATATATATTATTAATTATTTAAGGATTACTATAGGATTATTATATAATTTAAGAATTAATTATAGGAATTAAATATTTAAGCTTTATATAAATGGATATAAAAACAGCTTTCTTAAAAGAGCACCTAGGAAGACACCATATATATAGAAAATCCATAAAGTGTATAAAACTAACAGCACAACAATAAAACTCTTTTGCAAAATGGAAAAGGCATTATACGGACTCAAGGTAAGCCCAACAAATTGGAACACACGTTTTACCAATGAAGCTCATAAACTAGGCCTTGATCAAAAACAAACTTGATCCATGATTTTCCATCTGGAAAAAGAGAGATATATTGACTATACTCGTTCTGTACGTAGATGATATACTCATTGCCAGTAACAACATGGAATATACGAAGAAAATTAATAATCACTTAAGTAAAGTCTTCGAAATGAAAGACCTACGAAAACGTAAGTGCTTTCTAGGAATAAAGATTAAACGAGACATATAAAAAAACATCATATACCTGTCTCAAGTATATAATAATAAAAGCATTTAGAAAAGGATCCATATGAATAACTTTAAACCTCAAAATACACCTTTGATAGCAAGGCAAGTTAAATCACCAAATAAAGAAAAATTACCACTAGTACAATCAAAACCAAAAAAAAAAAAATTCGCAGATGTACCTGGCGAATGGTATAAGACCAAACATTACGTTCGCAGTCAACTTCCTTACTTGAAAACATCACCAGAAGAAAGTTGGAAGGAAGTGGAAAGAATTTTCATTTATTTGCGAGGAACAATATTACGGGGAATAACTTACAACTACATATCTGAAGGTTTGAAGGCCTACGCAAACTCCAACATTAAAGATAATGAAGACTCTACATTGACAGCCAGATATATAACAAGGCTATTTGGTAATACTATTTCGTGGCCTCAAACAGTTGCTCGTCACCCTGTCACCTTGCCAAGTTAAATACCTGGCAATGACTGAGTGCTATTAGGAACTGATATCACTTAATAAAGAAATGAGAAATTTAATTCGTTGTAAGCCGTTGCATTATGTACTAGTCACACTGTCTTTATTATAGTACGCACAATAGCATAATTGTATGCCAAATATTTTGACAGCTTCTCTAGGAAATACAAAACAGGTAGCCCATTAGCAAATGCAGTTGTTGTCTGTATGCGTCAATTACTTTTACAGTTCCTAAATGTTTACTAATATAGAGAGCTTCGTATTGTCCGTACTTTCATTTTGTATAGAAATAATATTCAAAGTGTCTATTTCATTATTAAATAAATTCCATATTATATATTATTGACTAATTACTAATTTACACAGTATCTTCCACATACTTATCGATTACGCTTTGCCACTATCGTTTGTCCAAAAATAAATGAAAGTAATTTTTCTATAAAGATCAGCTTATAACAAGTAAATGATTTATATGTTTCATCAATAGCTTTGGAAAGTAGAATACTAAGCCAAAAATAATTAAATTAATAAAATATAAAAACAGATTTACTCGCAATTTTTTAGTCAGTAAAACGTTTTCAACCGAATTTATAAAGCAGAACAATAATTATATAATAATACAAATTATTTTAATAATTTTAATAATAAAATAATACAAATTATTTTCACGTTAATATTAATTAAGTAACTTTATATACAATTAATAGTTCGTATATATATAATTAAAACCTTACTTTTTATAGAATCAGAAAATAAAAAATATTTTTCTAAAATGTTAAAAGTAATTTATTTTTTATATAGTACAAAATATATTGTTTATCGCTATTTATGGCATTATTATGAAATATCTATAGAATTACCACTTTTTTAGTATCAAAGAAATTGGAAGTATCTTCCATAATACTTTTAATATTATAAATCGATAAAATTAATTATCGCTTGGTAACTAATATATAATGACTACATTTTTACTTGATATTGAATTCACGAATTGTTTCTTAGATTCATAGATTAATAAATAATTACATTGAATTTAAAATTTTATTCCGTAGATATTGTTATTTATGTATATTCTAGTCTAATAAATACAAAAGTACAATAAATAAAAAATTTGTAGATTACCTAATAAAACAAATTTTATAAATGAAGAATATATTGTATCAAAAGGAGTAATATGAAAAACTACTACAATTTAAATATTGAAGGTCATATAGAATAATGCAAGTGATTTAATTAGGGATATTTTCAAACTTTTAAATATTATATAATGAATTAAATATTTATATAGATAAATGATGAATCAATAATTTACTTTAGAATTTTTAAAACATTTTCTAAGAATATCCAATATATAATAATAAATATAATAATAAATATGCATAGAAAACTTTCAAAGATAAATGGAAAATAAACTTGTGGTTTTTCATTTTTTGAAAATTATTTAAGATAGAATTAATAAATCTATTAATATATTTATAAGTAATTATAAATTGTAATAAATTGAAAGATAAAAATAAGAGTAAAAAAAAAATCAATAAATATAGGTGCATAACGCAACGTATATTTGCTAACATTGATAACTTTATTTAATAACGTTCTACAAATTTTTACACCTATTATGTTGATCTTGTCTCTTGTCTTCTTTATATTGCATCTTATACTAGAATATTTTATTATTCTTAGTGTCTAGATAATGAATACAATTTTTCTAATAAAATATCTGAACAGTAAATTATATTTATTAATACATTCACAACAGAATTTATTCAATATAATATTTATTATGTATTAGGGAAAAATTAGTTTGAATATTATATTTTAGTAAACCAGCTATGAAATACTATCATTTTAGATATAAAATACTTGTATGATATTTGAAAAGTATAATTATAAAAGTATAATAATAAAAAGTTACTTCATAAAAACTTTTAAGAACAAAAATTTGATTGTTGGATTCTTTTTAAAACTAGGACGCATTACAGAAATTGGTCGTTATAATCTTATAGCTGCGGTTGTATATTACTGATGATTTAATTATTTGTGAGTTATATGGTTTTTTGTGTTTAAATAACAATTATATGTACAAACTTAAATAAATCTAGCTTGTGAAACCACATTTATAATTTCATTCCAGAATATAGTTTGAAGATTCTTGAGCAAGTCGACATAGTTTAATTTTTCAGTAACAATTATATACCATAATTATTGACCAGTATTTCATGTATATTGAAATAAATTATTATTTTATTTTTAAGAATGATTGCAAATAGATCAGAATATCTTAAGTACATAAAAAAGAAACGTTTAGAAATACAGTAATATCATTATTTCTTAATACCTATTATTATTTTTTAATAAGTCCTCTTCTATTATGTTTTTATATTATTTAGTATATTTTCTTATAATATTTTATTAAATATAATATTTATTTTATAAAAATATAGATTAATTCATTATAAACTGGAAGTATGTCTAAAATGAGCTGCGCTTGATAAAGGTCCATTATCAGATAAATCTGCAATTTCTTGCGGAACAATAGCATATTCTTCAATACCAGTGCATGGCCGGCACATACAATCTAAAGCAGCCTTTGTGATGACCTTAAAATAATAAATTTTATATATTCTTTATAATTATATTTGTATTTTAATAAAAATATTTTTAAGCTGTATTATAAGAAAATCTTTATATTCATTCATTTTTATAAATTAATATGATTAAAAGGAAATAATAGAATAAATAATAGTATCACGAAAGGATTATTCGAAAAATTATCAGTTTTTTTGTCATATGATAAATGTTTTGACTTCTGATATTTAGTCAAACGAAACTCTGACACGTTGTATACATTATAGAAAATTATAAAAAATTATACCAAATAAAGTTAGACAGAAAATTATACATTCATGTTAGTAACTGATAAAATCTATGAAAATATTGAGAATACTAAGTCGAAGGTATAGTAAAACAAAATCCAGGTAAGACAATTTACCAATTTATTGTGATTTTACCAATTAAATACATCACTGTCTAAATTGAATGAGATCAATCATTAAGATATTATCAGAGTCCGGTCTTAGACCTTAAGTGAGACATCTCAAAAGAAAGTAAGTTAAATTCAATTATTCAAAGAACATAGATAGACTGAAAGAAAAGTGAAAATAACAAATAATTATAGAAAATAGTCTATTGAAAGTGTGTTAAAAAATGTTGGAAAAAGTTAAGTTAGTGCAATTAAAAATAAAGTAAAAGTAAAAAATAGATTTAATAGGTTAAGTGCATATGGTTAAATTTTAATAAAGATTATCTCTTAATACGGAAGGTGGTGATGATAACAACAAGAAAAAGAAAACAAATCCAGACAGAAATAAAGAAAATAACAAGTGGAAAATAGTAGGGAAAAGGCATAAAAATGTGAGTGAATAGAAAAGAAAGTTCGAAAAGTAAAAAAAAAAATAAGAGGTTAGTAGACATGAAAAATAATAGTTAGTACTCTAAAAAAATCAACAGGTGGAGCTGAAAACATTAAGAGAAGGAAAGTAAACACAAAGAAGGAGAAAACAACAATAATAGCTGTAATTAAATGAAATATAGACGTGCGCTATCGTGTAAACAAAATCAAAACAACAAGAAATATAAAGAGTAGAGATAGTAGCTGAATAACAAAAATTGGAAAAGCATGAACAGCAGAAAGTCAACTAGAGCTACAAGCTCGCAAAAAAGAGGATAATGGCGTAACTAGAGAGATAGCTGCAAAATAAAATAAATTAAGAAAAGAGATAGAAATTTTGATAGAAGAATACAAAAATTATAGAAAAAAGCAAGAAGAGATTTAGAAATCCTTCCAAGAGAAGATGGAGGAAAGTGAAACACAACTGATAGATAAGATACAAAAGTTCAAAAAAGAAACAAATGAAAAAATGAAAAGAGAATCAGAAAAATTCAAATAAGATTATGGTACTGGAAAAAAATGGATAAGAAAATAGATACAGTAATGGAGATAAAAGAATAGGTAGAGGAAAACAGAAATAAAATCGATTGGATAATAGAAGAGAAAGAGAGAGGAAAAACGAATCATTTAATTATAACGGGATTAGACTCAAACAAGATAAACCATGAAGCAAAGGTCAAAGAATGGATAGAAAAAGAGCTAGAAATAACAGTAAAAATAAAAAAATTATGAAGAGTTGAAAAAGACGAAAGAAAATGGTGGAGAATAACTTGTGAAAATATAAAAGATAAAGACAACATCTTGAGAGAGAAAAAAATATTAAAGAATAACGAAAAAAATAAAAATATCTATATCACAAAAAAAAACCATATATATGAAAAAGAAACAAGAAGGATTGTTGAAAAAAAATGTAAAGAACTAAGACAAAATAGGAAGAAATGGCAGTTTCAAGACAAAAAAGTAATAAGTGACAAAGAAGTGCTCATTTATAGTGAAAAAAAAAGAAAAGTGGTTTCAAAAAGAAAATAAAGTTAAAGAAACTAAAACAGGATAAAAAAGATATAAAAAAAAATAAACTTAGCATAATGTTTTAGGATATAATAAGAATTAATAAATTAGAAAAAAGGATAGGAGTTTATACAGAAGATAGACATTTTAGGAATAAGTGGACAGAGGAAAAATGTAATAAAACTTTAAATCAAAAATTAAAAAATTTCAACTTGTTAATAAATAATGCAAAAAGGGAAAAAATAAAATGAAGAGAAAAGTAGGTCTCCTTTTGGCAATTAGAAAAACACATGAAATTCAAATAACAAATTGGGAAAATATGAACTCTGAATTCTCATGGATAACAATAAAAATTAATAAGAAAATAATAAACATAGGGTTATCATACATGAGAATACATGAGAGAGAAGAAAAAGAAAAATTTAAAAACAATAGAATATTTAAAGAATAGAAAAGATGGTGCCATTATATTAGGAGGAGATTTTAACGCCTGAACCGAAGATCAAGGTGCTGGAATAAATAAAATGGGAAAACAAGAAAGAGTCTTCAGCAATAAGAGTATAAATATATAAGGAACGAAAATGATAGAATGATTCAATGAAAACAGTATATATATTCTGAATGGAAGAAATAGGGGGAGGTAAAAGAACTTACATAAAATGGACCGAGAGGCTTGTCAGTTATAGATTATATTATAACAAATGAAGAAGGTGAAGACAACATAGAAAAAATAAACATAGAAGCTAGAATAAAATCCAATCATCAACTTGTCTTAATAATGCTATACGAGGATATAAAAAAAATTCAGTCAAAGGAAAGAAAGATATATGTGACAGAATGGACGGAAAAAGCTATATATGAGTACAAAAGAAAATTAGAACAAGATAAGGAGACAAAAGATTGGAATGAACTTAAAAGAAAGATGCTGGAAAGAATTTAAAAAAAAAAGGAAAAAGAAGTCAGTAATAAAAATAAAATCATGGTGGGACGAAGAAATCCAGAAAAGTAAAAATAAAATAAAATAAAAGTACAAAAAATAGAAACAATTCAACAAAGTAACAGATAGGACAAACTTTAGAGTAGAAAGACAAAAATACAGAAAACTAATAAACACGAAGAAAATAAAAGAAATTATAAGAGAAATAGAAGAAGCAGTAAAAAATAACACAAGGCAAACATTTTGGAAACTAATAAATAAAGGAAGGGAAAAAAGGAAAAAATTAACAATAATATAATTACTGAGGAATGGAAAGAATATTATAAAAAACTATATATAACTATATAATGTAAAGCCTTCGCGGGATCCGTGGCCGAAGCGCCGTGGGAGGAACCTAAAAAAAGGGATTTGCTAGAAGGTATATTAAGGGATTAAGAAATATGGTAGGTAATCTTCTCGCCCCAGGGCTCAATTCTCTGCTAATCCCCCTCACGGCGAATTATCTCGAGATCCTTGGGCCCGCATACGCAAACCCTTGCCTATAGCGAGGATTAGGAAACAGATTAATCCGCCGCCGAATGTTGCTCACTTGCATTGTTCAAGCGGGTCGTTCATCAGCCCGATCGCTCAGGTCATTTTGCCCGTGTTCGCTGAATCGCTCGAACGTACTTCAACTGGCGCGCACCGACCCAAACACGCGCGAATTCCCACCCAGATATACCACGTACAATAACTGTATTTTGCTAACTTAAATATTCAATAATAAATAATTATAATATAAATCATCCTGTGTTTAATATCCAACAAAATTTTTTATTGGTTTTTATTCACTTTTGTTCTAAATTTATAGTAAGAATGGGATTGCTGTTTAAATTAAAGTGTTAGTTACTGTCTGGCTTTAATAAAATTAATTAAGCTTTTTGGAATTTAATTTCTTTTATTCAATATAACTTCATCAAATTCACTTGCGAACACTTCGGTAATTCCTTTTATAACTCCTTAACTTCCTTAATGAACTGTTTACTGTTTAGTAAGAAATTTATACTCCAACTATGTAGTGGTCGCGATGATTATTCAATAATTTTCCTCTTTAATTTTTTAACCAGCTTAAATATTTTTATATAATTATTACTGATCACGCCGCGTTTCTATATTGAATTGGGAAGGTTGGAGGAATTAATTAAATTAAGTGTCTTTGTAGGCTCAGATGTTAATTTTAATTAATAATTATTCAGCATATTGGCGAAGTAAATGGTTTGTCTCGATGCAAGTATCGGGGCAAAAAGCTCTCGAACGCTGCGCGGTCGTCCTATTTTCCTTATCCTATTTTCGGTACATCTGTATGCACTTCATCGGTCATAAATTTTCCCTTTTTTTTATATTTTACGATTTATACCTATTATTGAATTGCCAGCCCTGTAAACAATCGCCTAAATTTCTAGCGAAACTTAATATAATGCGCGCCTTGTAAGGTTACACTAAATATATTCGGCATAAATTAACTAACTAAATTATTTTTATTTGTCGATATAGGTGAATAGGCTATAGTCAAGTGCATTTGTTTCGGTTTAACTTAAGTAAAGTAAGTTGAGTCTATATAAAAAATTGTGCATCAATTCGTTGCGAGTACAGTCCTCTCGCTGTTCGCCGCTCTTTCGTTTCACTTACAAATATTTAATTTTCGCGCGTCCGTGGGTCAGAAAAACTCCGCTGAGCCTCCGGGGAAAAGGCCCTTACATGCTATCGTGCGATAAAACGAACGTCGTGCCGTTCGGCTAAGCTGCGATATTCGCTTTCCATTTGAGTTTAGAGGCGGATACGTAGCTATGTGTACCGCTCCCACCACTCCTGGTAATATCCGTTGAAATCATAACACCCGCGAGATGTTCAACTTTGATGCCGGAGGTTGCGCTACGTCTCAGCCGACGGGCCCCCGACGTCACAACGCATCTACGCTGCCCGACTCCAACCTCAGACCCACTTCTTTCGTGCGAGCGGGAGTTGAGGGTAGCATAAGTGAGGAGAGAAGGAATTTTATTTAATAACATTCCTCGCGACCACGGCGCGAATTTATCCTCTGCTTGTCGCGGCGAGCTGTTAATTCCCACCCTTCTTCAAAGATTTTATAAAATCGTAATATTATTGTATTTAAAATTTTTTCCTATACCCCCCCCCCTTTCCCACATCCCTTAACAGTTTCTTGCAAAATGGTAAGAACTCGTCAAATTTAAACTATACTCTTATTTTACTTATGAAATATTTATCTCTTACGTTTTCCTTATATTTTTAATTTAATAATTATACTATTACATTTCACAACTCTTCTTGAGTTGATAGTTATATGCAAATATGATAATTATATGAAGCTTGATGAGAAAGTGTCGATATTTTGAGTGATTGGGAAAATTACGTTTCTGAATTTTAATTTTTATTTCCATTTCACTTAAAATAAAAATCATCGGAAATTTTACTGAAGATTTCAAGTTTACAAGATTTCTTTATTACTCTAAACTCTATACAAGGAATTAAACTGTAAAATACAAGCAAAATAATTAATGAACATAAGTTAAAAAAAGTTCTTAAAAAAAGAATTGATAATTTTCTTTCAAATTTGATTGCCATGGAATATGAGCCAGATCTATATAATCAACTTCTAATATAACATCTTGCTGACTATTAAAAATCTTCTTGTCACACGAAGAATGTATTGTTCAATTTTTGATAAACTGGAACGAAAAGTAGTGGGAAACGCTTTATTATATACAATGTACGCGACAATATTTTACGTAATCTCTATAAAAAATTCGAGCATCTTACGTCTTATAAAATTTGCCATTATCTTGTAATTTTTTATTTTATATAAAAAAAAAGTTAATATTTTAGACAACGAATTTGATTAAAAATTTTTGTACTTATATAAATTATGGTAAAAGTATTTAAATATGTATTAAAGAGCTGTAGGTTTAAAATTTTTATAATATTATTATTATAATTTTACATTCATCTAGAATCATTATTAAATACCCGTGAATATATATATATATATAGATATATTAAAATATAACATTTAATAAATAATACAATTTAATACATAACGTTATTCTTTCATTTTTTTTAATATAAATAAGGGAAATTAATATAAAAAGATTCAGGTAATTATTATTGCTATTTTTATTGAATTACAATAAATCATAATCAATAAAAGTTCTGATAAATAATTGTTAAATTTTAATAATAAAAAAATAAATATTAATAAAAAATCTTATTTTATATAAAAGATTTGTATAATTTTTTTTAATTTTTTTCATCTTATATTCATTTTTTTCGTGAATAAACTTTTTATTATCATTTTTATTGTAAAACAGTTATCTATGTGTACCCATAGTTATATATATATATAAAGTAAAATAGTATACAATTTGTATGTAGACAAATCGCATTTATTACAATATTTATATTGACGTACGGACCTCGCTCCCGAGAGTTCGAGACGGGTTCAGCGTCAAGGCGCCGGGTGGAGAAATATTCTTTAGCCCTGGGTTTCCTCCGGTCGGAGAGGGAGGAAGCTAGCTCAGAGACTAGCCCATCTTTCCAGGATCGCCCTCAGGATGAGAAGACCGGTGCGGTGTTGAGGCCGGTGTTAGCCCCCGAATCGCTGGCCGGGTCGGTGCGGTTCACTTGTTGGGCAGACGCAGTGCACTAGTTAGGCGGTGCACGCGGACCTCTGAACCTCGCCTGAGCTCGTGGCTCTGGGTTGGCCGGTGGTTGTGGTACGCTCCGGACGGGGCGTACACAGGGTCCAAGGTTCGCCCTGAGAAGGGCGAGTTGGTGCGACGTCGAAGCTGACGCTGGATTCGGATCTGTTTGCAAGTGCGGTGCACCTGAGCGTCAGGTGCACGCGACGTTCAAAGGTCGCCCTGAGAAGGGCGGATTGTGGTGCGGAAAGGAAAGAAAAAAACTACGGCGATATTCTTGTTCCAATGTGAGCAGGAGCAGGCACCGTGAGGCGTTCAACGCGCGTGGCTTCTCTTTAACCTTTCGTACGGTTCTTTGCCTTTCTTCAAAGGGCACCCGGCTTTTATTCTCTCCGCCGAGCGGGAAGCCAACCGTACCTGGCGCTATTTGTTCCACGCGTTCGAACCTGCAGCTCGAACACGTCGAGACGCGCGGCCAGGGCTTTCCCCGCGGCCGTCTGCGTGACGGATATAATCCGGACCTTTACCGGCTACGTTCGCTCGGACGCGTTATATGGCCACTATCATCCAGCAGATAATAAGTGCCATAAACCGCCCGGCCCGGATTTCAAGACGTATCGATCGGTTTTTCTTTTATGGCCAAGAGATCAGGTTGTGCCAAATACGATACCCACCTCCCTGGCCATACCTGCCCGATCGGCCCGGCGCGCGTCAATATGTAATAAAAAAAAACAGACAATTTACTCGAATTACGTATGCGCAATGAATTTCGATTCATTTTGTTTTGGTTTGTAGATTTTTCTGTTATCAAAAATCCTCATGAATCATTCAATTTAATCACACTTATCCATTTTTCTGTAATAACTGCTTAAATAATATGAGTTATTCATAATAATAATAATAAAAATAATAATACTCTAATACTTGGTTAAAATATTTAAATTTCTACTTGATAGATTTTTAATGATCTTTGATGACGATACGATAGAATTTCCATATATGTACGAAAAATCTATATATAATGTACGAGAAAAAAGAATTATAAGTTATACGTTAAAAATTATTATAATTGCGAGCGATAAAGACAAAAGGATTTCATAAAACCCAATAACAGCTCGAGTTGCGTTTAACACATACCACAGATAGTTTGTAAATTTCAATATTAGAAAATATAAAAATTCACTCAATGTAAAAATTTTTAAATACGAAGCATATGTTTTAGCCTTTCGTTCCCTCTTTCTCTTTTTCGATGATTCCCTTTCTCCTCTCGTCAAATATCTGTCTACCTAAAAATTCGGAATCAGTGACCGTGGTAATAAGAATTGACCTTTAGAATTGGGTCATGCAAAATCATTATTATAGTTGGTGGTTTGGTCAAACCCGTGTTATATCTTTTTCTCAAAGCATTTGTAGCTTTTTTCATTCAAAATTGTAAATAAAAGTGTCAAGATTTAAATAAAAAGCAACAATATAAAATATACAATCTACTTTAGATCTGCTACAAAATTTCACGTAAACACATGTCAGGAAGTGATAAATAAACTTAAAATAGAAAAGATAACAAAGGTATAAATTTAGAAAAAATGATTTAAAAATACTAGAAATTAATAAATGAGACAGAATAATAAAGATGAGCAAAAGTGAAAGATTATAATTGAAAAAGTAAAAAACTTAGAATAAAGCAAAAAAATGTGGTTAGGTGGCCACGAGGTAAAAGTAAGAAAAACGCACGTGCGTAAAAAAAATAGCGGAAAAAAGGTAAGATCCAAATAACACAAAATAGATTAAATATAAAAAATGGTAAAAAAAAGAGAAATATAGAAGAATTCCTGATAGACAACCAGAAAACTACTAGAAGAAAATCTTATCACAAGTCAGTGGTAAAAAAGTGCTAAAAAAAAGTCCGAAAAGGTAAAACTGCAGATAACAATGAAAAATTTAGAGTAAGAAATAAGAGAACTGAGGAGGCTTGGAAGGAAAAAGTGAGTATTTTTGAAGAGGAATTAAGGAAATATGAAAAAAAAATTGAAAAGCTAGAAGGATTAGAAGGATATAAGGAAAAAACCATAACAAAAGAGGAAAATAAGGTAGGAAATATAGATAGTCAAAACAATACGGAAAGCAAACAAGAAAAAAAAAGGAAAGAGCGATGGGAATGGATTTTGGAACAATCAGAAAAAAAGAAAAAAGAACATCACTAACGTATATTTAAATGAAGAAAAAAAGTATACAGAAGAAGGTATAAATAAATGGTTGAGTGATAAAGTAGAGGTTACACCGAATATAAAGAAATTATGATCAGGAGGCAAAGTTGATCATAGGTAGTGGGGTGCAGAAATAGAAAACAAAGAATCAAAGAATAACATTGTATTTAAAATAGCAGAACTCACAGACTCCAGTTACTTTTCGTTAAGCCTAAAATTATAAAAATATTAAATAATAAATTCGAAAGCAATAGGTTTTATAGTATGAAACAATAACAACAGGTACTTCAAATTAGTGCGAATTGTCAAAAAAAGAAAAAGAGGGGCGATCAAGAAATGTATAAAAATCTGAGCGTGGCCATAAAAATGTCCTTTTTTCTTTGTGTGATTTACTTAACTTTGCATCCTTTCCTTTAAATTATAATATTTCATGTTAAAACAAAATTAATAAAAATTAAAAAGTCAATAATTCACCCGCTTTCACTATTTCGTAAATTTTTTAGACTCGTGACATCGGTAACGAACAATTAGATTTTTCTCATTTTTTGTTAATAATTTAATAAATAAATGAAAAAGAAATTAATCATTGACTTCTAGAAATTAGATCTGAAAATTTTTAGATACAAAAAATTTTAAACAATAAAATACCTGTCAATAAATTATTGAAATATTAAAAAATATTCATGGGCATATAAAAATATAAGATGAAGATGAAAGAGAAAATTATAAAATAAATTAAGTGACTAAAATTTAACATATATTTATCAAGAAAATTATGATGAATTTAATACTATACAATTATTATATAAATATTTAAAGTAAGAGTAAATAAACAATATTGAAAGAACAGAGAGTATCTTAGGAGAGAGTTATCCTAACTTATGATGAAGAAATCAAATAGCAATAATTTTAAACATGCACAAAAAATAATAACTGTAACGTACGCATACAATTAACATACTTCGGTAAGCGCAACAAATACATTCCACTCTTACGCAAAACTGCTTATTATGCTAAGCAAAGCATAACGAGTGTCTCAAATTACGTTTTCAGATAAAACCTGCTTGTAACGCCCTTAGCGCTGCGTTGGACAATGATAACACACGTATATCTAACTCACCACATTTTCAATATTTTATTACCCTTAAATAATGCGACATATTCTGCTTAATTCTATAAAAAAACACCTGTTTTATATAACGTTTCTCATTTATTTCTCATTCATTACCTAACTCTAATTCATTTCGTTATTCATATTTCAAGCTTGATTCACATCTAAACTCTGATTCCCCATTTTTATTCTAATTCTAATTTTATACCTAAAATACAACACTCCTATTGAAATTATACTATGTATCAATTAAAATCAATATATATATTAAGAAACATTATAATACCGAAATCAAACACCAGTGTAAGAAATAAAAAACAACTAATGAATTTTGTTTTTTCGACACAGCAGAATATAATCGCAAATGTACTCATAATCTAAGTACCATAAATAATATGAATAATTTCAAGAAAAAGTTAAAGTTTGTACTTTCTATACAACCTTATCTATTTTATGTTAGGTTACTTTCTTATATTATTTTTTGTAAATCTCATTTACTTTTTTTCGAGTAATATTTTTATTTAGTTAACTAAAATATATAAACTCCAATAACATTTTAAATTTTTCTTTGATTTTTTTCAACATTAATTCCATTATAAATTCATAGTCTGTAATAAATAAATATTTAAGAAATAGGAAAAGAAAAAAGAAGGTAGAAAGGTAGTATAGAATTACAATAAATAAAAAGGAAGAAACCAGAAATAATACGGTCAAAATTAAATTAGTAACTATACGCTAGTTTGAATTTCAGATAATAAAAATACCATACTTTAAAAATTCCAATAATTTAAAGAAATTATTTTATTTATTTTTACAGCTATATATACATTCATTACCTCATTTATATTAATATCTCAGTATAAAAAGTTTATACTATATTTTAAATCAATTTTTATTTATTTATTTGATTATTTTATTACTAAATTTAATTAAATCTCTTACTATAAATATTCAAAAATTTGTTAAATATAGTTTGTATCTAAATTTTATAGATATAGATATTAAAGTAATTATATGTATTATACGTATATATATATTGAAGTGTACATAATATAATAATGTAATATATACATTTAAAATCTCTAACCTTTCGAAATTTTCGTTCACCAGATTTAGCCTTTGGACAAAATAAGGAAACACTTGCTTCTCTTTCACCACTTTCTTGACAACACATACAACTTCTTTCCATTTGCCATATTTTAGAACCAGATACCTTATAGATAAGGAAACAAATTATAAAAATCTCGAAATATTTCAATTTTTTTAAACCACACAATATTTTTATTAAGAACTCAATTCTTATTTGAATTTAAAAAATTCAAAGTTTATAAGGTTTAAAATTTTTATTGATGTCGCTTGATATTTTCAGATATTATAAGATAATAACGATAATATTCTTATTGCATTGTCAATTTACAAGAACGAATGAATGATTTAACTTAAAAACAATTAAATATCATAATATAATATAATAAATTATTGATAAGCAGAGTTTCTGCAGGAGCCACTGTCAAAGAAAGGACGGGTAGGGTGGAGAGAATTAAACCTGAATAAGTTATTCTTTTTAACTGGCACAATATACGATGCGTCACTTCGGCTATTCACGTGGAATATTCCCATTGCTGCGCCGAAACTACAGTCCGTCAACAGGCTTCTATCACCATCGCGTTGTCGAGGAGCCTTGGCTCTCTTGCGCTGAGAGTCTTTATATGAGCATTAACCAAATCAGCAATCAGTAATTAATTTAAACTCTATGTATATACACACACACACGCATATATATATATATATATATATATATATATATATAATTATGTATCAAGATTCCTGAACATGCTTGGTAGCAGAAAATGATAAAAATATAAGTTAAGCTGATTATATATTCTGTTGATAAAAATAAAATTTGATAAAGAAATCTATGAGAGATTTAAAGGTTCCCCAAATGGATTTCAAAAACTTTGAACTTCAAATCTGTTATATATAAAGTTTCTTAACTAAAGTGATTAATAAAAGTTCAAGATAAATTTCGATATTTATGTGGTATAGAAATATTTTAAGAATTGTTATATTTCTCAAACTTAGTTTTACAAATGTAGACTGAAATTAATAATTAATTGATTTACTTAAAATTCTGTAAAAACTATTAAAGTTGTAAAATAATACATAATATTATATCTAAATTAAATCATATGAATAACTTATTTACTTATACTATAATTTCAATAAAAATTTGAAACTACAAAAATGAATTAAAAAATATGTAATTTATCGATTAAATTTTATCGAATGAGTAGATACGATTAAATAAAACCATCAAGCGAAATCTATAAATCAATTCGAATAAACTCTTCCAAAGAAATTTCAGACACTTTGGAAACCTTAAATTCATCAATCTCCTAGATTCGTAAAAATACAAACTAATCCAGATCGTTATTTCAAACCAAAAATCAACAACAACGATAAACTAAGTAAAATTAACTATATCGAGAATCGAAATTTAAACATTTTTATCTTCCATTTTTATGTTTAAGAGAAAAGATAAAAAAATTACACATAAAGAAAAAATATTTTTTAGAAAATATGAGTAAATATTTCACCTTTATCTACAATAAAATAGAGGCATCGAAAGACAAATTAGCTTGGAGTAATATAATTAGGTACGAATAAATCTACCAATGAAACGCGGGAATGATTTTAAATACTATAAATTTAAATTACACTTTAATTCCGTTTTTCTTTAATATAAAAAAGTGAATCCAGCTGCATTAGGAAAATATTTATATTACAGAGAAAATTTATGAAAGAAACTTTTATACTCATTCAGAATTATTTTATTAATATTTCAAAATTTAGATGTCGTAGTAAAATACTAAATTTAAATTCAGAAGTTCTTTTTTTTAATAATATTGATCTTCTTGAGAGCTTTGTAAAATGAAAAATAAAATATTCTTGTTACTGTTATGACGGGTATTTTTATATCTTTATAAAAGCATATACTTTTTAAGAGAGTGTCCTATGTTTCAGTGTGTGTCGTTGAATGGTATAAATGTCTTATCCTTCTTTAGTCACTAAAATTTAATGCGCACCAACTAATTTAACTTTTTGTGTGCACCTATATAGATGCAGTTATTTTATTCCTATCTTTAAATACAAATCACATTAGAAAGTGCTTTACATATTTAACTCTTTATATTAAATATTAATCGTATTTATACATCGAAAGCTACTAGAATAATAAAGAATATTTGAGAGTGTTAACAATGTTATAATAAAGTTTTCAAATAAAACTTTATTTATCCTTCAAAGATATTATTTTACAAACAACTTCAAAAGGTCATTGGCTCACGCTATATTATCACAGCATAAATTTATAGAGATAAAAATTAAGACAAGATCTTTTGAGAAGAATCTAGAAGTTTAAAAAATCCAAAATAGAAAATGTCACATTTTCTTTTTAGAAAAAAATGTAGTGTGTGTTAAATAAAAAAAGAATACGTGAAGTGATATAAATAATTAGAGAGAGATACAGAGAGAGAGAGAAGATACAATTAAGAGATACTTAAAAAAATTTGAAAAATGCAATAAGCTGTTCATCAAGTGAAAAAAATATTATTTTTGTGCACTTTTAATTTTAATAAATATTTTCGGTACATAGTTAACGTAACGAATAATAGAAGTAAATCAGATAAAAAATTATAATTTCTTTATTGCATAATAAGATTTTTTTACTACATTTAAACATTTTTGCCACAAATTTATAAATACTTTTACTTTTCAATATTCTTGAAAATAGAATAGTATTAATGTGTCATTGATCAAGCAATGAATGATCTACAAATTTTTATAAAGTAATCAATATCAATTATACAATTTAACTGTATATTGCATCAGTTTAGCTTTTGATCAACGTAGTTAATTAATAGCTATGATGCACTAACATGACATAAACCGGATCTGTAATATCTCGTAAGTTAATTACAAACGTTATCATAATCTAGAATGTTCCTGGTTTGCATATTACCATAATAAAATAACCATTAATTTTTAATTTCAGTAAAACTGCGGTTTAAATTTTATCCATATGATTTATCCTAGAATTATCTTTAGATTTTTTACCTAAAGGTTTATTAGCTATATGACTGACGATCTTTTTAAAGTATTTGCAGTACTTATATGGTTAGAACGAAAATTAGAATAGCTTTAAGCCGCCCGACTCATCTCCATGACTTTTAAAACAATACCAATTTTACGTGTTTGATTATTTTCATCATTTTCCTTTCTATCGTTACTACTATAGTATAACTATTGAACATTTTAAGCAATATATAATTATAAATTTACTATTTTTTTCGTGAGTTTTAAATTTTTTAATTTGAATATGACTAATACAGGTCAAACTATAACTATTTGCAATCAAGCTTATACATTATTTCTTTTGATAGTAAACTCTTATTTTGAAACGGTATAAACTGCTTCTATAGACCTTTATATATAGATAACAAACTAGGATGCACAAGGAACCAAATGTTTCTCTTATTTTATAATATGGATGATTAGTAGCTTCGTATAATTTTCTAAATATTTATTTAATATTTCCTTATTTAATTTTTTTTAATTAATTCTAAAAATACATATTTTATATTAACGAGCGACCTCGCTCCCGAGAGCTCGGGGTATGTTCGGCGTCAAGGTACCGGGGGGCGAAATATTCCCTCGCCCCGGGTCTCCTCCGGTCGGGGAGGGGAAAGCGGCAGCGGAAGTCGATTCGCGCGTCGTCGGCTGGGGTAGTGTGCTGGCCCGGTCGGTGCTGTGCACTTGTCGGACAGGTGCGGTGTACTTGCTGGACAGGTGTGGTGCACCGGTTGGGTGGTGCACGCGGGGCTCCAGAGTTCGTCTCGCCTAGTCACTCCGTTGTTGGTTGGTGGTCGCGGTGCGCTCCAGGTGGGGCGCACGCCGGACCCGAGGTTCGCCCTGAGAAGGGCGGTTAGCGCGGCATCGAAGTCCTTGTCGGCTTCGGGCCTGTTTTCTAGCGCGGTGCGTGTAGACATCAGGTACACGCAACGTTCGAAGATCGCCCTGATAAGGACGGTTTGTGGTGCGGAAAGTGGAGAAGATTGGGGAAACTGACAGGCACCGTGCAGCTTTCGGGGCGCATAGTTCTCTTCCTCTCGCCTTTTCCGATCATCTCTCAGCTTTCGCCCGAGGGCATTTGGCTTTTATAGTTTCTCTGAGCGGGAAGCCGAGCGTACCTGTCGACACTTGTTCGACGTGTTCGGACTTGCCAGTCGAACACGTCGAGACGCGCGACCAGGGACTTCCCCGTGGCAGTCTACACCATCGATATAATCCGGGCCTTTACCGGCTCCCGTCGCCTAGACGCGTTATATGGCTCCTATCATCCGACGCGCGACAGGTGCCATAAACCGCGTAGCCCGGATTTCAGGCCGTATCGGTGGGCTTCCCTCCCTTTTTCTTTTATTTTTTTTTCCTTATTGTTCCTTTTCGACCCAAACGTCGGTCGTACCAATACGACGCACACCTAGACCGGCCGCCCCCGCACGGTTGGCCCGGCGTGCGTCAATATTTTTTAACTTTTTCTAATTTAGAACTCGGTCTAAACTCAAAGTTTTTTAATTAAAGGTTTAAAGGTAATTTTTGCTATTAATATTATGCTATATTTTACTTGTAAAATATATTTTGACTTATTTTATTCTGCAACATTAAGACTTTCTGTACTTGAAATATGATCATGAATATGATAGTATCTTCTATAATGTCTCGTAACAAAGTATCGTATGTGTTAAAAGGAAAAAAAACAGAAAAGTGCGGTTAAGTAACCACACGGTTAGAAATAAAAATAGAAAGCTATATGCATGCATGAAATAAAAAATGCGAAAAGCTAATATGAATAATAAAAACCGATATGAAGATTTTCTTAAGAAACAGAAAATAACTAGAGATGACGTCATAAAAAATTTGAAATACTGAAAAGAAAATAGTGACATATTAAGAAAGAGTAGAAGAGTCAACTCTAGTATTGGAGGAAAGTAGAACGTCAACTAGCGTGTAATAATAAGAACAAAAAATGCATTATTTAAAGAAAAAGTAGAAAATTACTAGAAAAACTGAGAATAATTTTTTAAAAAATAAGAGATGAAAGAAAAATATAACAATGTACAAAAAGAAAGAAGGAAATAAAGGACAAAAATTTTTTAAATTTTATATTAATAAATGATTTGAAATAAAAGAAAAAAATGAAGGAGAAAAGAGTAGAAGAAATGAAAGAAAAAATAAAAAGAAATGAAAAGGAAATACAAAATATTAAAAAAATAGATAGATTAGAAGCGAAACAAATGAATAAAAAGAAAAATATAAGTACAAATAGAGAAAATATGATAGAAAAAAGAATTAAGGAAGAAAAAAACATGAAAATTGAGAAATTCAAAATAGATCATTAGATTGAATGCTGAAAGAGGGAGAAGAGAAAAAATAACATCATCATTTCAGGGTTGAAGAAAGGGGTCTCATATAGAGAGGATGGAATAAGGAATTAGGTAAAAAAGAATTTAGGAGTTAGTACAGAAGTTAAAAACTTATAGCCGATAGATAGAGGGGATAGAAGTTGGTGTGGGGTGACTCTAAATGAAGAAAAAAAATAATGAAAAAAGTGTCACTAAAAGGATTTTCATATTACATAAATAGTGAAAAATCCGACTTAGAAAGAGTAACCAAAAGAGCTATAATGGAAATATGTAAGCATTTAAAACGAGGAAGTAAAATTTATTACTATGACACTAATAAAATCATAGAAAATGACGAGATTTGGGTATATAATGATAAAAAAAGGATCAATAATATGAAAACTATAAAACGGACTGTTATAGAAATTATAAAAATGAACATGAGTTTCTGCAATGTAATAATATTATACAATTTGAGAAAAATGGATGCGAAGTAATAAAGAATTTAGATATCATAGGATTAGTGAAAACATAGTTAGTAGAAGAAAGAATTAAAAAAACGTAGAGCTAGGGAAAGAGTTTTATTAGTAATAGAAAAAAGTAAAAATGCATAAATAATAGAATTAAATATAGAAAAATGATGAGATAATAACAGCAGAAGTAAAATCATATAGAAAAACGTTTTAATATAGTAATAGTGTATATGGAAGAGAATGAAATAAAAATAAGATTATGTATATAAATTTTATAAAAAAAATTAAAGGAGAAGAATTTATGATAAGGGTGATTTAAACTCCTGGGAAAAAAAGAAGGAGGGTGGATAGATAACTGTGGAAAGGAAAAAAGAATCTGAAGAAATAAAATAAGAAACATGGAAGGAGTCAAATTAATAAATTACTTAAAAGAAAAAGATTTACATATTAAACGGGAATTGGGGAGAGGAAGACAGCAGATTTACATTTAGCAGTAATGTGGGTTTAATAATGTAAGTACGTCTGCGATAGACATAATCGCGAATAAAGAGGCAGAAAATAGGATTGCAAATATGAAAATATTAGAAAGAATGATGTTAAACTACTAATCATTAAGGATAGAATGAAATTTAAATAGAGAAAACAAAAGAAGAAAAAATAAGAAGTTTGTTTAGGTAGAAGATATGTTAGCCGATTACAAAAAGAAACTGTATGCAACACAAGAAATAACAAAGTAGAAAGAACTGAGAGAAATAATGAAGGGGTCAATTTCAATGAGACAGTGTGTTAGAAGGGTCGATAGGAGGAGCCATGGTGGGATAAAGAATTCAGAAGGGCTAAAAGATAAATTATGGAGAAATTTAAAAAGTAAAGTAAGAATAGTGAAAAAAATCAAAGTGTTGTATATACAAAAGAGAAAAACTTATAGATAAATGATTAAGACAAAAAAATAAGATACAAAGAAGAAGAAATGAATGTAGCGAGTAAGGATAAAATGGGAAAGTTATTCTATAAAATCATAAATAGAAATAGCAAGATTGGGAATAAATTGGAAAATAAGATAACTAAGGAAGGATGGTTAAGACACTTCAGAGAATTATATGATAAAAAGTTAACAGAAGAAGAGGTTTGAGAAAGCGAGAAAATACAGTTAAAGAAGTATAAGAGATAGAAGAGCTTACACAAGAAAAGATAATAATGGTTATTAACAGGATGAAATCTTTCCTCCATAAGGAGAGTTAATTAGTAATATTTTTAAGATCATAATGAATATAATATTACACGGAGAAAAAATACCGGATGAATGAAATAGTGGCTTAATAATCCTTAATATTTAAAAAATGGAAGAGACAGGGCTTTCATAATTATCTTGGTATAACCACGATTGATGCAAGGTATAAGATATACACAAAATTATTAAAAAATAAAATTAAAGACCACATGTGAAGGGAAATAATAGATATAACTATACTCAATTCAGATTCTGATTAGGTAAAAAAACCGCGGAGGAAATCTAAGTACAACTGGGATAATTGTATGAAAGGAGGAAAAAAGATTTGATTTTAAATATACAATGGAAAAAAGAAAGAAAAACAAATAAAATAGTAATATTTAATTAGGTATTGAAAAATTTATCTTATTGTTATTTTTGTTATAACAATCAAATGTATATAAACTATGTTGGAGTATCTTGAACAAATATTATATATTATATATTACAGATGCATAATTTAAGATTCTTTTAAATAGGCTAAAATATAATAGTATAAAACAATGGTATAAAAAATATGAGTAAAAATGTGTAAAAATACTATCCAAGCATTATTGTTAATGAAGAGTGCAAAAAATTAATAAAACAAACAGGTCGTAAAAATATTTACCAATTATATACAAGAAAAATTTGTTACTATATATAAGTTAAGAGTATTATAGGTTGTAAAAACTTATATATGTATAGCAAAAGATAAAAGATACATAAGGTCCGTAGATAATCACTTCATAATAGTTTTATAATTCATAATAAGTAGTAAATGATCACGTATAATACAAAAAACTTTTTAATTAATCAAAATACTTAAAAGGATAGATATATTAATTAACAGTGACAGGGGAATGAGAGGATACATGTTGATTATACAAAATCCAATTTCAGAGCGAGATTAGAGATAAGATAAGATAAAAAGGAAGAAAGTAGTGCGTTAACAGGTAAACGAAAGAAAAGAGAAGAAAATATAGATTATTGATATATAAAAATATATAGTGATAATTGATAAGTGCAATAATGTTTATTTATAAAGAAAAAATGTAAACGAATAAAAATATAAAGATTTTTTATAATAAATAATAATAATTTTATCAAATTTTACGATTGTTTTATTTAATAAAATAATATTTTCTGTGTTTTCTATCTAGATCTTGTATGTTTCTTTTATCAAATATTTGATTTAATATAATATAGTATTAATTATGATAAATAATTATTATAATATAATAATTTAAGTAATATTCTGTATAAATATAAATTTAAATGTATAAAAATAAACAGTAACTATCCTTTTTTAAGTAAGAGATGATATTAATGATAAAAATTAATAACAAATAAATAACATCTTATAATACCATCTTTCTAATAAATACCATATAACATTTCTTTGACTTTTTGATTTGAGATTTTCCTTTGGGTAACCCTTTTTGGTAAAAGGGTGTGTAGACGATGCGCACGTTTATTTGGAATTGTTTCGTTAAAAATAATTTTAACGAAACAATTTTTAAATACTTAATAAACTCGTAAGATCTATTGGAAAATATCACGCCCGCTCGGGTGACCCTCCGAAGTCAGACCGACGGGTAGGTAAGAGACCGTCGGGAATGTTTCCAATAGGAAATATTCGGACGGGAAGGTTGACGCCGAGCGGCAGGGGTGAGGGCGGGCGAACGGGCCCATGCATCGAGCATGGTCGTAGCGCTCAGGTACGAACGAGACGACCATATCCCTCTCCTTTCCTACTGCGAGCTATATTTCTCTCTCATCCGCTTGCGCATACTGTTCCTTATCCTTTTCCCTGTCGTTCTCGCGTACACGCGTTTTCGCAGTACGGCTCTTTCGCCCCTGCCCTCGTGCATGCTTGCGCTCTTTCTTCCCTGGGCACTGGGAGAAGAAATAGGCTTGGGGAACCGACCACCGCTAGGCGTGCCGTGGCGTAAGAGACTGGATTCCGTGGGTGTTCGAAGGCCCCCGCAAAGGGTAGGAAGTCGGGCGTCGAAAGGCGTTAGCGGGCGGGGTGAGCCTGGACGTCGTGGGTATCGGTGGCCTCCGCAGGAAAATTCGACTGCCACGAACGTGGTTCGGTCCCAATGGAGAGAGAATTGAGAAATAGCCACGAGAACCAAGAACCGTTCGTATAATCCCGCTCGATGCGATAGAAATGTAAGGGCCTTTTTTCCTCTGCCGACTCCGCGGGGGTTTTTTTCCAGGCCCGGCGCAACGAAAGTACGTGTAACAAGCGGGGCCGTTTCGATAAGAGCGCGTAATAAAATTAAGTCCGGGCGCGACTGAACAGCTGCGCGTAGGTTAAATAACTAACCAATTTACAGTGCTAGAAAAAGGTATATCGAGAGGTAAAACTCCGAAACGCGTATGAGTGCCGTAAATGTACGTGATCGGGCGGCAGAAGTAAGGATAAAAGATATTGCCTATTGTAAGTACGATTAGCGGCGGGCGTGCAATTATTGTTGACTACCCGAAACTTTAAAATGCGTATTAGAGTAGGAATGCGTCGGATTAACTAATAAACGTTGTACAAGCTGTAAAAGGACGGCGGCGGTCCGTCTGGTAATTGCGAAAGTTTAAATACGGCGACATGCGGAAAGGCGGGTACTGTCTGCCTCGATACTCGTACCGACACAGATCATTTATACTAAAATAAATTTTATTCGGAGTCTACGAAGTCTTATTATTATTAAAAACTTCCCTTTCCTCCCCGAAAAAGAACGGCTACGCGACGCGATCGGTAACAGGGTAAGTAAGGGCTTTGTATACAGTGGTAAACATGAGTGAGTTGAATGAATAATATACACTAAAAAACGTTTTAATAACAACTTATATTAATGAATCGCACTATATACTTAAAACTATATTATAATATACGCACTTAAATTTTATTTCTATTATTTAACGCAATTATAATTTGAATATAAACTAAACACTTATGATTAAATGAATAGACTATGAGTAATAACTAATGCGCAATTATAGCTAGTTTATTATTATTACACGTATTTTTAATTATGATTAAAAAACGCACTTAAATTAACTATTAGAAAACAAGTCAATTAGATGAGTATCTGTGTATGAGTGTGTCTACATGAACGTGTGAGTATTTCGTTAATAGTTATGTCTATATTAATATAAGTGAGTGTTTCTGTTTTGTAAGCACGTTCGTGTAATATGAATATATGGTATTGATGTACAGTGTATACATATAAATATTATAATAATTAAAAATAGTTATAATAATTTATATATATTTAGCAGAAACAAAATGAGTGATATTTTCAGTGTATATTCTGAGTGTAACTAACTGTAGAATTGCTTATCGATTACCAATAGTAATCGATAAGTCAATGATATGACTCGTCAATAAAATCGATTAATCATATTGATTGATGAACTGATAGCATGTCTATTTGATGCGCAGCAGATGAAAATAGCGCCATTAAGTAACGCCCTCTTTTTTGCCACGTGGTGAGTGAGTTTTATCGATGATCATAGAAAAATTTATTGATTTTTCCGTGATTACAAGATGGCGCCACCCATGTCACTATGAGAATTCTCAAACATTTTGAATATAATAGAAAATGAAATATATGAATCAGAAATTTACTTTTTATATTATAATGATACTTTATATTAAAAAATAAATAAATAAGTTGGATACTGTGTATTGGTTGCAGAGGAAATTGTTTAATAAATTCATAATTAAAATTTTAATAATCACCGAATGAAAAGTATGCAAAGTAATTGAAAAGCTGTACTAATCAAACTGTATGAATCAGTAATTTATATTTTACACGATAAGTTATAATTTTGAAAGATGTTAACCCAATATATGTTTTGGTTCTTCACTATAAATAACTTATTGTTTACATATATAATTGTCTATTTGAAAAGAATGTATAGGTCTTATTAAGTAAAGTCGCAAAAATATTCTTACAAAGTCATCACCATTGATTAAATTTTATTATATACGTGATAACAAATAAAAATTTTTAAAATAATTTTTTTTATCTACCTCAAATAAAAGCTTTTTTCGATTTCGAAGAGAATATTCCATGTACTTTTTAGCACGGCAACATTTACTTAATTGTTTATAACATTTACTTGATGAGAATCTTGACTTCTTCACTATCTGAGAGGCGGCTTAAAACGTACACATTGATTTCGAGCGTCACTAAACTTAATATGGCATATTCCAGTGGAGGTAAGCCAGAAGTGAAGTAATCTGATGCATCGAATAGTGAAGAGTTCTATATATATATATATATATATATATATATACAATCATCCGCATTTAATTCTAGCTCATGCAGTTTTTTCTTTTTCTCGTAAGATAACATCTGATATTCGCAAGCGTTATCTAGTCGCAAGTAAGGTATCCAAAAATAGTTTACCTTAGTCGATCTTACGATATGCCTTAAAAATAGTATCTTTTTGAGCTCTTTATTTCGTTGATCCCTATGGTTTTTTCTTAAATATGAAATAATTCAAGGTACTTTTATCCGCTCTCGGACTCATATTCTGTCACCTAGCGACTAAAAAATCATTTCTTACAGATCGGGTTTAAGTAAATATTTATCAAATGTATAATGATTACCTCTCTGTATAACGAATTTCGAAATTTCTACAATTCTTTAGCTACTAATCTATCTTTCTCGTAATACAATCTCGGTAGTTGTTAACAATATGTTGCATATATTTTGTTAAACTAACATAGAATCCTTTTTTGTCACTGAAACTTTTATTCTTTATTCGATGTCCATCTAGTTTACGGTCCTTGGGTTTTTTACCAATTCTCGATATAGCTCAATAAAGAATCCTGTTATATCTAATATTAACAAAATGCTCTTACTCGTAAGCGATGCCTTTTATGAATATTACCCGACAAAATCTTCTCAGTTCCAAAATATAAACATTCTTGGTCGTAATCGTCATTTTCCTTTAGTCAATATCATTCAAAAATAATTTTATGGCAAAGCTGTTAGATTAGTAAGAACTTAAACCGTTCCGACAAATCTCTGATCAACTACGGGAATTCACATTTGACCTTGATTAACACATCGGTACCATTTTTCGCGAGTTTTCTTCGAATAATACGTGAAATTTTTATATTCAGTAGGAAGTATATACAATGATCAGTAAACACTAGCCTAAAATAAGGTAAAGTCATTGCGCATTGCAGTATATATGTTATTAAAGTAGCTATTGCTAAAAGGAATGGTTCGCAAAATTAAACATGGCTTCCCCTCTCTGCGTCAGTTTCACGATTACTCAATTTTAGAACACTCGTGAATATAGTAGATACTTGAGCACATTCATTACTTAAATGATGGTGGCGCAAATTGTTCCCTTCAAATCGTTAGATAGGTTATTGGTGCTAGTTGCGTGAGCACCAATGTATTTTAAATGGTTTCTCCTTTCTTGTTTACATGTACCGCTGGCATCTCAATACCATTTAGATCATCCACTTTTAAAATCAGTTTTTCCACAATCCTGATGTTTGTTAGACCAAGATCTGAAAGTTTAGTCATAGATTCTCTTCACCAATCTAAACTCTCTCCTGTTTTATAGTTACTAATAATATCCGCTTGGTCATATATCATCTCTTGGTGATAAACAGAGCTTCAGCTTATATAAATATAATAAATATAATATATAATATATATTATATACCTTATACTTATATTACAAATATGAGTGGGTGACCAAGTGGTCGTTTAGCTCAGTTAAATAAAATATTTCATTTATAATTCCTTTCAGATGTACCGTACTGAAAATTGAGTCAACTATGAATCTTATTAATAATAAAAATATGGCTCACGTAACAAGGGTTTCAACTGAAACGAGATTATCATCGTCAAAACATAAAAGTATTTTTAAGATTTTTACAAATTATATAATTTAAATCTTATAAAAAATTCGTAGATATGACTAATTAAAATTTTAGAATATAATTTATCTTACTTGTAAGTAACTACTACAACGTCCTGTACAAGCAAAACTTGGTATTGGTTTTGGAATGCAGCCTGAATATTGTAGAACATGTATTACTGGAGTAACTTGACAATCATCTACTCCTAAAATAGCATTTGTGTTGCTCAAAGTATACGTCAAGAATACAAACATACCTATTAACATTTTAATATAATTAAAATAATAATTTTTTTTAATGTTGGTGAATTTTATGTTGTTGAACATAATATATGTTCTTAATGCGTATATTTCTATAAAAATTGTGTATTACAATATATTAAATAATAATCAGTATCATTAATATTCATGTTATTGTTTTTATGGCTTTACTTTTAAATACTTTTTTATGCATCATAAAATTAATTTTTTAATATTAAATTATAGTTTTCTATATTTATATTTTTATCACTTCCGTAACGGCATACAAAAACAATAAAAAAATTCTAATAATAAAATCTGAAATAAAAAATCACAAATAAGAAACCATAATTAAGTAAAAAAAGGAAACAATAAATCAACGAAATTTACAAATATAAGTCCTGCTTCTAACGAGTTTTCCAGAACTATTTAAAATTTGTAGCAAATAGATAAACGTAATAAAAAAGAAAGTCTAATAAAGAGAAATATTTTTTAAGGGAGCATATAAATATAAATAAAAATGGAGTTTAAACAAATATGGACATTTAAACAAAAAATTTGATCAACACAAATACCTTAATTAAAAAAAGGAATAAAGTAAGTTATTGAGAAAATAATACTCAAATAAAATTTAAAAAATGCGTAGACTATCAATCACATTCAAGTAATTGCCAATTGTAATATTACTTCACTAATTATGCGATTAGATAAATGACACATAGTGTTCTAGAAAACAAGAAATGTCAGATAAATTTCCAAATCTAAACAAATAGTTTATAAAAATTTCAGGAATAATTTACAATAATTTAAAAAATTGTAAAAAAAAATATTCTAAGTTTAAGTGTGTTTTTATTTAAATTGAAATATCAGGCAAAAGGTATTACATAAACTTATTTTTGCATAAGAAAAAACTTCAATTGGTCTAAACTCAAATAAAACATACAGATAATAATAAGAAAATGTAAAACTTAATAATTCAGAAAATTTTAAATGACAAATGTCTAAATAATCAGTAGTTTTCCTCGATACACCATAGCATATATTTAATAATATAGCTGCAAATATCACAGCCGTCTTTAATAATATGCTTATTATCAATTAATAATCGGTATTGATACTTACATATCAAATAGCTGCTTCATCAGTTAATTAAAAATTTACTGAAACTTTTAAAATCAAAACAATCTCTGCATTTAATTATCAATCATAAAACAATAGGAGTATTGATGGAGTACTTGAAGGAATAGCTCCATTACTTAGGAATGTATTTTTGGTAAAACTGTAAGAATACCATTTAAAAAAATTTTTAATCTAGTAAATCTGACGACGATGCATATATATTTAATAAATATATTTAAAGAAATAGAAAAAAATCAGAAACTAGACGCAAATAATTTTTTTTTAAAACCATAACTTTTGTTATTATATAAAAAATATTTAAAAGAAAATATTACTGTGGTCTCATCTTTAAATTTTTTAATTTAAACTAAAAATAGAGATAAATTTTATATACATATAGTTTCATATGAAATTCAAATTTATAAAAGGAGTTTTATAAGTAAACACTCTCAGTTAAACAAGGAATACAATTTTCAACTAAAAACTGGAACGAAGAAAATGATAATATCACTATAATCAATCAAAAAAATATCGATACAGTTGATTGTTAGTGCACGTAAAATACTTTTCATAAAAATGGACTAATTAAAAAATGTTATTGATAAACTAGATATCCTTACTGTGACATAATAAAGTGTAATATTAACTTTTATACGTAAAATTGAACTCGTATAAAGAGAAAACTGAAAAGAAAAAAGAAGCTATATGGTATGGTCGTTATCTAATATAAAAAAATATAAATTAAGAAAAAAAAGAAAAAAAGGTAATACAAAATACATTAGAACAAAGAAGTAATACATTAACTACGACACACAAAAAAGGGAGAAGGCAAAGAGAAAAATAATGAATGCTAAATTCGAATATAACCAAACATTTTGGAAGTTTGATTATTATTTTATAAAGTAGAGTATGTTACGACATTGTGCACATTGCATCGTTCGCCACAGCCCTAAATCCGTCATCAGTAATCTTTACTTGAGAGCATTGAATGCACGCATCGCGTTACTCAACATGATAAGTAGTTTTGCGTGAGAGCGGATGTGTCCATCGCGTTTGTCGAAATTTTCTAGCTATAGATGTGCATTACGCAAAAACAATAAAAATCAATACGACTAAAAGGATTGAACAAGAGTCCCATCTTACCTCTACTTTGTTCAACATAAGATTATAAAAATTGAATAAAGAAAAGTTGAAAATGTCAAAATATCAGAAATTAAGATAAAGAGCAAATAATAAATGCGATAAAAAATAAAGCTGATCTTGCAACATGACGATAATTATCCAAAACTTAGGGAAAGCTAAGAGAATTGTTAAAAATGAATAATAAGAAAAGTTAGGAAAAGCAAACAGTTTGAACAATATTATGTCTTAACGTCGTAACTTCAGATATTCTACGTTTTCATGGGTCATATCTACCATTATTGATAAAGAAATCAATTTCTATTCGTTAATTAATATAAAAAAAATTTATTATTAAATAATAAGTTACATCAAGATTCGCTTATAATTTTTTTCTCCCGAAAAGATGGTTTTATAGTTAAGCTGTGTATAAATAGTTGCGGGAAGAGCCGTTGCCAATTTCATTTTGTGCTCTGAATCTCAAGGTTTCTCTTCTTCGTGTAACGACATCTTATTACTGATAAGCTCAAAAATTAATCGTGAACTAATTAGTCGTGAATTGGTCTAGTCGGAATTGCCTTAAAATAACTGCCTTAAAATACTGCTCGCTATACTTGTTATTGACTTTTACACCAAAATTTTGATCAACAAACGACAATTTTATTGAGTGTAAGTGAAATAGATATCTGCAATGTAATAGATTTCTGAATATTGGAATTACAATAAACTTATTTGCTAACGCTATACTACAATATCGCCGTATTAGCAACTAAGAGTATGTTTTAGAAACGCAAATAATTTGCGTTTTTTTCTGTGACGCTTATATTTCACTATATCAACATTTGAAAGTATAAAAAAACATGACACTCTTGACTTAATAAATTTATTTTAATTGTAAAACCTTATAATATCTAAGATACCGATTCAAAGAAAACAAGAAGTATGAAGATCATTAAAAACTCTTTGCAAAACTGCAAAAATAGTTCTACTTAGAGGTTTGAGCATACTAGAGAGAAAGTTTAAAGAAAACATACAAGTACAAATTAAATAATTCTACAAACTGATGAAATTTATGCTACTTTACGTATCTGAAATTCAAGGATGGAGTAGCTACTAAGTTATACAGCTAAAAATACGTGAATTGAATATTAATAATTACTAGGACTACACTAGAATGTATGATTAATTATCCTTGTAACAAGAAATGCATGTTGAAAATAAATTCAGAAAATAGTGCTTTCATGTTTGATATCAAATTAAAGTTAGCAGTAATATGAACCTACTAAAGAAATACTTAAAAAATATATACAAGTCACATTAGAGTACACCGTAGAGGAAAAAAACTGTAAATAAAGATTTGCACGTAAAAGAATAAAATCAATGATCGACTTTGACCCGGAGATGTAAATCTACGCATTCTTTTACAGCATGGTATTGGCCTTGATCTCTGGCAAGTGCGCGTCAGCCGTCGATATCTCCAAATCAATGTCGGTTATTTATAACATAATTTGCCTTCCTTTTAGTTACAGGTACTGCAAACTAATGCGTTCTTTTTTAGCACAATGTCGGAGTTGGACTCCTGAAGGAATGTGCCAAACAACGGTAACTCTGAGTCGGAAGTTTCTGCATCGAGAATCTCGTCGTCGATTATTGACGAACTTCTTGCTTCCTTAACTGAGTTAGCAACGCCAAAACTTGATAAATATTCAAGTTGACTCTTGTAGACTAGGTCCATAGATAGCTAATCTACATCATTCCTATTATCGATTAGCTCAATCTTTTCACAGTCAGTGGATGATTCTTGGTTCGTGTTCAAGGGCATTTGTCCTTGATACACTTTATGGCTTTCCGGTAAATCATCTTCTATCTACCTAACTATGGATCTTTCAGGCTCTCTCTGGGTAGCCTCAGTACTGATGCGGACACCTCCGCCATTGATAATCACGTTCCACATAATATAAGTATACAGTTTTAAAGAAGAACAAATTCCAGTGTCTTTTGAGAACCTGGAGAAACCCTTTTTAAGAGAACTGAAGCTTAAGAACCGAATTTCACTACTTGGTTGCATCGTATTGCAAATTTTGGATCACTAAGGTGATTTTCATAGTGACACTTATTCTGCTCTGAAAACTATCCTATTATTCCTCCAAGAATGTCTCTGGTTCCTGTTGTAAGTAACCTTCAAACTCGTAGCTGAACAGTTCCAATTCACTGAACATTTTATTTCCTTTTTAGTACGTTCAATATGACTACGTTTTATAAGTATTTTATGTACTCTTTTTATTATATAATTTTCTATGAACTAAATACTTTACTAAAAAAAATATACAAAACGTACTATTAATAAAAATTATAAATAATGTATTACAGAAAGACAAAGAAAAAAATATAATGCAAATAATTTAAATTATGATTTTACAAATTAAAGCTTAAATTTTAAATGCTTCAAGAAAATATCAGGAATAATCAATAAAGATTTTTATTAATTTTATTAACACAATTACATATATAATAAATTATTATTATTATTATAGCTAATAAGGTTACATTTTATTATTATTGCAAAAATGCATCGGTGTCTTTGTTCAAAATTAAAATTAAAGCTATAATAAGCTTTTTTAGAAAATTTTTAAAATGTTATTTAGTATTCGGAAGATTGTAAAAATATTGCATATAAAAGTACCTATATTTTGAATACACACATACAATTATTATTCTTTTATTTACTTTTAATAGAAAAAATTTCTGACTGAAATAACAAGATAAAGATAAAAAAACACTATGCACTATGCATCACAAATAAGGACAGATGATAAATAAATGTAACAGAGGACGGAGTATAAAGAAATACCTACTACAAAAATTAATATTTTAGACACAGTGATATATGATAAAGGCTTTGCAATCTTTATTTATAATAATAAAACTTTTTGAGTTAAATTAAGCAAATCAATCAAGTATATGCTATGAATTTATAAAGTAACAATATATTCGAAAATTATTAAAAGATATTATTTTTAGTTTTAACAATAATACTTTTATCTTATCGTTTTTAATTTAAACGTAATTTTGTAATTATGAATAAATTATGATTAAGTTTGTGTGTGTGTGTGTATATGTGTGTTTAAAATGAACAAACATGCATATATGTGTTTACAAAATTATAAAATCTACTAAAGCATACGTATACAACTTAAAATTAAAAAACTAATTATCTACTTAACCTTATAAATCTTGATATAAGTATATATAAAAGTAGTTTGTTAGTTAATATTGTAAAGCTAAAAAATTTCCAAAAATGTCTTGTTTTTTTATCAAAATATAAATTTTATAATGCATGTTTTTCAAAAAACATAATATATAATTTTTTTTAAATGTATATACATAAATACAATCTCTGTATGAAACATTTCTTAAGTACGAAATCCTAAAATGCGAAATAATATACAAAATAATAAAAATAAAAAAAAAATTTATTAGGAACGAATTAGAATAAAATTTATACTTTTTTATTCAAAATACTATTTTATAAAATTAAAAATAATTTTAGGAATTATTAACTATTGTTTATTAAAAAATTATTGAATTTTTAAATACAAATAGTATTTAATTATCTAATAAATTAATAATAATAACAAAGAAAAATGCTCTTGTACTTAAATACTGGAAGAGATCTTATATAGATACTGTTATATAGTTGTTACATAATTTTGTCATTTATCAAAGAATGTTAAATAATATATAATTTTATTCAAAATATCTATAAATTACCAATTTGATGGAAAATAAAATGCACTCTGAAACTCATTATATATATTTTTTGTATTTAAAATTCTGATAGTTATGTCAATTTAAAAGACCTTTGTATAAGAATTATTCAAAAGTTTTAATTAATTTATCCGCTTATATTTTTTAAATAAGAATAGAGAGATATTTTGTACTTTAATACTTGAAATATTCTATTTAAAAGTACTAAATATTTATTTGTGTTACTATTGATAGGATAAAATTAATTTTTTTCACTGCTTTATATTTAATAAATTTCTTACATTGATAAATCGAGAAGTGATGATTGATTTATTCATTGCTATATTTCATCGGTATTCAGGAAATCTATAGTAATTGTATTACAACCATTCGTTTTTTTTTCTTTTAAATAGAAAAGTATGTTATTTATGTCATTAAATTGAACGAACACGTAAAACATTTTACTTAATTATACAGTGTTGTCATTTTTAAAGAAAAATTAATTTAGTATAACATGTAATTGTAAAATATAAAAATTCTTCATTTATTTTTAAACAATAGTTGAAATTACTTTAAAATAATGGTTTTAGTTATTACTAATTTAAAATATTTAGTACAATTTTTATATTATTAATATTAAACAAATTAGTTTTTAAGAATTAAAGAATAATAGAGTAAAAATTTATATTTAACAAAACTTATTTTTTTTTAAATATAATTTTCAGTACGTTTGCAAACTATTATATTGTTTATAAAATATAATAATAATATTGAAACTTTTTATATTAATTAGTATAATTTATGACTAATACATTATTTTTTAGAATATAATCCTGCCAAGATAATTTTTAGATATATGATAAATTGAGATTAAAGATTTTATGAAACAGAAAAAAAGATTCATTTTCTCTTTGACTTTCACAGAGATAATTTTTACTCTCCTAGTTGTATTTAAAAATTTTTATTAAAGATCAGGTTTTGTTTGCAAAGATTTTAACATTTATATTTATTTTATTTGTTAGCCTTCCTTGGTTATATATTTTAATCCAGATTTATTAAATTATATTTTTTTAAATTGTATTTTAACATTTTATTTACAAGTTTTACCGTTAATATATTAATCTTCGCAATATAAAAATTTATTTTTTAATTTATACGGAGTCACTTATTAAAAAATTAATAAGCTATAATATTACAATTTTATTTCGGTACACCTAGATAATTAGTGATTCTTTATCGTAATTACCTTTTCCAATCTCTTTTATAATTGATATATTAAAAGAACCTTCAGATAAATCTTAAAAATGAATAAAAAGTTTGCTAACAATTATTTTATACGTAATATTATTTTAAAATAACAAAAAACCATCAAAATAAAATATTTTGGTACACTAAATCAATCTGTTTCTAAAGCTTTTATCGCAAATATAGATAGATAATTTACTTAATTTAAATTTTCAATAAAATTGCAAAGTTATAGAAGTATTGGTTTAATTATACAATGGTTATATATTGAACTTTGTTAAATTTAAAATTACATTTAATAGATTTAAAAACTTTTTAATTGTATAATTTAAAATATTGCCTTAAGACATATCAATTTATATAAGACACTATAATTTTTTTTAAGGAACTGTAACATTTGTAAAATTTGAATAACAAAATAATTTTTTGTCAAATGTTTTTACTAGCATCTTTTATTCGAATCTGTTTAAGATCAAACTACTATATAATTTGTACAATCTCATATTTAATATTTAAAAAACAGCTAAATAGTAAAAAAAACATTTATTTACAAGTTTTCAAAATATTTATTTGAAGGATACGGAATGTATACGATAATTAAATATAAATAATATAAAGTATAAAACTGTATAATTTATTTAAATAAAAAATTTTCTTCCGTTTTCTTTGGAATAACTGAATTTGTAAGCAACATAAATCGAAAATACATTATCAGATTCCATAACCTATACATTAATTGTATTAAAAAAAATTTTATTACAACTATTCGAAAAATAAATAATTTTTAAGATATTTTAATACACTTTCAGAAATAAAAAAGATAAAAAATACTTTTCGTCTGCAATGATCATAACAGCAAAATTATTAAACAAAAGAAAGCTAACAAATAAGTTAAAATGCCTTCTCTTTAAGTAAAAATTTGTTGACAACAAATTTTTTTAAGAACTAAAAAAACTTTTATTGTTTTTAATATATTATGCAAAGAATAAAAAAAATTAACAATTTTGAATCAGTTATTCAAAAAAAGATTTGAAGACTAATTTATATTTAGAAACGATTATTCATTCGATTAAAATAATTAATATATATAAAAAAAAAAAATTTTCATTTACACATGTAAAAATAAATAAATGCAAAAAAATAAACAAATTAATCAGATATTTAAAATTTTTCATTATTGATCAATTAAGGTCTTAAACTTCTCAAATTTAAACATAATTTGGGAAAATTGAAATCTTAACTTATTTATATTTTTTTTTTAGAAATTAATTAAAGCATTAATGATCACAGTGATATTTATTGTATTTATTCGATATTTATAATTAATAACAATAAAAAATATAAATTATTTTATATTCATTTTAGCTTCGATCCAAAATAAAAACATTTATAAAATTTTCCATTTAGACGTATTAGCTATGTTTCTTGTAAACATATATATAAATATACTGCAAAATTGATTAAACTATATTGATTTTTATTAGATATTAGATATGTATTGTACCTTGTATATTTAAAAATGTACATTAATAACTACTTAAGAAATCTATTAAATCGTAGCATGAGATTTAATTACAAAAGAAAATATAAATGCTACTTATTGATTACGTTTTTTTGTATGTTTATTATTTTAAATACTTTTACCAAATTAAATTAATACTTTACCAACATTAGAAAAGTAGAAAGAAATATAATTTATTTCTGCGATGATTATCTGTCAAATATATATTCTATTTTTATATTTTATTTTAAGAAATGTAGTAATTATTGAATCGCTACTTAGTGGAAATTGTGAAACATTAGATTCGGAAATACATATTATAAAAGGTAAATAAAATTTTTAAATAATAAAAATAATTATAGTTTCATTGATTAATCATAAAAATATTAATTAAGATGAATATAGCGAGACTGGAAAATTATTAAGAACATGTAATGGAGACATTTTAGTATCAAAATGTGAAGGATATTGTAATTCACAAGTTCAACCCAGCATAGTGACATCGACCGGATTTTTAAAAGTAAAATAAAATATTTTTTAACGTATTAGTTGAAAAATATTTATACTTTATAAAGACCTATGAATGAATGAATTTTTTCTTTGTTATATTATAAAAAGTGTTCAATTAATAATTTCCAAATATATTTGAATATAAATTAATTTTCAACCATAAATTATTAAATACATTACAAAAAATTATACTTATTGTTATAATCTAGTTTTTAATTTTTATAAAAAATTAATTATCTGAGAATAAAAAATCTCAATTTATTATAAACTTATTATTTTAAAAATTATAATATTGAAAGATAAATTAATATATAATTAAATAAGTAAAAAGCAAGGTTTTTATCGTTGACTAAAAGATTTTTTTGATACTAAAACATATTCATAGATAAATAATTTAAAACCTTGATTTAAATATTGTAAACTGAGCTTATTCAAGCAAAATACTAATTTTATATAATTACAGTATTTATTTATTTTATTTATTAAGATATTTAATAAAAAGCATTACCAAAGATTATTAAAACTTGAATTACTTAGTTTGATATTTCAATATAAATTAAATGAAAATTTATCGATTTATTTTTAAAAATATTTATTAGTTTTTGAGAATGCTTAAAACGTCATGGGTGACATCATCTTATAATCATAGGTCGATCTATTGATTTATCTATGATTATCGACAAACTTACTCGCCACGTAGCGAAAAAGTGAACGCCGCTTAATGGCACTACATTTTCCTGTCGCGCATGTGCTAGACTGTGCTCAGCTCATCAATCAATATGATTCGTCAATAGACTTGCAGAATCATATGATTGGCTTATCGATTACCAATAGTAATCGATAAGAAATTCAATATTAGTCACATGTTGTATACACACAGATAGACAGTTCATTTTGTAGACGTTCATTTTTCTCACTTTTATTTTAATAATTATTAATTATTCAATATAAAAATATTAGTATATCAACACCATAACTTATATTGCACTTTATCACACAACAGAAATACTCGTTAAAAAATACTCACATACAAAATTGCATTATAGTGTTTAAGCTCATCTAGAAAAGCTCATATAAATTATCAATTTATTCGTAATTTTATTTACTCATATTTTATCATTTAAGTACGTTTAATTATAATTAATTTTAAGTTAATTCATAAGTGCGTGTTAGTTATTAATCATATTTAATAAGTTTTTCTCATTCTTAATTATTTTCTAATTAATATAATCGCGTTATTTATAATTGTACAGTGGATTGTTTTTTTTGGAAATTTAGACTCATTGTGTTAATATAAGTTGCTATTGTGTTATTTTCGTGTTATAATACTCAATCATTCTCATTCATCCCAATTTCCACTGTATTTATCCTTACTCATCCTTGAACTCAAGGACTCCGGCAAAAAGTTAAATAACTCAAACATGTGGTCCTTTGAACCGGATATGTACATTGAAAATTTTTAGTTCAACTCAGTGTTAGTATAACTGATTGAAAGAGAAATACTCAACAATGTCAGAAAAAAACCAAGATCTGCTCAACTTTGTTAACATTGAAATGAAAGAGGCTCTTACTGTCACAACCTCGATGGAAGACAAAAGGTTACCATCATGCTCACCTTCAACTACTCAACATCAAGTTCGGGGTGGCTCATCAGAGATGAGACCCTCCCTAAATATCGATCTACAGTCTCAAAAACAAAGAATAAACGCTGTTCAAAAGATTATCAGCTCCCTTTCGTCATCTCATTACGAACTGTATCTGGAAGCACTCACTCAACTTCAGCAGGGTCTGTCTTTGCTGTACGACAAGTTCGAGCAAAAACATGAGGTAATAGCCTCGATCACCCGGATGGCTCACATCAATTATGCGTACTTCAATAATACAGCGGTTACGCGCTGTAGTTCGTTAAATGCTTTACTGTGTGCGACAACTCCCTTAAGCCATCTTGGGACATATTGAAATAGAGGTTTCAGAGTCAACACCACCTCATCAATATCCAGCTGAACAAGCTATTCACTAATACCTAGTGGAGTATCAGCAGGACCATAGAAATCAATCGTACTCTTGCTACGATCGACGAGGCCATGAAAAGCCTTAGACAGCTCAACGTCGAGGTCGACAAGTGGGACGCCGTATTAGTGCACTATGTCAGTCGACGAATGGTCGATGATCTGAGTGAACGGTCGGAGTGTTCGCTAGGCAAAAGAACGATATATGCATCCTTTGAACAGCTCGAAGAGTTTTTAACAACTCGAGCTCGATCTTTGGAGAATTTTAAACTAAATTTCGCTCAGAGGTCGTTTGCCCAGCCGAATATCTCTTGCCGTCCTCATTCTGTCCAAAAGAAAAAGGCTTTCGTGGCTACTCAACCGGATGTTGCTAGGGACAGATCACCAGCTTCATATACGTGTGACTACTATAAGGCTGAATACTTTATTGTGATATGCCCAAAGTTCCGAGACTTAAAAACATCAGCAAAAATGACTCTAGTGAAAAGCCAGAGTCTGTACTTTAATTTTCTCGGATATCACAATGCGAAATTGTGCCGTAATAGTACCCAATACAATAAATGCTCACAGCAGCACCATACAATGTTGCATGAGAAGCATCGGATTAGCTAATTAAAAGATCAGAAAAGCTCATCAAAAGACCAGAAAAACTAAACAAAAGACGCTTAGGACGCTGATACGATCGTCTAGACCGCGAAACACATATCTTTACATGTAGGTCTATTGCAAGACATAATTATGACATCGAAATCCTCGTCATTAACCACATTACTGGCAACAGTAATGGCAACAATCCAATCAGTGATCATCTCGAAGGTACGCATGCTCATTTACACGGGATCTGAACGTCTTTCGTCTCGAAACAAGTCTTACGATAGCTCAAGGAAAGCAAATTGTGCCCTTTCAATGACATCGTGCACACTGGACCGAACCTGTCCCTGGAAATTTATGATGCCCTTATATGGATCAGGCAATGAAACATCTTTTTGTTACGGACATCACAAAAATGTACTGGCTGATAGCGGTATAAAAGGTTGACTGAAACCTTCAGAGAATCTTATGGATAGATAAAAAGGCCATTTTATGTCACTATCGTAACTTAGGGTACGAAAGCCGTCCCATTTTGGGCAGTTAGAACAGTGCTTCAATTAGTCAACGACGACATTTTCGGAGGTGCAAATACACCAGAACAACTCATCTAAATCTCACTGCAGCTCCGAAACCTCTGCATGGCGAGCGATTTTCGTCTGCCGAAGTGTCACTCCACTCACCCTGATGTCATAATTGCACTCAACTCAACTTTACACGAAGATAAGAATATCACATTCGACGATGACGAAACCAAAATATTTGGATTATAATGGAATACTCAAACACATGTTTTTTCATTCGACACCAAATGCTCACCTACTCATAAAAGAGTCATCTTATCGATATGTCGACTCATCTTATCCGATGTGACTCAGATATTTGATTCACTCGACTTTGTATCACCAGTTGTGAACAAAGCCAAAATATTTATGCACAAACTTTGGCTGCATAAACTAGGTTGGGATGACCCACTGCCATCCCACCTATGTAGTAGATGGTTGCTCATCAGTGAAGTGCTCACTAAATTGGTCAAAATCACCAATCCCAGATGGTATAACTCTATGAAATATTCAACGGTGGAAGTAGATGATTCCTCTGATGCTTCGCAATTGGCGATCTATTTGGATTGGCCGTCTACATGTCCGTCCAACACTCATCGGCTATCACCTCAAGACTCATCTGTGCATAGACGTATAAGGTAACACTTCTCAAATGACTAACCATCCCGAGGTCAGAGCTCACCGTAGCGCCGCTCTTATCAAAACTAATTACTTACATCAAACCCACATTAAAAATGGATGTCAGCTCAACTCATCTGTGAACGGAATTACGAATCACACTCACGTGGTACAACACATACCTGAAGCTGAAAGGAGTACGTCAGGAACAGATTCTCTTAGATTCAAGAACTCACATCGGACACTCACTGGGATATGTTCCTGGCACCTCCGATACAGCTTATTGCTCATCAAGAGGCATATTGGCTATTCAACTTCAAGGACACACTCTATGATAGGATAGGAACACCATCATTATGTCCAACACAACCATCGCTGGTTAACGATCAAAATGATCCTGAGGCAGAGCCCAATATTAGTCTACATACAGCTGCACCAAAATCAGACTACAATTGGGATATTATTAAGAAATACTTGACTCTCAATATATTATTGAGAGTAACGGCACCGTGCATCAGTTTCCTCACAAAGGAACCTGATGTTTCACTGGTGATTGATTAAACATCGGAATCCTTGGAGAAGGCAAAACTCTTTTGGACACGCTTAATTCAACGTGCTTACTTCTTACAGGAACTTAAAAGCCTGAACTCTCACTCGAACTTACCATAGATAAATGCTTTCAGTAAACTGACTGCATTTGTCGATACTCATCATATCATAAGAATCGAAAGTAGACTTAATGAATCATTATTGACCTACGAGAATAAGCACCCATCAATATTGCCACGGCAAGCTCATTATACAGAACTCATCATTGTTGATGCTCACCTGAAGACACTGCATGGAGGCACTCAACTAACTCTAGCATACATCCATCAGACCTATTGGATTATTGTAACACAACAGCATTCGGAAATGACAGAAAATTGCAAAATCGATATATTGCCACACTTACCTATGTATTACCGCTAAGTATTCAAATATCATGTTGTTTAATTTTACATTACTCATGAATTATTTAATTTCGAAATAGTAATAAAGTCTTCAATTAAAAAGGAACTGATCAGCTAAATATTATATTTGATACACGTTGCGTTTTTATCTAGAATACTAAATAGTAGTATTAATAGTAACAACAAATAACCCAGTCTCACCCACACTTTCATTACTCATTCCTCAATCTTACACTTCTCTCAAAAATTTTTCATTTTTCACTTCTCAAATAATTAAATTCGAATAAACACAAGAATTAAGTTTTGTAAAATTATAATTATAAAATAACATCTAAAAATTATAAATTTAAGTAAATCATTAAAGTAAAACCTCAAGGTTCACACTTTCCTTGCAAATTCAATAAGAAAATTCAGTGAGAATAAAGAACTCAAAGCCTAATTTGAAGAAGAAACGTTTTATTTTATTTTTTAGCTTCAAACTTACTTAAAGAAAGATAATACTGATAAGAAAAAAATAGTTGCTTGAATGAGTTTCGTGTAAACAAGAATACGACGAAGACATTTTAACATACTCTCAAAGACTAGAAAATTATTATATAGGAATTACCAGTACCACGATCTCGGAAGAAAAGGAAAAGAAATTTATAATAAACAACTAAAAAAGCAAGCTATAAAAGCTTTTAAAGAAGGGTTAAAACCGGATTTTCATTTCAATGTTTATAGCAATGCGAAGACCCACAACCCTAGAAAAAGCCATACAAAATGTGACACAAATAGAATCAATACAGAAACAATTAAAAATAGCAAAAGAATAAAAACTACATAGAAAACGAAATTTTTTGTAAAAATTGTAACAAATCGGGTCATTCAGATTCTCAATGTCGACGTAACAATGCAAATTATAATAAACTACAAAATAATTCGAACTATTCTACACAATGCGACTTTTGTAAAATATTCGGACATTTACAATCACGGTGTCGAAATAAATCTAATATAAGAAGGTATAATGTCAATAATAATCAAAATGTAAATGAGTCTAGGCAAAGTGCGAAATTCTGCAATTATTTTTAAAATAACGGTCATGAGATACAGAAATGTAAGGAAAACAATGTAAGGATAACCAAAGACAAAATCCATACACAAATTTAAATACTAATCACTAAACAATAAACAGAAACGCAGTTGAAACACATAATTTAAACTCGAATCGTTCTTTGGTTACTGTCCAACCAAAGATAATCAATCCATCAGAGGCAAAACAATAACAAATAATGCGAATTTAACTAATAAATCAATTAACTTACTATAATTAACAGTAGCTAAATCTGCTGTGAATCTTGATATTGAAGAATTAAACTCAAACATAGAATTACTAATCGATACAGGCGCAAATTATTCATGATAAAATCTTCAAATTTTGCAAAAAACACCGTATATCATGATAATATTAAAATCAATATTAGTGGATTATCTACAGAAACAATTAAAACAATAGGATACAATACCTATGGAACTATTTTTCATATTATAGACGATAATTTTCCAATACTTTATCAGGGAATTTCAGGGAATGACATAATCACAAATTTAGGATTAATCATAGATAATCAAAAACAAGTAATAAAGATAAATTATAATGAAATATATTTGAATAGTCATAAAAGCAACCTTCAACGAAAAGAAACTCCTTCAATTGAGTATGAATATAACAAAACAAGTAAAATTCCTGCTAGATCTGAGACGTGTCTTAAAGTAAAAATCCTTATTGCAAAATTAACGGCGGGCATAATAAATAAAAAATTAATACAAAACGGTATTCGTATTTGATAAAGCGTAATTAAAAGCCATAAAAACGGTGAAGCAATTACATCAATAATAAATACAAACAAATACGATGTTGACACTCCCTGTGTCGAAATTGAAGAAATCGCGCTGGATTATAAAATTATGAATCTAAACGCAAAAAACATAAATAATGATTAGTCAAATGTAATAAATCTTTTAGAAAATTAATTGAGACTAGATCATTTAAATCAGAAGAAAGTTAACACATGTTAGAAATTTGAAAAGACTTTAACGATATCTTTTTCTTCTTTTAATAGGACATTATAGAAAATTTATAAAAAGTTATAACGAAATTACAAAACCGTTAACTTCTGTTTTATAGAAAGACGTAAAATTCAATAGGACTAGTGTGCAACAAAAATCATTTGAAAATCTAAAATCGCAACTAACTTTATCCGCTATTTTACAGTATCTGGACTTTGAAAAAGATTTCATATTAACTAACGATGCAAGTAAATTTGCATTAGGTTCTGTCTTATCACAGAAGAATGAAAAACAAAAATTTACCTATAGCAAACACTAGTAATACTCTAAATCGTACCGAATCAAACTTTTTTACTATTGAAAGAGAGTTACTTGCTGTAGTATCGGTAGTAAAGCATGTTTGAGCACATTTATACGGGAGAAAATTTAAAATTATAAGCGATCATAAACCATTACTATGGTTATTCAATTTAAAAGATTCAAGTTCAAGACTCTTTCAATGGAGACTAAAATTGGAAGAATATGATTTTTCTGTTAAATACAAAATTGAAAAAATTAACTGCAACGCCGATGCGCTAAGCAGAATTCCACAGTTATTACAATCAAAAGAACTATTTAAAATTGGCATAAACAACATCTATAGAAATATTAAACATTCAAATAATATAAAAAAAATACTAAATCTACTAAGTTTACAAGGTCTATAGAAGTATCTTGTCAAATAAATCCTATCGAATCTGCAATATCACCAATTGAATCCAATAAAAAAAATAACTCTTATAAATATTTTAGAAAAAATCTAAAAACAAAAATAATATCGTACGATAAAATAGACGAAAATCGTGAATCTATATTTTCTGAAAAAAATAATTATGCTATTTGCATATCCAAGGTCCTCGATTTTACAGAAGGATTTTTGAAAGAGTTTATTTTAAAATATAATGATAAAGAATATCTAGAAACTCAAAACCCTGAATTATACGATGTTATATTAGTAAATGATAAAAATTCCGCTATTTATGATCTTGTTATAAAATCTTTTTCTGGGATAACTGTGAACTCGAAAATTTATTTAAATGTTTAATAAACTTATCGCAAAATGTTTTCATTCCTTCTCAAATAATTAAATTCGAATAAACACAAGAATTAAGTTTTGTAAAATTATAATTATTAAATAACATCTAAAAATTATAAATTAGATCAAATCATTAAAATACAACCTCAACGTCCACACTCTCCTTACACTCCTGTGAAAAATTACATCCTGTACTGTGTTGTGTGTGCTCGTGAGAGGGGAATTCGTGTTCATCAATTGATGGGCCAAGTCCCTCTTTGTCGGGTTACATCCTCACGACCATTCATCAATACAGGAGAAGACTACGCCAGGCCACTGAGGTACAAAAACACAGAAAGCGTGGATCTACGTATTTGTGTATTTATCAAGATCCGCAGTCTACCTCGAGATAGTCAGTGGCTACTTAACTGATGGATTCATCACGGTCTACCGTAGGTTTTCAGCTCAACGAGGAATTGCCAACATATTGTACGCCGATTGTGGCACAACATTTCGTAGCAGAGATGCAACACTAAAGGAACTATTCAAATACGCCACTCATCAATAAAGAAGACTTTCTCAACTACTGCTAAAGGATGGCACAGAGGGGAAATTCAATACTCCCGGTGCACCTCGCATGGAAGAAAAATGGGAAGTAATGGTAAAATCTATAAAACACCACTTCAGACGCACCATTGGAGAAATACTACTCACATGGGGAAAGGTCAATACACTGGTAACTCAAATTGAAGCAATGCTCAACTCAAGATATTTTGAGCCATTGAGTGATGACTCCAATGACATCTCAGTGCTTATACCAGTCCTATTTATAATTGGAGGATCGCTCAATACCCTGCCTAAGCCATCACTGATAAACTTATCCACCTCGAGATTATCGAGGTGGTAGTTTATACAGCAGAAAACTCAACAATTCTGGTCTGGATGGTCTGCTCGCTATTTGCAACGTCAAAAATCTATATAAAAATGGCACCACTCAAACAACATCATCAAGAAACGATGAGAATCATCACCGACGAGAGATTTGCACCATGCAAATGGCCACTGATTTGGATGTTAGAACTACACCCGGGCAAGGATGGGTTGGTCCGTGTAGTCACGTTGAAGACTGCTACAACTACATTGGTCCAGCCCATTCACAAACTCTCAATCCTTCCTGCACCAGTGAATCCTTAATGCTCAAATCATCAATGGGATTGCTGATGACGGGCGGAAATGTTTGAGAATATTCAAAACGTCGTGGATGAAACCATCTTATCATCATAGATCGATCTACGATTATCAAAAAACTTACTCGCTAGTTATAGTGAAAAAGAGGGCACCACTTAATGGCGCTACATTTTCCTGCTGCGCATGTACCAGACTTGCGCTCAGCTCATTAATCAATATGATTCCTCAATAGGCTTGACGAGTCATATGATTGGCTTATCGATTATTTATTGGTATAAATAGTAATCGATAAGAAATTCAATATTAGTTACACGTTATATACACATAGAGAGACAACTCATTTTGTTTGCGCTCACTTTTGCTCACTTTTATTTTAATAATGATTAATTATTAAACTGTTAGAACACTGTCCAAAGTTGATTAATTTAATGGTGATAATAAATGAAAAACACACACAAATTGAATTTGCGTTATAAAACGTAACTGTTATAACTTAATAGACTTATATTTTAACAATAAACTTAAATCACAAGAAAATGAACAATAATGGAAGCTTATGAAACTAACGCACTTAACAATTATCTTAACTCTATACACTTAAATTAAACGTTAAATGAAAGGCAATTGTGAATAAATGATTACAATTAAATGCACTTATAACAACAACTGATACACTACGCAATGAGCTACCTGAATAAATAAATTTAATTTTAACCGCAACTAACAATATGAGCATATAACTAAATTATTATGTTAACGCACTGTAATGATATGTATATAATGAGTGAGCTTGAACAACGCCAATGCTGGGGGTATATGTGTGTGTCTATGAGATGAATATTATAATTTTAGGTTGAGTTAAAGATGTTGATGTTCTAAGAATGAATGAGACTAATGATGATGTACACTAATGAATATTATAATATTTACGTAATGAGATTAACAAATTATTCAATATTGAGATATTTTTGAGCAAAACCAATGAGCAAAACAACAATTAAGCGTATAGATATTTTATCTAACTGAAGTTGGCCATCAATGAGTAACAAGTACGAACGCGCCATTATGATTGATCTAATGCTTAATCAGTGATAGGCGATCGATGAGCCAATCATAAAGCGCGTCATACTCATTGTCAAATGAGATGATTGATGACCAATTCAAATTAGTTACGCAAAGTTGACGTGCGATCGACGCGCCCGAGTTGAGCAGCGCCCTCTTTATCGCCACGTGGTGAGTCCTCCTTATCGATAATCAAAAATTGATAATCAATAAATAGGTAGGGCCAGAGGTGCCAAAAATGATTCATTCTCAAAGATTAAACATAAAAATACTAGTATATCAACACCACAACTTATATTGCACTTTATTACACAACAGAAATACTCATTAAGAAATACTTACATATAAAATTTCCTTATAGTGTTTAAGTTCATCTAGAAAAGTTCATACAAATTATCAATTTATTGTTAATTTTATTTACTCATGTTTTATCATTTAAGTGCGTTTAATTATAATTAATTTTAAGTTAATTCATAAGTGCGTGTTAGTTGTTAATCATATTTAATAAGTTTTTCTCATTCTTAATTATTTTCTAATTAATATAATCGCGTTATTTATAAGTGTACAATGCATGCGTTTTTTTGTAAATTTAGACTCATTGTATTAATATGAGTTACTATTGTGTTCTTTTTGTGTATATACTGAATCATTTTCATTCATTCATTTTCCACTGTATTTGTCCTTACTCATCCTTGACCTCAAGGTATCTGCAAAAGATTAAATATACAAATAGTCAAACAAATAGTTTAATAAAATAGTTTTTATTTTTTTAAAGAAAACTTATACTTATTATCATAATTATCTTTATCATCTTTTATTGTATCAATGAAAATAATAATTTTAATATTTTATTCAGTATAACGTTATTTTTTTTAATATTTATCATATATTTAATATTATAAATTAAAAATATAAATAGAATTTTAATATAATCTAATTTTAAATTTCAATAATTTCATAATATAGTTGTATACAACATCTTTTGAAGTGAAATATTCTATAATCTTTATTAAAACGCCAATTTTTTCTTCGTAATAAGTGAAACACTAAGCTTTCCGATCTCGTTTTTCTACTCGTATAGCATATCTCTTGAATATCACTTGAAAATGCAAAATTGTCATTTAAATTATACTTTCATTTAATGAAATTGTTGAATATCTATACTTTCCGATGTGTTCGTAGTTAAAATTATACTGATATTAATCTTATTTTTATTAAAAGAAAAAGGTAAGATATAACAGGAAATTGATTAATAAATATCTGCATGCTTTATTAAATAAGATTAAGTCCACTTGATATAATTATAATAATAAAAAATATCTAGTAATTGATCATTTTATTCTGTATAGCTGTTTGATGATCAATTTTTTTTCACATCCTAATAAAAATAATGAAAATTGTTTAAATAAAATGTTCTAAAATTTCTATAGTAACCGTGTATATAGGTTTACTCAGGGAAGCAAAAATAATACAAACAAATTATCAAGAGAAATTAGTAAATTTTATTACAATAATTGACACCCCATACTCTCCATTTTTTTAAACAGTTGTAACATTTCTAAAAACAGCCTCTTTCTTCTTCTCTATCAAATTTTAATTCGTTTTCAAATGTTGTGAGCTTTAACAAGACATTCATTTTTTTCAAGCTCAGAAATACCGTTCCGCAACCAACCCTATGTTCTTTTCGTTCTTTTTGAAACTTATCCCGTTGTACCTCGAATATCTCCCGTTACATTCAATTCAATGAATTATGCAGCCATTCGTTCAGATTTTTCTATCGATCGATGCTACTCGAGAAGATAGAAGCCTTGATATGCTTCAATAATTAAGCATGTCCAGATATTGCATTCGTCACTTCGATGGCCTCCTTTTACATGATGTTCTGAACGGCTCCTCTCTTCTCTGTTTATTTTATTAATATTGAGGTTCCTTATCTGATCAATTTTCCGATCAAAGTAAAAGGTAATTAAAATTCCAGTAATATCTAATATTTTGGGATCTTACTGTTTATAAGTTATTCTGTTCATTTCTTTACTTTCACCATGTATGGGAATATAAGAACAAAAGTTTCTGCGTCGCAATACTTTAAACTTTCTATTTTATTTATCGCCGTGGTCACTTAATGAAAATTTTTTTAACAGTAAAATATCGCTAGACTTATCTTTTTGACATTACTAATGGTAGTATTATATTCAAGGATTATTTGTTTTACCCTATACTAAATTTTTTTATGACCCTTATTATTTTAGGGATTCTTAAATAGTTCTTTTTTTAATATAAGATCCAATTATTTGACATATAAACTTCTCGGGAACCGTATTTTAAAGTCATACACTTTTTTAATTCTATATAACAATTACAATTACTTTTCTTATTGAATAATATTTAAATATATGAGTAAATAGAGTACTTATAACTTTTTATTATTATTCATAGATGGTTCATAATATTATTTATTCTCTAAATATATAATATTCTCTAAAAAAAAACCGAGCGAATATTTTCTAATGCAACAAATTTGGCACCATCGTTGGATCATGATACTCCAGTGGTATCAATTTTGCTTATGTTTTGATATTGTTAATTTTAAAGCATCGTCATTGCTAATACTTTTTGTACGAATTACAGAGATTTTTAACTGTTGTCCTAATCAACTTGCAATTTTTCGATTTGCATGCACCTTTGATAAACTCTTAATATCATGTATTGCATTATTTCTTACTTTGAATATTTTTATTTTATATACTTACAAAAAATTAATACATTTTTTTCTCTCTTGGTTTCATATGGTATTGACCCATCCTGTTTTTTGTTTAAATTTTTATTTAAAATTATCTAGTTTAACCTTCTTTTTTATAAATTATTTTTCTTTTATGTTTTCTATAATGATATATTTTCATGTTTTATATTATTTATCCACAACTACTGTTGTGATACTATTGTTTCTGTATTCATTAATTTCTCTTTCCAAATTAAACTCAACCATTCGATGTTTTTATAGAAATTTATTCTTTATACTCCATGATTTCTTTCTTTTTTTAAATTTTATTTTAAATATTTTGATAGCTCTTGTTGGTGCTTTCGTTTTTAGCCTCTTTCTTTTTGTTTCTATTATCATAATTAATGGAATAAGATGTATTTCTATCCTAAGACTTTATTTTATAAGATCTCATTTGTTTCTTTTAATTGCTTCACAACTTTTTCAATCCCAGATTTCTGGTTTGTATAATAATACATGTTAATGATAGGATTCATGAATGAGCAAGATTTAAGGTGCAGTAAAAATCTTTGATTTTATAAAAATATTAATTCTTCTTGGCACTTATATTAATATTCGAAAATATAAATAATGAAGAAGAGGTAGCTGTTGATACAAGTAACAAAGCTAAAGTGAGTGCGGCTCCGAACGTCTCTTATTTAACAAAACTTCCCCTCTTCTCCCTTTTACAGGTTTATTTTCGTCCAATAGGCGACGGCTAGCGCGATGGAATTATCCAAAAAACTTATTGCAAAAGTTATTAAATTTATTGACGTAATTTTGACGTCATTTTCGCGTGGCAACAGCTGTTTGCTCCTTTAATTCCCGGAATGACGCGACTCGACTATCCTAGGAAATTGACGATCGAGTTTCTATCGACAACAATACATTTTCGATTCAAGTATATTTTTATTTTTTTTTTTAAATTTACCTTAAATATTTTTCTGTAATTTTCCATACTTTTCTTAAAACCACATTTGTTCTTTTGACCACATATTTTGTATGTTTCTCATTCTTATTATTTTCTTGAAATTTATACCACAAATAGGTGAAGTAACTAACTGTCTCTATCTCTTTTATTTTAAGTAACTTATACTTCCGTTCCTAACCTGTGATTGTAACTTCATTTTTAGCTTTTTCTTAATTTAATTCTTATTCTTATCTCTCCAAGAAATCTCTAAATATCCTTCATAATTCATTTAAATTCTTTTAATTCCCCTTACCTTTGCCATTAATACCGTGTTATTACCGCAGGCTAAAGCTCTTATTTTTGGGCCTGCGGTTAGAGATTATTTTAACTTTTTCTTTGAACTAATTTGAAATCAATCATTCCTTCAATTTCATAAATGACTTCTATAATAAACACCAGAAAAAATACAACCGTTTCAAAATATTTTAAAAGAAGGTTTTTTATATGTATTAAGTATTTTCTATTACTATTGAAAAAAAATGGACACTTACTAGTTGTGAAAGTAGAGTATCGAGTAAGTTAGAGATCTAAACTTGAGTCTAGATCTCAAATAATTGCCAACTTAGTATTTTAAGATTCCTGCAATCATAAATGAAAAAAACAAGGATTATTAAATGTCAACTATTTATCATACCCACTTTTTTTTCTTAATAGAAATTGAGGCTAGCCGGTTACTATTAATTATACCAAAGAGTCAGACAGATTCATAATTGTGTGAATATTTACACTTATAGCTATCAAATCCAGCATACTTCCAAATCCATTTCTTCACCATCCAAAATAATTCTGACTCTACTTCTTTTTATTTGATATAGTTATTGAATATTTTAGGTTTTCTTTATTTGCTAACCTATTTATTTATAAATAAACTCACAGAAAATGTATTGTATCCAATATTCTTGTACGGTTGATATTGATATTTCAGCTTTAACCAAGTAACAATAGCCTATCTTTTATTAAGATTATTTAGCGCAACTTTCGTAAAAGTTAACTAAAAAATGTCAAACCCATGAGACTATTATATCACTTCAATCTTGAAAATGTATACTTTTTATATAAAAATATTATTATCATAATTAATCAGAAAATTTGTTTTATTAAATAAGTTATATGCTATAATAGATCATTCCTCTTTTTTATGTCGATAAATATTTATTCATTAAATTAAGTTCAGTCACAATGTCTATCTTTAATTCAGTGTTTTTATCATATATTTGAAGTTTTAGGTTTACTCATAATTTTTGAAACCCAAAGTTTTTCAATTTTTGAAACTATTGATATAATTTAAAAAAAAAACTGAAGAATTATTTATTAATTATTGATTATAATTATACGATAAAAAACTTGATTTTTTATTATATACTAGTAATATTAACTTTCCTTATTATTTTTTTTTTTGCTTTAGGATTTCTAAGTTAAAAAAAAAATATTTTTACATTATTCTATTATCGCAAAAAAAAATTAATCAACAATATAATATATATAATATATTATTTTTTTAATTAAAATTAATAAAAACAAAAAATATTTAAAATTAATTTCAATTTTATTTTATTTTATTTTCGCTATTTTGTACATTTGACGCGATGACAGAATTGTACCACAATTAGTTTTAGATTAAAAACATTTGAACTTTTTACATATTCTGTTTGATGGATTATAATTATATAAAGATTAATTTTTTTTGAACTTTTGATTATGAAAACAATTTATTAAATATCTTTTAATATTTGAAACATTGCTATGGAATATATTATAACGTATTCGTATTTTATAAAAAATTGCTTGACATGTGCCGGCCGACTATAACTGACTAGTTCACGGAAATCTAAATCATCTACGATTATATGGGAGAATATGTTATGTTTTGAGCAGCTCGTCGTCGTTTAAATTTAAGGAACCTCAATTACCGCTGAAATATTTTCAACCTCAGCGCTATTGTGGTCTTACAAAATCAACAACCGTCAGGTTTTCAGAAAAAGCATTGGGAATCGAGATAAAAATTTAACTCAGCAGCAGAAAGTTACGAACATCTAAAGCTCGCCGATGAGTGGAGTCTTTGACGTTCAAAGAATCATCGGAACGGGCGGAGGCGAATGCGAGAGAGCGGAAGGTTCTCAAAAACACAATAGTGATAGAAGCTCAGTTACGAACTATAGGCTTGGTACAAGAATAGTTATCATCCGCAAGAACAGCCGAGGTGTTTCATCATATATCATGCCAGTAAGGAAAAACAACTTCGGGTTTAATGTTCCCCATCACCACCCGTCCATCCTTTGACAACGGCTCTAGAAAGAGCCAAACGTGTTATGCTCATATTTCTTGTACTTTCTTTATATTTTTGAATATTTGAAAAATTTTCAAAAAAAATCTATAATTTATACAATTTATCGTAAAGGCTTTATACATTTGAATTCGACGTCTTTTAAAGTTACTAATCGATTATTTTCTTTTTACTTTGAAAACAAAAAATAATAAAATTTTAAAAACTAGTTGGGTTTTAATGGATATTGCCATAGTAACTGAAATAATCATAGATATCGTTTAAAAACAATTATGTATTACCTTCTTCTTTTTTATTTAAGAGTTTCTTAGTAATACATGTTTTTGGTATTATATAATTTACTCATGAATACAAAGGTGCTCATTTTTTAAAAATATGTCTGACCGTAGAAAAGATATTTTGGACAGCGATACCAAGCCATCGAATTCACCTAATTTTACTACTCACCATTGTTAATATTGAGAGCCTGGCTAAATCAGAATATTTAAGCAAATTTTATTATATTTTCTATATATTATATTAACAAAATTTAAAATAGTTTTTTTAATTTTGTATTAAAAATATATTTTCAAATATTATAATTAGTTCTAATTATATATACAATTATGAACTACGTTCACTTTATTATACTTTAGGATTTTTTAGTAAATTATTGTACTCGGCACATGCCTGGGCGATAATCCGCACGTGTTTGGGCTAGTACGCGCCGGTTGAAACATATCCGAGAGGTTCAGCGAACTCGGGCAAAATGACCGAGCGATCAGGCGGACGAGAGACCCACCCGAACAATGCGAGCGAGCATCAGAAGGATTGCTAATCCATCGTTAATCCAGCAGCGAATTAGCCCGTTTTCGAATCTTCATTATACGAAAAGATTTGCGTATGCGGGCCCGAGCTCTGGAGATAATCCGCCGTAAAGGCGATTAGCCGGGGCTTGGGCCCTGGAGCGAGGAGATCCTACCATATCCCTTAATTCCTTAATCCACCTCTTAACAAGTCCTTTTTTTCTCCCGCGCCGCTTCGGCCTCAGATCCCGCGAAGAGTGTCGAAGTCGATCCAAACGGGATCGCCGAAATATCGGATCCTCAGCTCACGGGTTATGATCACCCCCGCGAAGCTTCAAGAGCACTGGGGGAGCGTGGTGACGCTGCGGCGCAACCGGGGGAGAAACTTGTTGGATTTAAGGATTGAAGTGGTCACCGGAATATCTCCACCTATGCATAAGTTTAGACTGTAAATGGCTTTTCCTCCTGACCGATATGCAGAAGGTTTTTATGCCGAGCTAAGTTAGGATCGACGCGATAGACGGGGTTGGAATCTAGACGACGCGCGTTGGGCCCTCATAAATGTTCGTTTACAAGGGCAATAATTGTAAGCAGCAAGCAGCTGCCGAAAACTATGTAAAACTATGTAAAGAAATAAAGGAGTGGGCGGTTAAGGAAGCGTATCAAATTGGAGGCAACAAGACTCCGGGGATTTTTTTACCATCGACGAATTTTCTCGTGCTGACCACTGATTTCTAGCGGTAAAGTATGCAACGCGTTTATTTTAACTTACATGTCGAAATAAAAAATAAGACTAAAACTGCAGATATAAATTTTGATACTGTTAATTCGATAAAATTTTCTATCACTTGGTAAAATATCATTGCTGTATTTTAATTTTCAAACATACACCTTTTAACATATACTTGTATATATATATATTATAATTTTAGTAAAAACTTGCATTCGAAAAATGTACGATATTTTTATATATAATAAATATAAATTGTCAAAAAATTATTCTCCAAAAATTGAATTAAATTTTTAAAACTAAAACTACAAAAGTATTGAAAATGCTGTACTTTATAATTTTATGTATTTAATTAAATCAGTTTCCACTTTACAAAACATAAATAGAAAATAGATATTTTTTAACATTCATACCAAAATGATCGATCATTCTATACACAGTTGAGTAAATTCATTTATTATTAAGCGTACATTAATCGTACATTTATTGAATGCAAGTTTCTGCTAAAATTATAATTATGAAATTAAATATTAAAGGTTGTTATTGAATAATTTATTTTCCTTAAGATTTTCTGTGTTCATTATTTGTTTAATATTTCAATGAATTTTTACGATTATCAGGAATAAATTCGATATTAAAAAATTTCTTGATAAGATATAAAATAATGTATTCATAATATTTTTAAAAAATTTCTAACCTGACATTTAAAATTATTTAAAATCAATTATATGATACAAAAAAATTGTTTTATTGAGCTTATATATATTTAAGTATTATTAGCTTGAAAAAATTTTATATTAATTTTGTAAATAAATATATCTAGATAAGCTATTCTAGCATATTCTAGTATGGAAATATAGAATATAAAAAAGTTAATATTTATAAAAAAATTTTAACTAAAAATTTTACGATCTAATTTTCCAACTAAATATTAATAGTTTCTAACATATTGGAATATTTTTATGATTTAAATTTAAATTCAATAATTTTAATTAATTATATTGTAAAATATTAAGTCTTTTTAATTGTACGATACTTTATTTGCATGTAGTGTTTGTATTACAATTTCTAATAATTTTATTTGTTAATTAATATTTATTGATCATTGATTCTATATGTAAAATTTAATTAAATTCTATATGTTGAGTTAAACAAAAACGATATATAAGATTTCATAGTCATAATCGTCTAAGTTTATCATACAAAATAGTAAGAAAATAAATAATTATAATTGTTTTTATTTGTCATATTATTACATTATAAAAATGACATAAATACTTATTGATATTTAATAGTTATAATTTAATTACAAATACAAATTATACATATGATCTGTTTCAGGAATGTTTTTGTTGTCGAGAAGCGTATTTAAAGGAACATACAATCTTTTTAAATCATTGTTATGATTCCAACGGAGTGAGACTTTATAAAGAAGATGAATCTACTATGGAAGTGAAAATAAGAATTCCTACTGATTGTAAATGTATTAAATGTGGAATTTTTTAGCTGAAAAGTGAACATATTAGTTACTAATAGTTAAAAAATGGTTAAACAAAGTTTTTGAAAATATCGTGTATTGAAAAATTATTCAAAAGCGTTATATATTATTAATTTCTCATATATCTGAAGTTTGTTGTAGATGCTTTCACAGAAATTTTTTGCAGTTTTTAATAAAAAAAACTATACGATTTCCGGAAAAACTTTAGTAGGTTGAAATAATTAACGAACCGCTTTAGTATTTTATTAAAACATATTTTTTTTACAATTAATGATAAATTTATTTTATAACTAATTAAAAATGACACTAATAAAATAATAGTGTTTTTTTAATGAATAATTTTGCTGAGTTATATTGGAAATAATTTATGTTATACAAAAAAGAAACTATAAACAACTCTATATTAATTTATATTCCTTTATTCATTTTCTTCGAATCAACATAAAATGCATACATTTTTTTATAATATATTTTAGGCAATTTTATCTTGTCAATTCAAGAACTTAATCTTGATGAAGTACTTCTCCTATCCTTCAGAAGTTATATTATATGTTATTCCAATTAATCATAATTTAATATTTTCTTAATTATTACTATTGTACCCGATGCATTCACCCGCTTTTAGATTTAAAATAATTTAAAGCATTTTAAATGTAAACTGCAAGCGAGCATTTGAAGTTAAAATATAAAATAGGTATCAAGAACAAAATATGTACAGTGCAGGTGAGCGGTTATCAGTAAACGAGACAAACGGTCACTCATCAAGTACAGTGTGCCGAATCGCCCGAACAATCAAGAATTCGGCAAAGGTAAGAAATATTATCCGTCAAGAATATCTTCGATTTTAAAACATTTCTGGGCCAGAGTAACACGCCCATATGGGCATATATGCACGAATAAAGGCGAGACATGAGGCGGACCCATACCGTAGGGGTTAGGTATGGCGCTCGACTGTGAGCAAACACCATGCTGCAACTTTCCCCCTCCTATTGCCTTCTATCCCTCTCCCTCCCTCTTTCGCTTGCTAGTACACGTTGCCACTACTCAGATCTCTCTCTCTCCTTCTCTGTCACTCTCATGCACTCACTTACTCTATGCTCACTCTGCTAGACTCTCACTCTCTTATTAGCTCCATACATTTTACCTGGCTCTCTATCTCTCTCCATCCCTCTCCTTATCGCTATCGGTCTATAAAATCCTTCGAATTATCAGGATTGTTTTGTGAAATGCTAATTTACGTGTACGAATAAAATAAACTACAACCTGACGAGCGCGCTCATCCGAAATCAATTCGCGACCTAAATGGGGTGGTAATACGATATCTCACCGCGATGGGCTAGAAATAAACCCACGTTTGCACGTATCGCTCGCGCCGGTTGCATGAAATTCCCACTAACAACTCCAGAGAACTTTCCACCTTCTCCTCACTTTTCGTCCTCAACTCCGGCTGGCATTAGAGAATTTGGTCTGCAGTGAAGTCGGGCACTACAGATAGATCATGCCGTCAGGGGTTGAATGTTGTGGATGTGTCGCAGCCCCCACAAGCAGAAGGCGAACAATTATATTGTTCACAGACGATCAGGGTCTGAACGTCGTGGATGTGTTACGACCTCGTGCAAGTAAAATCGACACCACGAATGTTTCCACCACATGAAAAAGCCCGAAGGTGGGACAACCGCAGCTCAGTAAGAAATTTCAAGACCTCGGCCGAGTAAACAATAGAAAATTATAAGAATTTTAAATTATTATTTAGGTTAACAAGGCACGCGAGCAGTGACATCCCACCCGCTATGCAATAGCTTTGTAAAGACCTTTTTTCTTCCAATAGTTTGGCGAGGGTTTTTTTCAGGTAATAATGCGATAGAGTGGATAGTGTTTAATTTTGATCGAATTGAACCAAATATGCGTAGAGTTTAGTTCCGTTTATAATTTATAACAAATACGCGTGAAGTTTAGTTTCGTTTTTAGTTAATAACAAATACGCGTAGTGTATAGTTTCAATTTATTTTATAAAAAATGCGTGAAATGTTTAGTCTAATCTATTTCGAAAATAAGCGCGTATCAAGTTAGTTTAGATAAGGAAAATGCGAATTATATTAGTTTGGATCGATTAACGAATACACAGAATTTATTCATTTACAAGGAGAATATTATGTTTTAGTCATAACCAAAATAATTTATAATTATGAATAAGTGCATATGAAAAAAGTATAAATACAGCGGCTCCAAGCGATCAAGCAACTTTCTTGTTTCAAAATTCGTTCGAGCCAGCTGTCGTTTCGAAATGATATAAAAATAAAAATAACTTAACAAAAAAGGGACAAATGTCTATTGAATTTATGAAACAACCCTTCATTCTTTACGCGCGTTGATTACAACTATTATATACTATAAATTATAATTTTCGTATTTTATTAAGTTCATATAATAATTGATCTTTATACATAATAAATGAATAAATTTTTTTATTGAATTATGGATAATAATAGTAATAGAAATGTAATTGTTTTTTTAAACAAATTATATATATATATATTTAAAATATAAACGGATATTTTTAATGTCTACGATGATTACAAACGACAAATTTACATTCAGAAATATATGTCATTTAAAATGGATTTAATGGTTAAAATTATAAAAAAATAATAAAAATAACGGTTATCAAAGTATATTGATTCTTTCTGATTAATAATTGTAAAAAAGACTAGCCTATTCGATAGTACTTCGTCCATAATATACATACGGCACGTAACAACGCAAGCACTAGAAAAAATGCAAAAAAATCAGATTATCGAGTATTAAAGTATAAAATTGTAATTACTGAACTCATTATTAACAAAAAAAATTTATCAAAAATGAGAAAATTTAGTACAAAAATTTTCAGAGTTAATAAAAAAGTAAAAGTTATTTTGAAACATTAAAAAGAGAACGAGTGTAAACAAGATAAATATAATAATTGAAAAGGGTAAGTTAATTCGATGCATCATGTATATTCTTTGTTATTTGATTCGTAGTGCACTAGCACGCAGCTATAATTTTGGGTTCTTGAATAATTTATTATTATCAGTGGTATATCGAAACATGTTAACTAATCTCATAAATTTATATAATAATTTAATATAGTACAATTATGTCATTAGTTCAGCTGTTTGTTTGTTTTTCATAGAAATTAATGATTTCGATTTCTGTCATATCTGCAATCACATCAAAAATTAGTTTTTTATGAAATTCATAAATATATATTGTAAACAATTATAGATATGAATTTATTACTTTTTTATAAATACACTTTTAAGGATAAATTGTCTACGTACGTTATAACATACATTGACACTAAAATACCAAACAAAACAGATTATTTGAGATTTCATTTAATAAATAAAAAAATTTTAACTTGTAAACTATATAAACTAATTTGAGTTCTGAATTTCTACTTTAATTGAATATTTTATTTTTAAATTGTTGATTTAAAAATGTACTTACAAAAAACATTACAAAATAGATTTATTATTAATTAATGTATTATGAAACTTGGAGCCTTCGCTTGCTTTAACTGTTTCCTGTAATTTAAGAAATTCAATGAAGTACTGAACTTGCGCAATACAATATATGCTAGTTTCTTATGTTACTGTAATTGAAATATATTTATATATTTATATACCTCTCGTACAGCGTTTTAATAAAATTGAGAATAATTTTCTATAAAATTTGATGTAGAAATAATTAATAACATTTTTTGTATTATTAATATTATTTTTTTTTTTATATTAATATTATGTTTTGTATTATTTATATAGAATATTTCTATTGATCAGGATATACTCAATGTAATAAATACAAAAATTATTAATTCAAAGAGTAGTGCCAATAAAAATATTATTTAAATTTTAGTATCATATATTTATATTAACCTAATCTTTATACATATTTAAGTTAAAATAAAATAATTTTTAAGAATACTTTATACATGCGTGCGCAGCTATATTGGATGTACCACCTATATCTATAGTTGAATTTCCTGGAATATATATTTCAAAAGCAAGGAAAGCAATTTAACTTTACATCACAAACAACAAAAAGTGTATCTATGTAAGAAAGTAAGCATTATTAAAATAAAAAATTACATTTTCTCTTATAAAGCTCTAAATCTTTACACATAAAAATTAATGAATTAACTAATTTTTAGATGAAATTGATATTTATTTATACGCTATATATATATATAATATATTATATATATATATATGTGTGTATATATATTAATTTACTGGTTAACCTAGATTAAAAAATTTAAATTTATCATTGTAAAACATTTTAACAATTGATAAATATATACGCAACACACACACACACACATGTATGTACGTATGCCTATATACGTATATTATATATTATATTATATCGTATATAAGTCATGTGTTAATAGTATTTATCAATTGTTAAAATATTTTACAATATATAAATTTCAGTTTAGTTTTTTAATCTAGGTTAACCAGTAAATTCCAACAAAATTTTTTATTAATTATGAATCTATTGTTTACTAAGAAACAATTTTAACTGCTGAAAAATTTATTTGAAAAAATTTTTTAAATAAAAGAATTTAATCTAAGAACTGAGAGATTTAAAAACTTTTTAATCTTATGATTGTCATACTTTATTTTTGTTTTGTTTGTTCATTATTTTGTTGCAAAAATAAGTTATTATTTTATTTAAAATATTACATTAACAAAATTCTACAAAAATTATTTTTTCATACTTCATGAAAAATAATTTTATAGAATATATTTATAAACCTTAATAAGTAACTTTATAACTTTATTAATTTTATTTTATTTAATTAAATAAAATAAATTAAAAAGAGTTTAATTTTGTAAAATACTGTTGAATACAAATTTGAAATAGAAATATATACAAATGAATTCAAATATTACTCAAGTTTATTTAAAAATAAAAAAAATTTTTCTCAACATCAACATTTTTAACAGATATCAAATTTTTCTATGTTTTTCTTAATATACATTTTTAAATATATTTGAATAAGTATCTGTCATTACAGTAGTTATAATATATATATTATAATTTTTCATATAGAATATGAGTAAATTTAAAAGTATAATATACGGACTCTAGTAGTGATATCGATTTATAAACATCGATTTTTTAATAAAAAATTAGCATTTTATCTATTTTTATATTTAATTATTTATAATTGTGTATAATAATTTACGTTAATTTAAAAAGTCAGTTGACGTGAAAAAAAATCTTATAATAATATTAAGCTATTAACAAATTTATGTTTATAATAAATATTTCATTTAACTGATAATGTAAAAATTTTTTAAGATAAGATAATTAACTATATGAAATGATTTTGAATAATATGAAATTTAATTGAATAGAATAACATTACGTCAAGATAACATTTATAAAATATTTTTAAAAAATTTTACTTGTATACATATTTTATATTTTTAATTTTTATAAATAAATAATGAATAATAAATATTTAATTTGTATATATCGAAGTATATACTAAATTAAATTATACACTTTAAATGTATACTATTTAAAAAATAATTTAAAAATTCCGTTCTAAATATTTATTATAGGAGTTACAATATTAATCTTAAAATTATTTAAAAAAAATTAACAATACATATTACCATGTTTAATATTTAAGTTATTATATAGATGCAACTAAAATCTATTCTTAGCATAATACATAAAATATTCTCAATGAAATATTTTTGTAAAAATTAGATTATATGAAATATAAAATAATATTTTTTTTATACCAATACAAATAACTACAGATACATATACATAATAATTTCTTTTAGAAAAAATTTCTTGTTAAAATAATATAAATACTGAACAGTGTATTTTTTATAAAAAAGATCGAAAAAATAAATGCATTCATACAGATAACAGATACAAAGATGAATCAATATGTAGCTATACTCTAAGAAATATAGTATCGAATAGTTATCATTATTACTGCAAATTTTAATCTTTAAAATGATTCTTATATAATTTTCAATTATTCATAAACTAGTTTCAACTTAACAACTATTTTTATAAAACATGTTTGATGTTTGACGATAATTGGATAAAAATAATATCGACACGTAATGTACTATTATTTTTACATAGTGAAGAAGTAAAAGTGATGTTAAATCCTATCGATAGAGACCCTTCATCATCTATAATAACCGTGAGATATTGATTTCGTGCTTTTAAACAGGAACTATATCTGTTTTTGATACGTTTCACTCTGAATAACAAATGAATGCAATTATAAATTTCAAGCAATGTTTGGAATTCATACAATGACGTGACTACAATTGAGATTTAAAAAAAATTCTAATCCTTTTAAACTTTTTAGAAAGATGGCGCAGGATAATACATTTATACAGTAAACTATTGAATCAATTCAATAAAAAATGGAAAACAAAAAAATCTAATTAATAAAGAAAAAATAGAATATCTTTATGAAAAAATTAGCTTACTTATTAAGAATCGAAAAAAATAAGAAAGCTTTTGTGAAAAAATTTGTGCTTTTATTTATAACACAGATACTTATTGATTTTTCTTTATAAAAAAAGAATAATATGTTATTTTATTTGAAACAAACTATATTAAATATCAGAACAAGAATATAACTGAATAATATTAAGTTAAAAGTTTTAAATTATATATTCTTAAGAATATTAATGAATAGATTTATTTCACTTCCAGATCATTGTGAAAATATATGTGTATAAAGTGTTTAAATACAGCTGCTAAACATTAAATAAAAAAAAAATATTCTAAACCTCAATTATTCGCTTTTTAAATAGAAAATATATCTTTTAAATAAAAAAAACTTATATTAGAAAAATCCTTTTTTCGTCAAATAAGACTATATTTCTTTCAATAGCATTGAACAGATTCAATAACATTGAATCTATTCAATCATATACTGCAGTTGTGCAACGTGCTCATGCTGTCTTTCTCGAAAGAGTCCATTAGGATAATTTTCTTTAATTCCCAGAAGGTAGCTCTATCCATCTGTTGTCCACAGTTAAAAATAAAATCACTGTTGTATCGATAATTACTTTCTTATTTCTAATTTATTTTATAAAATATTAATTCTCTTGTAATTTAAAAGAAATAGCAATCAGCAAATGTGAAACAAAAATTTTTTTAAATGGAATATCTTAGTTTGATTTATTCAATTTCTCAACAAAATCTGATTTCAAAACAGAACATGCTCAAATATATCATTCTCAAAAAATTATTTTAATATATTTTATTAGTTTTTTCATGGCATGTTCACGTCAGAAATTATTAAAGTAAATATATAACGTTTCTACTTCTATATATATATAGTCAAAAGAATAACTGTCAATAAAAAAAAATCATTATCAAAAATCTTATTAAACTAACCAGAATTTCATGCTATGGTGGTTCATGCATTCATTAGAGGCATTAAATAGATACATTAAATCTTGCTCACTATATCTTCCTAGGTATGGATGAAACAAATATAATCTTAATTTTTCTGATAGTAGAAACCATCATAAAATAATCAATTAATAAACTTTTAACTATATCAAATTGGTAAATACCATTCTTATTATGTACACGATACATTTTTTTACACAACTGTATACACAATTACTAAATATCATAAAAAAAAAATAAAAAATATTGCTATATAATAGAATATATATAATAAAATTTAATAACTTATTTTTTTTTATAACTAGAAGTCTTATCCACAATTAGTCGCTTAAAATTAATGCTATTTTATGTAATAAACTTATCTCTATATTTATTTTTTCACCTACATCTCACTCATAGTTATGGCATATTACGTCATAAATGGTAACTGAATGTTAAACGATTGTTATGAAATTAAAAAAAAATGTTCAAATTCAAATTTTAATTGACGTTATACCACCGCTATTAGCAAGAATAAAAAAAACCTCCACCAAGTGACTAATTAGAAACCACTTATCAGTATATTACGTATTTTTATATGTCGAAACCATATAATCTATTACTGGTAATAAATACAAGCCTTTCAAAAAATTCCAGATGTATGTAATAATAAAAACATAAAATGATAGTATAAAGCGTTAAAAAAGATGATTAAAGACAACATAGGATTACTAATATGAGCTCTTTTTATTTTTATTTTATAATTTATGAACCGGATGATAATCTCTAATCTGACTCTTGCACCCATCAACAACCAGTTATCATTATTAACGTTTGTCCGAAACACACTATAATTGTCAAAATCGCATTATATTTAGAAAGAACATCTTATACAAAATATTTAAAATGTACAACATATGTATTTTATCTTGTATATAGAGTTAGTTCATATTAGGTATAATTCTAAAGATATTAAATGTAAATTGTATGATTAATTTATACACCTTTCAAACTATGATTAATTTCATAAAAGTTAAACTGTTATTTAGGGCCTAAATTTATATTTCACTTTATTTTTATAATAAGGTTTCCGATATTAATATATAATTTCTATTCTATAACGACTCAAAATTGTTTTTAAATCATAAAGTTCTTTCTACTTTTTTTCCTACCACGAAAACTTAACGATTACTTAACATTTTTTAAATATTTTTTATTTGAATTTTTTTAAATAGAATCCATATTTTTTATCTGTATATACTATTTCCTAATAAAAAAATATAGGTAGTTTATTTGTAAAAAGATAAAAATTTTGTATTTAATTTTACAAAGATGATACTGTTATATTTATTATATTATATTGATTATTAAAGCACATTAAACTAATTAAGCTTTCAATTTTGTTCAATATTTTAAAAAATTTATTACTTTTACGAAATTTGTATATACATATTTTCTATTCTGTAAAAAACTCTGTTATATATATTTTATTATCTGTTAAATCTACAATTTTTTTAGTCTATAATAATTAGTTTTAATGGAAATAAATATAAATAGAACTAAACATGTTCAAATAAATATTATAATTATATTAAAATATAATACTATAATAATTCATGATTTATTAACTAATACATTAATTTTTTATTACAGAAACAACATTAATGTTTTATATTCATTTTTAAATATGAAAAAAGTATGACTTTAGGTTTATACTTCTTCAAAATATAAGAAAAAGTAAAATATTTATTATCATGTGAGTAATAATTTATATAATTTTGATATTTTTAATATTTTTTAATATGCGTATATATATTTTTTCATAAGTAATCCTAAATAATAATTTTATTTAAATTATTTATATTTGTTATGTTTGATTAATTGATAAAAAATATTTTTAATTAAATTGTTTCATATGAAGTAATAAATCTAAAAAATGTTTTTAACTATATTCATAAGTGGATTAAAAAAATGGATAATTTAATTCTAAGATTTTTCTTGATTACAACGCAGCGTTTATAAAATGAAACTTGTCTAGAAAAGCTTCTTTAATGGCGAGAAAAATTTTTATTATCTCTGTATTATGTACAAAGACCACAGGCTCTTCTAAATATAAGAAATAATTTCTCAGTAGCGAGAAAGTTCTTCACCCAAATATTCGATTGTCGTCACCGTTTATAAACCTAAAACGTTCGACTCGATACACATCAATAATTGATGGCGCAATGCCAGACGTTTTTCCACATTATATAATTTCGCGGAAGCTTAGATTCATATTTAATAATCAGCGCAACATGAAGAAGGGCCCAACTGCCTGTCTCTGAATTATATTTGATAGCGTATGAATTACACCCGCGACAGACACAATTCTGCGATAACAAAATCAGCAAACATTGTTAAAAATTCGCCGATTGATTGTTAAAAAATGTTTTACGTATGCATCGAGGTGATAGTGGTTAAAAGAAGAAAAACGTGCTTCGGCTTGTTTTCGATAAGTCGATCCACATTAATGTCATGTGAACATAACGAAAAAAAAAAACATAAAGAAAATGTATACAGTGAATATGATCAAGTGAATGGCTGTAAAAATTAAATAATTAAAACTGCAATGAAAAAAAATAATTACGTATCTAAACATATAATAATATTTGTGGGATCAAGGTGAGGAATATGGGAAAATAGTGGAAAATCCATTACACAAAGTATAATTCTAATAGTGCCGATAACAATCTTAATCTAATGAATATATGCTTGAGTCAGAGAGGCCTCCCCTAGACTTCTGGGCCCGTCAGGGGTCAGCCAGCTGGGGGGGGGGCGTCCTTTCGTATGCCGCCCTGTATCACACCTTGATGCACACGCATATCTATACTTAGTTGTTCACTCTCTCTTTCACTCCCACATATTTTTAACATATATAATGAAATTTTATTTATATTACATCTTAAAATGTAAAATTCACTTTTTTTATTATTATGTAAATATTTTTAGATATTTGCTTCTCTGATAGTAAAGTTTATAAACGATGTTTAATGGAAACAAAACTTTTTCTATATTTTTTTAATCTTTTAAAATAAAGATAGTATTATGTAATTTATAAAATTTATCTTAGAATAAAAAATATTTTACGATTTCGTAATTAAGAAAATTTACGTTACATTAGAAAAAAATATATATACATTCAAATAAGCATCACTGTTAATTTTTTATATTAATTATAAATTAAAGATTAAAGATCTGATACTCAGTTCTATAATTTTAATAATACAAAAGCAATAATTTATATCTAAAATGTTAAATATAATCTTTCTCTATTAAAATACAAACTTGAAATACATAGCATTTTTGTCTAGTTATAGAAATAATTTAATAATTATTTAAAATATTTTTCATGGGATTATTAATTCAGAAACTTGCAACGTTTCCTGAACATAAGTAATGTAAATATTTTAAACTAAAAATATTACACAAGAAAAGTTTACTGTATACAATTTGAATAAAAAGATTAACTATTACAGTTTTTATATTAGAATATGTAAAGTATGAGAGTCGTAAACCTCAATAAAAAAAAAGAGAAACGTATTGAACGAAATTTTTAATAAAACAGAGTTGAAAAAAAATTTAATTGTACATTAATTGTAGAGTAAGTATAAAAAAAGACAATAATATTCGATCAGTGAAATAAAAAAATTAATGCTCGAAAACTTGTAACTAAAGAATACTACATTTTGATGTTAAGTAAATTGATTCAGCATATATAGTATAGTATAGAATTTATTGAACAATATATGAATTATTATAATATAATATAATAGCCGTTATGCTTAACCTAGATTACATAAGATTTCAGAATTATTTAAGGACAATTTAAAAATGTTATTTAAGTCTAATACATTCTTATGTGCTTCTTCCCATATAACATTAATTTTTATCACTTAATTAATTTATCTCATGTTAGTTTCTCCTGTTTGTTTTGTTCCTCTTCATACTCTTACATTTTACTCTTCTCCTTTCCGATTTCTCATTTTACTCAATAGTTCTTTTGAATCATGTGTGGTCTGTTTCTCTTTCGCTTATCTCAATTCACTTTTTTCTATTAAAATTTTTCTGGTCTGCATATATCTTTTCATGCTCTTTTCTACGTAGTGAGCTTATATGTCATTTTCCCTTTAAACATCAAAATTTCTACTTCTTTTATGCTTCGTTTATCTTATCCCCATGTTTTTTCTTCTTTTTTTAATCTTCTTTCTCTTACATCTTGTCCTCCTCTTTTCCGACTATATTCCCATTTTCTCAGTGATTCATTGAGATTATTTTACTCATCTTGAAATGATACTCATCAGATATTAAGAGTATTTATAAGTACAAACGGAACAGTTTTTAATTTTTTTAGCTTAAATTATATTATAATTATACAATATATTGTATAATCTAATCCACACTATCAAATCTACAGAATCAAAAATTTGCATATTTAAATCTATTTATACTGGCACATTTATGTATATTATATACGTTTAGACACGTTTATATAACTTTATATATATATATATATATATACGTTTATATTATGGATAAAACATAAAATCTAAAATCTATTATATTTTAATTTATGAAAATAAAAACTATAATAAATAATCCAATAACTGAAACTATTATGCGCATTAAGGAGATTTTTTAATTGAAGTATAAATACGTTTATCTCTAAAAATTTTTTAATTTATTAAATAAATCGAATAATATAATAAAAATTCAAAGAATAAGAATAATTTTGGTAATAATGGAAAGATTTTGCTTTAAATTGTAAGTTACTCTATCAGTTACGGACATGCAAAAGAATTAATCTAAAAGTGAATTACTTGTAAAAACGTCGAAATTAGTAGAAGAAGAAAAATAAATAATATGCTATAAATAAAACGTAATATATTACGTGAATCTTAATATCTTAATATTTTGAATCAATATTTATAATTATAAAGTTTATTTATTTTAATGAAAAGTTACCCTTTCTCGATTTCTTAAGTAGTTTTTCATTAATGCTAACTCATTTAACTTCAACGGTAATTAATTGTAAATTTAAAAATCATCTGATTGCAATGAAAACGTTATATTTAATTTAATTGTTTAATTTTTGTTTTGCGTGATACATTTTAAATTTCAATTTATGTAAAATTCTATTTCTTCCTGTTTTTTGGAATTCATCACAACGAGGTTAATAAGTACGATGAATAGCTCTATGATGGTCATTGTTGTTCGTGTATTCGTGGGAGGCAGAATGGATTAGAGGAGGCTTTAAATAAAAGGTGTATGTATTTTTTAGATCTGTTTATTTTTCAGCATTCGCACCTACAAAAACTACTGTCGAACTCGCACGATTTTAGTTCAAACTTGACGTTTAATGTCAATTTAAAAAGTAACCTAATTTTTCCTCGTTCTATATTTATACACTATTTGTTTACCGTTACCTGCCTACCTGACCATGCGATGACCATTAAATTTTATTAACAGGATCGACCGAGATTCACAAACCGACCCGCGGCCCTATATTTCTTTGTTTTGTGTCTTCGGATTCATCTGAAACTTTTTTTCCTAATCCGGGTGTCCCCAAGGCCGACTATCCCCAGGGAAATTCCCTCGAGGTATTCCGTTGATAACACTTCCCCTCTCCCGTGCATAAGTTCGGCTCCGCATCCTTTTTTCGCTAACCTTGGCATAAAAACCCCCTGCGTGCTGTTGAAGCGGGCAAGATTCTACATACTAAATCTACCTACTCGCTGAGTTTTCGCCGCATCCCATTTTCAGCCATCGTTCGGACTTCCAGCGCATCGGTGATTCGGGGTCCGCTGGTTGGCCCGGCGCCGTTCGTTGACGTTACACGTTCCGCCATACGGGTTACTGTGGCACGAGCAATGATTGGTGACCTCAGAAAATTCGACAACCCACTGGTCCAACTAGGCTTATCGTTTTCAATGGCCCAGTTTTCATAAGAACAGTTCCCGAATACCGGTTCTGGCCTACCGAGTCGCCTCATAAACGAGATTCCACGATGCCTGGGACATTAGACGATTTTGCATGATAAGGAGAGTCAATTTTTGCGATGGCTGGAAGGTGACTTGATGGTCTTTACGACAGGTGAGAGAGACAGACAGAGAGAGAGAGAGAGTAGAAGAGAGATTCGGTGCGCACTTATAAGTGAGAGAGTGAATGTATGAGTGAGTTAGTGTAGAGGGGAGAGAGACGAGGGACGGAGAGGAGAGAGTGTTGCCATTGGTGAAAACCGGGATGGAGGGAAGAGACAGAAGCAGCTCGAGTGCTCCGCCGTTGTAATCGGCTAACCGCCGGCTGTATTGCGCAGCTGCGCAAGTGGAGGGTCGAGGGAGTACGCTTGATTTTACGCTCCCAATGTTGAGTCGGGCAGCGCGGTCACAGTATCTTGCCTATCTCGGCGCGTGATTGACGCAGGATTACATTTTCGTCCGGACTTTTACACGCTAGAGCAAGAGAATGAAAGAGATGCAGAATTCCTAAACAGATTGCTTTACATTATTATATTTTACATTTAAACATTTTCTATTTTTTTTTCTTTTTAGGCTAATCGATTTATTCCTTCCCTCCCTGTTAACGATGAAATCGCGCAAGCATTAAAGTAGGGTAATATAAAAAAGGGGTAAATTAATCTTACACTTTTCTTCGCTCAGGACTATTTTATTTTGTAAGTTACAATAGCAATTGGCCGGTATTTTGTAAAGTCGAATAAGATCTCTACTCCGTCCGCCGACGGTCGCATTTATGTAGCCTAATTCTCGATGCTCGTTTTTCTACCGCTTGACGACTTCGCGAAGCCTCAACGATAACGAGACTTCTCGAAATCTCAACGACAACAAGATTCTTTTAATTTCAATAGAGCCAAGGTTCCGAAAATTTCGGAGGTCGTTGCTTGATTGTTTTATCGAAAATGCGCGTGCGAATATTCTTAAAAAACATAATAATAACATTCTTATAACAAGCGTGCTACTTACGCTTCGAGCGAGCACTGTTTTGCGGCAGCTATAAAATAATAAACAAAAAATATATAATTTCTATTACTTATAGACTCTAGCACTCGCCTAAGCGCGGTCCTCGTAAGTGGTGACAGAATCGGTATATTCTATCGCCAACACTCTCTTTATAATTAATTTTAATACAATCGCATTGTTTAGGTTCTACGCCTTTTTCTCCTGAATTGTTTTCGTCTACGCTCGGTGATTTCAAGAGACGTATTAACGTATGCGTGGGACACACGAATTCGACTTCGACGGTTCGTATTTCAGCGACGCCCACCTAGCCGTCTTTCTCGGGGAAGACGCGGATGATCGCGCCATTAACTTACGCATTTCGAGACGCCTGAAAATCCATTACCAGGACCAGATCTCCCACCTTCAGAGAATTATCTGGTTCGATCCATTTCGACTGGGGAATCAGGATGGGAAGTTATTATCGCAGCCATCCCCTCCAAAATACCTCGGTGAAGGCCTACGTGATTCGCCACTGATGACGAGGGCACATCTCCCTACACTCTTATTTTCCCAAGTTAATTTCACCTGAGGACACCCCTATCAGAAAGCCATTGGGGGTAAGCGCCTCGTTGTCTCGAGGATCCGCTAAAACATGCGTAAGTGAACGTGAACTGACCGAATGTTTTATTTCAGTCATTACCGTGTGCAGGACTTCCTCCGTGACCACCTGCTCGCGTAAAATGGTTCTCAGCGTCGTCTTGAAGCTGCGAATCAGGCGCTCCTACGCATCACTCATTTGTGGCACGTGTGGACGGTTAAAGATCCATTTGATTCCCCTGGTTCCGGTGTTGCTCTTGAACTACTGTTGGTTCAGGGTGCATATCGCTTTCTCAGCTCTTGGTTACCGCCTCTAAAGTTTCGACCACTGTCGATATACAGTCGAATGGGCATACCGCGTCGTGCAGCCATTCGCTAGATTGACATTATCACCGAGCTCATGTTGAGCTTGGTGGCGATTTGGGTCAAGTAAGGTGGATCATGCACGTCGTTAAGCAGGTAAAAAATGACCACTATATTTTCTCGCGGTGTCTGTCTAATTTAACGAGCATCAGGCTGAAGTAATCGACTCCGTAATGGCTAAACAGACCTTCGCGTAGGTCAGTGCTCCCATTATCTACGTGACTGATTAGCCATGCAACAGACGACCACCCAGACAGCGATGGCCGATCGACCTCAAGGCCTCAATTTTACAACGTGGTCTCTTTGCAGTATCTCATTTACCATGGTCTCAGTACTACCGTAGTGATACTTGAGGTGAAATCGTCTTAAGATCACTCTAGTCACCGGGTAAGCGCCGTCCAAAATCACGGGGAAGTTATTGAATTCGGCATCTAAAGCCGCGGTCGCGCTCCCTTTGGCTCGGAGGATGCCTTAGTCGTCCACCTTCGGATTGAGTTTCGCCAAGCGGCTGCTACCCTTCGCCTCACCGTTGCGACGTAAATCCACCTTACCTTTTGCGAAGGAATTAGATTACGCCGACCTGACCCAGAATTTTTCGCCAAAGTTCTCTATGCTTCCAAGTTCTTGGCGCTTCGATCAAGTGGATGCTATTTGTGGGTGTTTTGTGTTTTGTGATGCTCATTTTGGGCTACGTTTAACATTCCTTCCCATCCAAGTAATCTTGTTTTTAGTGAAAGCGTTGTTTTTGCGATAAACGTGGCGAGGACGTGTTTCTGGTCTTCCTCCGTGTTCCTACTGGTGGATTGGCAGATTGTTTTTCGTACGGCCAATTATCTTCCGCGGCTGCTAGAAACTCTGGGCCTTTGAACCAGACTGAAGCTGACAAGGGTTTTCATCCCTATTTTTGTTTTCTCATGCATTTTTTTCGTAAACACTTTTTCTCTCTCAAATTCCCTCTAAAATAATGTTTTTATTTTCTTTACAATATTCCGACTTTTTCAATTTTGTTATCCATTTTTGTTGCTGTTGCTCCTGAAGAATCATTTCGACTTCCTTCCATATGTTTTCTCCGTTATTATTTTTTATTTTCCAGTTCGTATCCGACCACCCAATGTTCTAAAATTGAATCCCTCTTTTTCCTGATGTTTTTAACCACCTCTTGTTTTTTTTCTGTACTCAAATTCCTATCCGTCTTTCAAGGTGGCTCACAGACTTTCTTTTATTAACTCATTATCATAGTTCTCGATTATTTTTCTTTCAAAATTATTGCTCTCTTGGCTGCCTTGATACTCAAATTCTTTCTTTTGCTGTCTAACATTAATATGGCGTCTGGGGTGTTTCTCTCAGCTCCTAAAGTCCATTTAATACATTTTTTTGGCTTTTTTCAAGTTCTCCGTATTCTTTCTATCCCCATATTTTTGCTTTATATAAGGCTATTCAATCGATTAATCCATCAAATATGTTAAATTTCATTTTTATATCTTCTTTAAACCACTTTTCTCCTAGTTGCCATATTTTTCCCATTTTTGCATTTGCTTTTTTTTCAAGTATTTTATATGCTCATCATCTTTATTACTGTGGTTATATATGTAGCCTAAGTAGTTGTGTGTTTTTCACTGATTCAATTATTTCGTCCTTCCATTTGATGATTATTTTTTTTTCTTCCTTCCGGATTTCCTATTCTTATTATTTTTGTTTTTTTAACATTCATGTCCAGTCCTTTATCTTTTAGATTTTTTCTAAATAGCCTTAGAAGTTTTTTTAATTCTGATTCAGATTATGCTATTATTACTATGTCGTCTGCGTAAGAAACTGATCTGATTTTTTTTAGATCCTATTTTAATTCCCGATGTTCTGGATTTTTTCAGCGAGATTTATAAGGGGCAGCCTTGTTTTATCTCTTTGTTAGTGGTTAACTCTGTAATTATTTCATTATCTACTTTTATCTTTATTCTTGAGCCACTGTATAATTCTTTTATTATTATTATTAGATATTTTTCGATCTTCATGTATTCCATGGCTTTCCAAATAGCCTCTCTTTTTATATTGTCAAATGCCGCTTTAATGTGAGCAAAATATAAAAAAATTTCACCTTTTTCTTTTCTTATTTGTGCGTCTATCGCAGATTTTTCTAAAACCCATTTGTGTTTCTTCGAGTTTTAAACTTTGTACCAGTTGATTTTCAATTCGGTATTTAATACTTCAGCTAAAATTTTATAACCTGTATCTAGAATATATATATATATATATATATATAAATATGTATTAAATTCTATATTTATTTGGCACATTTTTGTCTCCTTTTTTGTATATTGGGATTGCAATAGCGTTTTTCCATTCGTCTGGAATTTTTTGTTATTTCATTATTTAATTAAATATGGTTGCCATTTTGTTTATCACTACTTCACCTCCATATATCCACATTTCGTTTGTGATTTCGTCTTCACCTGGACATTTTCTTTTTTTCTATTTCGTGATAATATTATGGATTTCTGTCTCTTGTATGTTGTCAATTACTTTTTCTGTCTCTTCTGTTTTTGTCTTTTGCTCTTTTTCATTTTGTTTAAATATTTCTTATCTGTTTTCTCGTAAAGTCTTTTGAAGTACTCTTTCCATTCCTCCGAACTTATGTTATTCTGAATTTTTCTTTTTTGTTCCTCCCTTTGTTTATTAGTTTCCAGAATATCTGACCTGTTTTGTCTTTTATTGCTTGTTTTATTTCGCTTTCAATTTCTTTTTTTTTCTTCATATTTATCAATTTTCTATATTTTTGACTTTCTATTCTAAATTTTATCTTATCAATTTCTTTTTTAGAACTTTTTCATATTTTGAATTTTTCTTTTACTTTTTTTTCATTTTCCATGTTTCTTCATCCCACCAGGACTCTTTGTTGTTATATCTTGTTTTTTTTCTTTTTTTTTAATCCAACATTTTTCTCTCCAGTATTTTTATTTTGAGTTCCTTACAGCTGTTTATTTCCTTACCTAGTTCTAATTTTATTTATATTCCATTATCGATTTTTCGATCATTCTGTTATTTATACCTTTCTTTCCATTGAGTTATATACTTCAATATCATCATCTATTAGTCTTATTAGTAGGTGTTAGTAATCCGATTCAATTCTAACTTCAATGTGTATCTTTTTTATATTCTCTTCACTTTCTTCATTTTTTATGATATAATTAATCACTGCAGAGACTCTCGGTTCATTGTATGTGAATTCCTTCACCCTCCCCTCCATTCCTTTCGTTAATAATGTATAAACCATTTTCATTTAACCATTCAATTATTTCTGATCCTTGTTTGTTTATGTATTTATCCATGGAGACTCTCTCTTGTAAACCCATTGCGTTTATTCCTCCTCCAAGATCTCCAGTTTTTGTGTTGAAATCTCTTCCTAATATAATTGTACTGTTTTTTTTTATTCTGTAACCATTCTTCAAAAACTTTTAAGTTTTCAGTTCTCTTTCTCTTATGTAAGTTAGTCCGACATTTATTATTTTCTTTTTAATTTTTAATGTGGCGCATGAGAATTCAGAATTCTTGTTTTTCTAATATAATATTTTTATTTCCTTTGTTTTTTTAATGGCCAAACAGAGGCCTATTTTTGCCCTTCCTTTTGTTTTTTCCTTTTTTGTACTATTTATTAGTAAATTATAATTTTTTAATTGGTTTTCTACGGTTCCTTTAAGTTTCTATTCTAGCCACGTTTCGGAAATTCCCACTATATCTGTCTTCTGTAAGAACTCCTAGCCTTTTTCTTCTAATTTATTGATACCCGCTATATTGCAAAACAATTATACTGATATTATTTTTGTTTATGTCCTTTTTACTTTTTCTTAGTTCCACTATCTTTATTTTCTTTTTGAAATAATTTTTCCTTTTTTTCACTGTAAATTAACACTTCTTTGTCACTTATAACCTGATTGTCCTTATATCACCATTTCTTCTCATTTTGTTTTAGTGCATTGCACTTTTTTACAACTATTCTTCTAGTTTCCCTTTTCTTAAAAATGAAATTTTTGTGATGTAGATAGTTTTGTTTTTTTATGCTTTAGCGTTTTTTTTTCTTTTAAAATGCTCTCCTTATCTTTTATATTTTCGCAAGTTATACCCCACCATTCAGTTTTTTCATTATATATATATATATATATAATATATAATACATATAATTTTTGTATAAAAATATTAATAATGCAATAAAAATATATGTTCAATAAAAATAAAAACAAATAGATCCTAATCTTTCACGAAAGTATTATATATTTTTTTTATTGATCTAATTATAGATACAATATATTTTACTGGCAATATCTTCGAATTTTTAATATATAAATATAAACAAATGATATTAGGAATTATGTATTTTATAATTGGTAGGTTTTAGTTTTTATACAAAATCAATACTTTATAACAAATGCACGTAAATATATAAGTTTTTAATTTTTTAATTAGTAACGGAACCAATAAAATCATCATCTATTAAGTATGTAAATATAAAAAAATTTTAGGAAAATATAAGATGTTTTAAAGAATTAAAATGTAAAACTAGTTATAATCTAGAAATAATGAAAATAGAACGGTAATATAATTGAAAGACATAAATACTCATAAAAACTATTTAAAGTTGCAAATTTATTATCAAAATTTAAAAAATTATAATTTTTCCTTTATTAATCTAAAAAAGTAGATTTAAACTATATAATTTATACGCGATGAAATAGTACATGTATATATTATAAAAAAACTTCTTTTAATTTATTTAAAATTAATATGTGAATATTATGCAGTATTTCACATATATTATTAAGTAACTATTAGTGAATAAATAACTACCATTATGGCACTGTTTTGGTATATAGTGTGTATAAGATGTTTGCACTGTAAAATAATTTTTTAATATTTCATGCTATGCGGACTAATTTAGTGACTTTCAGAACTGTGATGAAATGTCGCGGAATTTATGTTCAAGGATAAAAATATACTAATGCGTGATTCAATATATCAAATTCATAAATCGCTGCTGTGCTGCATTGGCGCTGTAGTGGACGTAACAGTACGTAAACTTTATATTTTATTACAAAACAGATAATATTTTAATATATAGTTTTAGAGATTTAAATTTAGAATTAAAGCTTAAAGAATAATTTTTTTACTCTTATCAATTTTTACTTTTTGATAACTTTTGGAGCATAAATTTTATCGTGAATTACTCGTATAAGAAATTATATAATAATATAAGAATTTTATCGATAAAAAAGTGAATTGTAAGGAAATTAAACTTACTCAAATAAAAATATAAAAATAAAAATATGTACTACAAATAATAAAAAAAGATATAATCGTAGGATGAGAAAGATAATATAGAATCCAATTCTTTTAAACGATCGTACACTTATACAACCAACAAAATGTAAAATATATAAATTGATTTTAATCCAGTCCTTATTATCTTCTGATATTAATCAGTGATTCAAATTAAAATATTTTTCAAAATTATGTTTTAATTTAAAATGGTACAAAATAAAAATATAATTACATTTATTATATAGAAAAGTTGCCTGATTTATCTTTAAATTATATATCAAGTTTTATATTTTAAAGTATGAATTATTGAATTTAAAAATAAATATTATCTCTTATTTGTTCGAAAGATAAACATAACTATTAATTAATATATTCTCTAAAATATGTGATTATATCAATTCATGATTTTATTTAAAATTTAATTTTAAATTTGAAAAATGGTTTTAATATAAATTTATTTAAATTTTTTAAATATCTTTTTTATTGTATGTTTAAAAATGTGTAAAATTATTATAAATCTTTTAATATTTTATTATATATGTATATGTAGATTTAAACTTTGTATAAAATTTTACATAAATATAAAACTTTAAGATAAAATCCGATAATGTTAATTTAAATAGATTTTTTATTTATTACTAAGGTTATTCTATAATCTTCTAGAATCATGTATATTGATAATAAACTAAAGTTTAACAAATCAGCAAATATATTTATTAATGTATTTTTTATGTTACAGGATGCATGCTGTTGGTTTACACTCAGCATTGGCTATAAAGAGGCAACGTAAACGCAGAGATGAACAGCGTCGTGCTGAAGTACGTCGTTACAGCAGTCAATCAGGTGAAAGTGAATTAACATCACCAAGAGAATCAGCAGCTTCTTTTGATAAAAACATTTCTCAACATCGAAAAATTGTTCAAAATTTAAACACTGATGGGATTGTAAATTCTAAAGTTGTAACATCACTTGGAATACTACACATTGGTATCGTCTTTCTAATTTTAGGAACATTCCTATTGATTAGTGGTATTTTACCTGACAATTTTACATCATGGAAAACAAAAATATCTGAAAGATGGTGGAATAAACTTATTACTATTGGAATATTTTCAATAACAGTAGGATGTTTTCTGATAATATTAAATCGCGTAATAGTTAAAAAAGAAGAAAATGATTTAGAGCAATACGTGCAACGTCAATTAACAAGATCTAAATCTGGTCATAGGCTTGAAAAAGATCTGGAAATTGGTGTTTTGAATACTAAACACAGTAAACGTATGAAAAAATTTAGACATTCAGAATTATCATCTTACAATACAAACCAAATTATGAAAAATATAAAATCCTCTCCTAAAAGTCCACCACATAACTATCCTTTGCTTTCAGTTCAAGATAGTCGTACAAAAATACAGCCTATTTTATTTTTACAGCAAATTTCTGAGGAGAAAGTTACTAATGATAATTTAGAAACCTAATGTGTCAAATTAAAATATTAAAATAAAAGACATTTAATATTAAAAAAATAACAGACATTTAATTTTGTTGTTAGTCTTTTATAATAATATTTTTAATATATATATATATATAATATAGATATAAATATACATATTTATTATAACTATAAAAAAATAATATAAACTTATCTTTGTACTAGATACTACGAAATTGCTATTGTTCTATAAAGTAGAATTTTCTATAAAAAATCTTATCTAAATATATGTATCCTCAAATATCTTAAATACATCTGAATAATAATTTGTTTAATTGTTATTAAAAATATATAAATATATGACTGTGAATGTAATGAATTGAGTTTTTCCAAAATTTTAGACTGAACAAAACCACTGTAATTCAAGAAATCTTATTCATATGCAAGTATTAATCAAATGTTAATTTTTACTTATATACTAATATAATATGATATGTGTGAGAGTAAATAATATTAATTCATGATTTTTGTCACTGCATTATTGTCAATGTACAAAAACTTTAAAATACTAAATACTGGATTTAAAGATCAGATATATTACCTCTAAAAATATTTATGATAAATTATTTAAATAATTTAAGATATCAAATTTATAATTTAACTGTATTTTTGAATTGTAGTAGTGGAATCTGCATCATTAACTGTGTCATAATAATTACAATAATCATTATAACAAACAAAATGTATAAGTTATTTATTTACATATAATATTAAAGCTATTATTTTAAAACGTGTTGAACTCTTAAACTTATCATCAAATAAGCAGAAGATTAATTGTTATTAGGAATTTTTATAAAGAAAAATAGTTAAGATGATTTTGTTCTTTCAAATCTTCGATTATTTCATTTTTCCTACAAGTTCTATAATTTTTAAAATTATTGTTCCAAAATTGTTATTGTTCGACTTAAATTATTGACTGTATCTATCTCTAAGTATTTTATTTCTCCTTCTTCTAGTAACTTATTTTATCCATGTACATAATTTTTGTTTTATAATTTCCATAGTTATATAAACTACAATTAATTAAATAATATATTTTCTTTTAATTTAAACATTAATTCAGTTTAATTGATACATAATTAAAAATTTTTTACTTAAAATCTATGTAAATTTTTTCAGTAAAAAAATTAATTTCTGAAACATTATCAAGTATATTTTAGCGTATATTAAAAAATTAACTTATCTATTCATTTATAAGGTGAATATAAACTAAAAGCTTTAACGTATACTAATAATATAACAAAATATTATCAATTTTCTTTTGTAGATAATAAATACATTAGGATATATTCTCTTCTATTTGTGTAATTATCTAAATACAAAAATTGATTATATTCATAATTATGAAATATATAAAATGATATGTTAATATTATCTAATTTAATTTATGGATCATTTTAAACTTTTCTATTGTAAATGTTACAATAAGTTGAAATGAGAAAGATAGATAGTATATTTAAAAATCTACTTCCAATATGATTTCTATGAAGAAACTATAGAAATTTTCAATTTATATTTATATTGCACATAATATATGTGTATGTAATCATTTATTATCATTAATCACGAATATTGTTGTTTAAACAGTCATCTTAAGTTTAAAGGAAAAAAACTGCAAATAGAAAAATATTTAATTTTTGTCAATTTTAAAAAAACACACATTTTCATCTAAACATTTATTTTATTCTAAAAAATTTAAAATACACATACGATTAAAATATTCGTTACAAACACTGCAATCCATAGCATCTAAGAGATAAATAATAATGCATTTGAATCCAGGGTATGTAATATTAACACAGTTTGATTCCCTTCAACCGTATTATCACATAGTTTGTGCGATCATCGCTATATCTGTGCAATGTATTAATTCTTACCTCGTTACATGGAGTTCGTTCTTAAATACATAGAACATAGGTTTGCATTTAATAGGATAAGCTAAACGAGATATTTAATAAGGATTTCATGTAGGCATTTAAAATTTATCAATCGTAATATGTAGTAGTAAAAGAACTCTACTATTTTTTGCAATATTAATTTAAGTAAAGTTTATGTATTAAAATATTTTTTAATACATATTTATATGCTACCTACTAATCTATCTATAACAACAAAATTTTAATTATAGTTTGAGTTTTATTTAATTATTATTTACTATTATTATTATTATTATTATTATTATTATTATTATTATTATTATTATCTTTATTGCATAATATTTTAGAATTTATTTTAAATGTAATATACTCATATCTCTATAAATAAATTGTAAGTATTTAGAATAATTATCATTTATTAATATAATTCAATTTTATTCTTAGATATTTGCAATCTCACGATATAAAAACAAAAGAATATGTATTACTATTAATATGATTTTAGCTTTTTATACTTTTTGAACGTTTTATAAAACGAATAATTTTTATTTGTAAGATATTGGATAAGTATCTAATTGTATAAATACGGGCCATCTTAAACAAACTATTAAATTTATAATGCAAAGTGGACCAAATCAGTTACATGAATGTATAACATGCACTGGTATATAAGAACTTTAGATTTAAATAAAATTTTGATTAACTTAGTTCTAAGATACCTGGTTTTTTTCTAAATCGTTCTAAAATTTTTAAACAATTAGCTAACGTTAATTATAGAGTAAATTTTTTACATCGATACTTTATATTATTTTTTTACATTAGTTAGTATATATATATATATATATATAAAGTTTATTATATTATTAACCAGCAACATCAAGAGTATTGTTTCATCATGGAATAATAAATTGTTTCTTTAATATAAGTATTTAATATCTTAAAATTATAACAGACCCTAAATTAAATAATTAATAAATATTGTTTTTCACTTATTACATTAATAATAACTAAATAATTAATAAATAATCTAATACTTAGATACGTCTCCTTATAGTGAAATTAGTTTTTAAACATAAAAGTACATATTTGTACTAATTTTTAAAACAATTTTTTTATATATAAGAAAAAGAATTTCGTTGTTAATTTTAGCTTCAATGGTAAATATTTCTGTTGCTTATTTTTTTAATTTATATCGTTTTATAATTCAAGAATTAATAATAAATTATGATATACATAGATTCAATAAAATAGGTAGTAAAACTTACGAAAAAAATTTATATATTTTGACTTATAACTTCTATATTTATACTTATACTGATCATCTTAGTTCTTGTTCTAGTTTTTATCAAGATAATTATTTAATTCTTTAAAAAATTTTATTTTTTATATAACACATGTAAAACAATATGCTAAAACATATATAACATAGCATTTATATTATTAAAAACTTTGAAAAAATATAACATTGCAAATAATTTATATACAAAAATGTATATGATGTACAATTTATTATAATTATACCTTAATGTAACATTTATCAATAAAAATTAATTTATATTTTGTATCTAATACAAATATAACTTACTGATTCTTTCAGAGAAAGTTCATGAATATTGACAGAACTCAAATATAAAAATGATATTAACTTTATATTTGAGCTTTAATACAAGAATATCCAATCATTTTCGACAACAGAAGGTATGATTTTATCTTCTATTAAAAGGGAATTACATATATTATCTTATTGAAGTCTTACCGTTATAACTTCGATTTCAGAGTAAGTTTTTTCAAAGTTGATAATTTTTTAACTAATATAACAGTAGATTTTTTAATTGTTAAACCCTTAAATTAGATATTATATGTTATAATTTTCATATATACGTGTAAAAATATATAGAATATGTATTATATATTTTAATTTTAATTGAGTATAAATATTTATTTATTTTATCTCCACTCAGGTTTCACAAGATAGGTTTATAAATTTATCATTGTAAGAAACTTTTGTGGCTTTTTATACTGCATGTTAAACTTTCTAAACTTTTTGAGAGTAAAAGAAAAGTGGTTACATAAACGTAAAAATCTAGTATATTTGAAAAATACACACGTATTAAAATTTATAACAATTACTGTAATATCTATTGAAAACTCTTTTTACTCTCTAATTTATGCAAATTAATATGTATCTACAACTTCAATATCTTAATTAGTTGATTTAATTCAGATTATGAAACATTATTGTAATATATCAATCAGAATTATTATTAGTATGGACTATACGTTAAATATTATGCAAGCAAATATTGAAATGTTTAATTTTTCCAGTATTTAAAAAAAAAAGTTATAATCTTCTTTGTATTTTCTGATTTTAGAATATATTAATAAAAATATTGTTTTGATTTTTTAAAATAAACTTAACTTTTAATATATACAAACTTATTTAACAAAATCTTAAATCATAGGTATAAAGTTTAATTTAAAAAATTAAAAGTTATCTCTACCAAACTATGAGTATCGAAAGTTTTTGCATCTCTTAAGAAATATTTTATTAGTTATAGAATTATAATTCATATAATTCTTTTTCAAAAATAAAGTAAAATAATAGAGATTAATAATGATAAATATTTATAAATATAACAATGTTCATCTTGGTTATCTAAACAAGATGAAATCGTGATATAGATAATATCTATATAAGTACTTATTCCACATAATATAATATAGTAATCATGTATTGATCACCAATAATTATATAGGTCACGTAATTAAACTAAAATTAAAATTTCTCTTTTTTTTAATTTAACTATTTTAAGAGGGAAAGAATATAAAAATTTGTGTAAATAATATTCAAGAAAATTTAAGCAAATTTCATAATCTTCATCTTTCAATTAAAAAATTTAGTTAATAAATTACACATGATGTTATATATTGTACATTGCAAAGATATTCAAAAATATTTTATTATGGTGAAAAAGTTATTTTTTATAAAAATTACTATGTAATTATGTTTCAATATGGATTAGTATTAGGCCTTGTGAAGTTATTAAGAAATTAATTAAATACCAATGCATGTAATTACTGTAAATATTGCAAATAAATACTCGAAGAATTATATCTTCAATGAATAAAATATTAATTATAAATAAGCAATAATATTAATTATATTATTATTGACGATGCACGAGTGTAGAATTGGGAAATTTATTAGACCGAATTTCTCTTTCGAACTTAATTTATTGTGGCATCATTGTATGATAATTTAAGAAAAGAGAATTGCGCTACGCAAAAGAAAACCCGTATGCAATCGAAACGAAAGCAGCTAATTACTTTCAGTGACTGCCTAGACAGCTTAATAGAAGCAAATAACATCTTTATATTTTTTCACTTTCTGTTCCTTCTCGCTTTCATCTCTTTACAATGTTTTCGTTTGTTAAATCTCTAAACGCCGCAATTTGTTTTTAAATTTCTAAAACCAGAGGTAAGTCACGTATTATCTATTCCTGGTATTACTATCCTTGACACGGTTCCTAGTGATCGTTATTTTAGGCGATACCCTCAGCATAAAAATCTCTTATATACCAAGCAAGAGAAAAGAAGTAAAAGAGAATGATAGAGACAAAAAAAGGTATTTATAGTGAGAAGAGTGGAAAGAAGAATGGATAACGAAGTGCTATACGACATATGGGGCTCGCGCACGCTTGGTCTTTGATCGAACACATAAATTTTCCCTGTTGCACGTACATGCTCTTGTATTTTCGTATAAATATTTACAAAAATAAATATATTTTACTTGAGGGAAGTAAAATATCTGATCAAATATAATCATAGGCAATTGTGGGTTCAACTTATCCTTTCTTTCTCAATGCTCGACTTAGGTCCTTATTTGACCCCTCTTTAGATGGATAATTCTTTCCAACTTGGCAGCCTTGCATACGCGATTCATATGCCAAGTTTCAGTTGAAATTACGATTTTCGCCTTTTCATCGCTAACAATTATAAACTATTAGAAATAAATATTATTTATTCAGTACGGGAATCTGTTTCTGTCTTATTAAAAAAGTACTACTATTTTATTTGTATATTCTAACAGTGGAGGTGCGAGCATTTAGATGAAAAAAATATTTAATTTATCAATAAGTAATATTTCGTTTTAAATATAAAATCAATTAAAATGCATCGTTCATTTATAAATATGTAATGGGGATCTCTATAATATATGAAAGGGACTACACAAACTTATCAAAAGTATTATACTAAAATAATTTATCAACAAAGATTTATATTAAACTCTACATTTATTCTTTTAAATTATACTAAAAATTAAACTAAATTCGATTAAACATTTAGAAAACATTGAAAAAATTTGTAAATTAGCTGCTATATAAGCTGATGAAATAAAATTAAAAGAAATGTTTTATTAAATACAAAATATCACTTTAATGACGCAAAAAAAGAGTTTCCTGTATTCAATTATCATTGATGATGAAAAATGGATCTCTATGGCAATCGGTCTATTGGTTCAGAAATGAAATGTCTACTTTTCTAAGACTATGTTATATATTTCAAAAAATATATTATATACTTTTAAACTCATCCGGAACCATTATTAGAATTTTTACCGATTTCAATTAATACATTTGAGCTAAGTTTTAAAAAAAAAGTGATTAAAATGAAGCAATAGATACAAGCTGATTATGTTTTATAACAACACTACAATTAAAAAAACTATTGAAACACTACTAAGAATCAGTAAAATAAATAATCTCACCTCACCGGCCCATTAAATTCTTTAGATTATTATCTTTTTCTATTCAAACAATTATCTCTTTTTTGTTAAATTGATTGATATATTAAATTGAGTTTACAGATCAGAAATTTTATTATAGAGGAATTTATCTTCAGTCTGAAAGATGAAGATAGTGAATGTTTCCGATAATATATGTACTTTAATAAATTTACTCAATATATTATATGTTAACAATTTATTAATAATAATTGATTAAATAATCTGATAAACATCAATAAGAACCTATTTTTGTTATATAATGGTCATTCTCTATTTTCACGTTTTGTTACACCGAAGTATATACATTTTCAACTGTGTGCAGTAATGTGTAATTAAGGAGTACATCTAAAAATAGAGAGAAATATGAGAGTTATTAGAGTATTAATTAATTCATAAAATTTTATTAGTTATTAATTTCTAACACTTTCCTTGTCCTATCTTGTATTTTTCCTACTTGTACTTAAATAGATAATTAAGTGATTTCCAAAGTTGGTTACAAAACACATTTTATTATGCATCTAGATAACATGGATATTAGAAGAAAATTTTAAACTTAATAGTGAGAAGATAATGTTTTCATCTAAAACATAAACTTCCAATTTCTTATCGAATATTATAGCAATAAAAATGAAGTCATCATTACATTATCATAAATATTCGTAAGTAATTTTTAAATAGATCTTAATACAAAGATAATCAACATCGTCTTCTTCCTCGAGAGACTGTGTAAAAGCCGTTTCTACAAGAAATTATCGAACGAATAGCTTTTTGTATTCTCTCTGATTGATAACACATTTTGATTAGGCCAACATTATTATTTATAGATCAAAATAAGATAACTAAATAAATGAACTTTTCACAATATTTTGCAGAACCTTTAACATGTTTCTATAAATAATTATAAATAAGTCATTAAAAAGTTAAATAAATTTAATTAAAATATCAAACTTACATAAGTTAATTCTAATTAGTGTATACAGATTTTTATGATTACATAAATATATACTGAAATTAACGATATTTGTATAAAAGACTTAATAATTTCTTGCATATTATATAATAATAAGAGAGTCAAATTTGCAAAAATCTGTACTTTTAATATTTTATACAATTAAAGAATAGAATTTGTAACTTTTTAAGAAAAAACTTGTATAATTCATTAATTATTAATAAAAATTTAAAAGTGTTAAAATAAGAAATTAATTTCTTGTAAGTTTCAAATATGAAGTAGTATACCTTAGAAATAAAAAATACAACTATTTTTAATTATTGGCTATCATAAACAGTATTTATTACGCATAAGAAATTAAAGTATATAATAATTTTTATTCAAAACTAGCTACAATTATAATAAAATAAAACAAAATAAATTTAAAACAAGGTGATGTCAAATGCCTAAAGGGCGAATTACCTCTTGCAGATAACGAAACCAACATGTGCCAAATAATTCAAACCTATAAAACTAAGATGATAATAATCCATAAATCGATTTTATTAATGATTCTGATAATAATCATTAAGTTATTAAGAAATTCCTTAACCTGGCTGGCTAAAATTGTAAAGGAAACCTCATTCATATCAAATTAATATTTACTTCACATAGGTAAGTTCAAATTTAAAACCATAAAGTTAGAAATGGTGATAATTGAATTTATTTCAATAATTTGATTTGGATAAATTTATGTAAGATATTGCAAAGTAAAATTATAACTGCACTTTTAATTCTAAAGTAAGTATAATTTATTTTACATCAGATGGAAATTAGGCGTTCACCCACAAAATATTATAAAACGCATATTACAGAATAGATAACTTTAATAAACAGTACAAATTTCGTAAAAAAAAAATTAATCTTTAGATGATTAATAAAGCAATTTATATGAAATTGACATACATTAAAAATAAGATTTTATTTTAATTTTATCAAATGATACATAAACCAAGAATTTTTATACACATTTTAAGCAATTTTTCAAAATTCTATTTTTAATTTTAAGTCTACTTTATGCTGTACTAAAATTCCGTCATCAAGATTATTAGTAACATACTCGTAAGCAAATAAATATATTTAAAACGAATAATTTTTTTCTTTAATAAAAACTTCAAAATCAACTTTAATGTATATCTCAATATTTAATTTATATTTCATCAGATTTAAAAAAATTAATAATAAACGACTGTATTTTCTGTAGCACAGTAAATAAAAACATTTATTTTAGTTTTTCATAAATTTATATTAATTTTTTTTACATAATAAACAGATTTATTTTTATTTACAGTGATAATTTACCATATCTAATAAATCTCTTTAATATAATTAAAAAAACCCAATTAGACTTAATGAACTATTTAAACATTAAATTAAAGATATTTAAATAGAAACTTATATTGATAATATACTACATTATAAATTCTAAAAATCGGTGTATTCTCAATAATAAACATTTCTTTGAAATACCAAGAAATTTTTAACCATGCATTACAAAAATATAAAAAAAACATATTAAGACTAAATAATTAAAAAATAGATATCAAATATATATCAAATTCTATTTTTCCGGCATATTGGCCTTGACCAACCTGTGCTGTTCTAAAATTTTGTTTTGATTATTACCAATTTTTTATCTTTATATATTTTACCGTATTATTTTCTAATAATCCACCTTTCTCAATTTGACACACACATATATATTTTCTCTATATTTGACATATTCCTTCACTGTGATGTTTTCTTCCCCAGTTAAGATTTTGTTTTCATAATTGATTGATCTCTTTACCGCTTTATCGTTTACATTATTTCTTTTAGTCTCTAACATAATTATACTGTCTACGGTATTTTATCTAGACCCCGATACCATTAAATGTATTTGTTTACACTTTTTATATTTTTAAGCTGCATTCTCATCCTCATACTACATCTTCATAAAGAATCAAATTTTCGATTAATACATCGATAATCTTCATTCTAATGTACAGATCTTTTTGAAATTTCTTTCTTCAATACTCCATATTTTCCCAATTATTAAATTAGCCTTCTTTGCTAATATTTTTTGCGTTTGATTTTTGTGTCCTTCTGCTATATCGTACCCTAAGTAAGAATATTGTTTTACCAACTCTATTTTCTTTTTTTTTCAGTAAAATATTTCGTTATTTTTACTTCCTTCGTTTTTATATTTCTTACATTTTATTATTTTAGTTTTCTCTGCGCTAATATCAAACCCTTTATTATTTAGACAATTTTTCAGTAACCATAACAATTCTCTTAGCTCCACTCCACTCTTACTTAGGATTGCTATATTATCCATATATATTTTGCTTCTTATTCTGGAATTTCCTATACTCACATTGGAAGTTCTAGGTTACTTTAAATAGTCCTCTAACTCTGATATACCTGTGTAAAATAGAATCGGGCTCAGAAGGAATTCCAGCCTGACTCCTTTTTTAGTTTTTATTTCATCGATCATTTCATTTACCATGATCTTGTTGGTGGTATGCTTGTAGATTTCTTTACAGCATTCTGTTAGATATTTTTCAATATCCAATTTTTCATTCTTTTTTAAATTGACTTTCTGTTCATATTTTTGAATGCTGCTTTTAAATCCACAAAACATAGCGATAATTTTCCCTATTCTTTTTCTAATTGGATGTCAATTACAGTCTTAAGAGTGTATACAGCATCTATTGTTTTTCTACCTTTCTAAATCCATATTGTGTATCTATATACAAGTTTTTATCTTCCTTATATTTTTCCATTTCATTCTTTCCTTTTTTAAATGTAGGGATAATTAAGCCGTTTTTCCATTCTTTTGATATTTTTTCTCTTCTTCCATTTCAACTTATTTATTGTCATCTATATTTATTACAGCTAGTAGTAATTACTTTAAATTAATATTCTATTTTGCTTTTTAAATTTTGAAGAGGTACATCATATAACTCATAAAAGAAAATTAACTTATTTAATAAATTAATTAGAATTAGTACTCATATTGAACAGTTAAGCAAAGCAGAAGACTAATACTGTTTACTCAGGTAGTCGGTTGGTACTGCTTACCATGGATGACATTGAAACATACTGAAGGGAAGTGCTTGGATGTAGGCGGCATTTAGAAACCAGCTAGGAGTGACGTGATACAATTATCTGGATTTTTAAAACTTAATGATTATATAAATAACAACCAAAAAAAGATCAGATTATTTAGAGACTGGTTTACAAATCATTAGAAAGAAAGCCTACTAGCTATTATCTAAATAAAATCAATACTGATATAAACGAAAACTTTACGTTATTATACAGAGAATAAAATGAACAATCATTTTATATGTTATTCTCCCGCTTTTGCAGCACATAATAAGCTAAAGAAAATGAGAAATATCTCCCTTCATTCATATTATTTTCAGAGATTAAAATCCCAATGACAGCCATACAGTTCTTCAATACTATTGTTAATATATTTTTGATCAGTAAACTTGACCTGAAGTATTTTTAATATTTAATAGGTGAAAACTTTAGTGCAAGTAGAGCTTGTATGACTCTTGCCGAAGTTACATTTCTACCATCACCACTAATTAATTATGAGATAATTTGAATAAGTGAGCGAAATTTAATAAACTGCACAAACTTATTAAATTAATAATATTTCTTTAAAATTAGTGTATTTATTGTAAGTTTATAATTTATCATATTGTGAATAAATACAATATCTTTCATAAAAATTTTTTCTGTTCTGAACGTACTAATGGCTAATTTTATAATCAAATTATAATTGTACACCATAAGAATTTTTTTTAAAAAAAGTAGTAATAGTAAATATTTATCAATAATTTATTAATACATTAAATATAAAATTAAATATAATTTAATATTATGTGTCACAATAGTCATTTTTATTTTATTTTTTAATCAATAATCATTCGTGAAATCAATAAAGATAATAAAACTATGACACTAGCATAAAATAATTTTATGTTTCAAATCGAAATAAAAATAGAGTCATAAGAAATTCAGCGGAGTATTAAAAAATTTTAGCATCGAACATATAATTATTTTCAGTAGACATATTTGTAAAAGATATATATAAATTTAAAAAAAATTTATATTTCTTTATATTTTCTAAAATACAATTACTTTAAAAAGAAGTTATAAAATCAATTGATATAAAGAATGTATTTATTATAAATCAAAATTTTTAATCAATATTGTTTTTAGTCAATATCAAGTATGCTGGATACAAATTTTTTATAATAATTTTTAATTATAGATTTGTTTTTCATATTTAAAAAATATTTATTCATACTGATATTCATTAAAGAAATTTTCTTTAGAACTAAAATATCGTTTGAATCAATTTATGATGTCGGTCTTATTACGGACGTAAGAATGAAAATGAAACAAATATTCTCTTTTTGTACCAGATCAAAATATAAATCGATAAATTGGAAATTCATATATAGTATGTATGTAAAAAGAAATATAACAGAAGAATAAAAATGTAATAAAATACATAAGAAGGAAATGATGAAAAGAGGTATGCAACGTTATGATAAAGTTTAAATTGTATATTTAAATTATATATATATCATTTATAATATCAACGATATAATATAATCTAAACGAAAGATTGTTTTCTTTATGAATTTGTTTTCTTTATTGTATTCTTTATATACTGTATTATTAAATTATAATGGTAGAATATGCATATGTACTCATAGTAGAACATAAAATATTGTGTAATATTCATATTAATAATGAGTTGTGCCTTTTTTTTCTTGAATTAAACAAAACACTTTTTTATACTAAAAGTCAAAGTAGTTTATATATCGATCGGAGTCGGTACTAAATGAATCTAATATAATTATACTACAGACGAATAAAGCATGATGATTCTGAATGATAATATTAGTAAGACAAATAAAAAATTTCATAAAAAATAATCAGTAGAAAGGAAAAAGAATAATCGTAGTAACAAAAAATAAATAAAAACTTAAGAAACGTCGATACAGAAATTATGAGAAAATAAAAAGTTTTTCCACTAAACCCATTCTCTTATAAATTTTAAATATAAGGTCAATATTTTTTTGTATAAAAATTTATAAATAGACTATCTTGAATATAAATCAAAAGTAGCAGATTTATATTCATGTTTTTGACTATTTATACTTGTCAATTAAAGATCAAAGAAATATCGTTATTATCGATAGGTTTATTTAAAAATCAGTCTTAATGTTAAATTGCAAATTAAATTTCATACATCTCTATTACAAATTATTAAAAATTCAGGATGTCTTACTTTTTAAATACAAATAAAGACAAATGAAAAACTAAATTAGAAAGATAAATTATGAATATTTAAAGACTTAAAAGCGATATAATAAATATTAATTTTGAATGTTTGTACAAGTTTACTAGTTTAGTTTCATTTAATTATTTAAGTAAATATAAATTATTGTAGTATACGTAACATTAAATTTTAAATAAAAAATTTATATTTAAATTTTATACTTAAAAGTATACACATATAAGATTAAACGTAAGATTTACATTTGTAGATTTACCACCATTTTATACCTTATGTCCAAAAAATAATTACACTTTGATTTCAGTTACAATCTCCATTAATCAAGTTCATTCTTGTTTGTTACCTAATTACTCATTATCTTTTTTGACACTACTTACATTTTCTTCTGTTATCGAATGTCTATTCAATGTTTTTTGTTTCCCCCTTATTTATTGTTTATAATTCTATTTTTCATTAGGTTTTATTTTTGCATTTTTCTTTTTAGAAATAATATTAAATAACTCGCTAATGTTTCTTTCTCCTTTTCAACGTTTTCTTTCAATCTTTTAGGCCTGTTTCTGAATTTTTAAAGTTCTTAATAATGTTCTTCATTTATTCTGACCCGTTATGCACAATTAACACGTTTTCTCCTTTTTCGATAAGAAGTATTTTTTGCTCTTGTGTTATTATCCGTTCTATATCAGATAAGAATTTCTATTCCTTTGCTTCATTTCTATAAGCGTAATTTAAGTGCTCTACCCCTTCCAGTAGTATATATTTTATCTCTAGTGAATTTTATTTTAATCAATTTTTTTTTATTTTACGTTCATGTGCGATTACTTTTATCACTGCTTTAATTTCTATCCTGTATCCAACATGATTATATATACAGATATATTGCTGTAAATATCTGACAGGATTTATTTTATATCATTTCTTTATATTTTTTTACTACGTAATAAGTTTTGTAGTAATAAGTATATCCAGATTTTAATTAGTACGTCAAATGGTTTTAGTTTAATTTTTACATTTTCCTTGAACTATCACTTTTCTACACTCCAAACTCTTTTTAGTAGTCTCTTAGTTTTTTCTGTCTATAACTTTACTATATCTTTTTAGATATTATTTTTTTAATAATCACATCTTTGATATGCGAATCTTTTTACGATTTCTCTATAACTTATATGATACATAGCTTATACGATAGCTTTCTTATATATTATGCTGAAAGTATTCTTTGTATCCGTAAAGTCAAGAAATATAGTACTCTACTCTTTCTGTAGTTTTTTTCTATCGCAGTTTTGAATAAATAAATAATATATAAAGTGTTTTTTACATTTTAAAATCAAATTATGCTTCAGCCAAATTTTTGTCAATTTTTTCATAACCTTATCTATCCTATGTTTAAAATTTTTTTGCATATATTTTATTGAGATAAAATATTTCACACCAAAATTCCACACTTCATTAACTTTAAATTTATTAGTTAGAGAATTTACGACTCTCTGACTAGACTCATTTATTCAGTGAATTTACGACTTACGGACTAATTAATATTAAGCATCAAACTCATTATTGGAACAATAATTACTTAAAATTTTGTAAAAAAATACACGTATAACCTTTTACTTTCTCTTTAAATTTTATACAATCATATTAATGTCATTTATATTGCCTTATATACACTGTATCATCGGCATCTTACACTAATTTAGATTTTACTATTACTGTAAAAATTAATTTACCGTCAATATTGCTTATAAAAATCATAAATATTAAATTTTCCTCATCTAGTACAAGACCTCCTTCATTTAATCTACATACATATTTGTCTTCGTAACCTTTGTTTGTAAGAATCACTATTTATATATTGTATGTATGTATTCGTGAATTAATTCTTTTTAACAATTATATCATCGCTGTTTATCTTGTGTGTACGTTTTGTGTTTAAGTCCAGGCGTAATTGCACTTATTTTTTAATTATTTAATCATTTTTAGCATAATTATACTATTTTTATTATTGTCCATATTATTTTAGCACATTTCAACTGAATTAAATAGTTATATACATTAGACTTGCAATATATTAAGCGTAATATTTCTATATATCATTGTTACCATTAGTTTTTTATTGTAATTGGCTCTAACCTATTGAAATCGTCAGTGCAATTATTAATGTAAAAATTAGTATATAATAGAAGTAATTAATAGAAATTCTAGAAAACAAAAAAGGAATCTCATCAGTTCAAATTTTATTTATATAAAATTTTTCCTCTGCATTTACAGAGGTTTGATAAAAAGAGGCTTCTTATTCAAACAACTTGAAACAAACTCTTCTCAAACTCATCAACAATCCCAAGGCAAGCAGCTATATTACAATAACACAGCTAAAGAATAAAAAAAGAAACTGTATGTAGTGGGAGTAACTCATGATATGTGGGATTGCTTCTTCACATATCTCGTAGCTAGAAGATTATACCGAGTGACAAGAGAGTATTGAAAGACCTCTAACGATAACTTCTCACTCTACCCTCGATTTGACAACCTCGAGGTCTTCATAATGTTTTGAGTTAAAGCTCTGAGGGCATTGAGCGCTCAGATTCAAACTTCTGGTTTAATCTTAAGAAATACCTAATAAGAGATCTATATCTCATGAGGCCTCTCAAAAATCTACGACATCGGGAAAACTCTTCCCGGCAATCAAGTGGAAATTTCATTTGCGATTGCTGCAACGAGGATCATTTCATAAACAAATGTACTAAATTTAAGAATCTTGTTGCAGTAGTAAGTGACGTTGTGTTAAGAGACAAAAATTTGTACTAAAACTGCTTGAGATGCCACAACGCCCAACTTAAAACAACTAGAGTTAGCCGATCCTGAGTACTTAACACCATAAGAAGTGGACATCATAATTGATGCGAATTCATATGAGCAAATCATCAGACCGAATATTATCAAATATTTAGCATAGATACCCATTGCACAGTTATCCATTTTTGGATGGCTGGTGATCGGTCCTATTAAGAACTCAAGAACAGAAATCATCACGATTCATCATGCCTCAAAAATGAAAAAGAAGAACTCGTTAGATGAATTACTAACCAAGTTTTGGGTACAAGAAGAGGTACCTTCATAAACTGTTCATCAATTAATACCTAAAAAACAATGGTGTCAAGATTCATCATTAAGGTACATCGTCCGAATAGCACTAAAATTATCAGTGAACACTCTAGATAATTCATATTATTTCACACATAAATGCTTACAAAGCTTCATCAAAAGACTTTCAAAGAAAGAAAGTTATCGTAGACAATACAACGAGTTCATGATCGAATATAAAAACCTCAAGCACGTGACGAAGGCTACCCCAGTCTGTTATTGGAAAAATCAATTTTATTTGCTTATCACGATGAAGTTTAAACAGATGGCACATTCACTAAAACTAATTAAAAGTAGTTATTAGAATTCAATGGCTGCTGCTCCACAACATCAGTCTACTCAATCAATGACATCATATACACAAGAGTTAATCTACACCTTGATATCTCAGATGTTCTCGTTTGATAAGGCAAAATCGATATTTATTTGCCACAGATATCATAAAGATGTACCATCAATTAAAGATTCATTAAAATGATTGGGACCTTCAGAGAATTTTTTGGGTAGACGAATATCTCAATGAAGTACCTATACCTATAACGGAATGCCTTATAGTCTCAGAAGTGAAAGAATATTTAAACCGTTAGGTTTTGTCTCACCTGTCATAACAAGAGAAAAACTACTCGTGCAAGAGTTATGGTTGCATAAGCTCCAATAAGATGAAACATTGTCATCCCCATCACTTTTCAAGGTAGCTAAGCATTAGGAATGAATTCATGGATTTGATTAACATCTCAGTTCCTCGTTATTTACAAATAATAAGTAACTCATCAGCTGAGCTACATGGTTTTTCCAATGCATCACAACTCACAATAGCTGCAGAAATTTATCTATCTGTTCACGACTCAAGTGGTACCACCTCAATACTCATCAACACAAAGAGACAAGTAGCATAGATCAAGATTTTGTGAGAAACAGGGTTGCTCAAATTCAAGGACTAACTTCAGTATGCGCTAGATGGAATACTAGGCGACGTCACCGCCAAATTGAGCCTTCTTCACTGTCGAGACTTTCCGGATGTGATAAAGGTGGTAGAGACCTATTACGGAATATGGTAAAAGAAAAACAGTCGAAGATGAGGTACGCCCAGCTGACTGAATACAGGGAATTCTACGCACCATTGGAGGAAGACCAAAAGCGACCTAAAGAGTCCAGACTAAGGCAAATATTTCAACTATGGCATAAAAGGCCACAAAGGATGAAAATGTCTAATAGGCCAAGAAGGACCCTGATGTTAAAAAGAGCTGGGTCACCATTCCATTAAATATAAGTACCGGCAAGTATATCATATGAATGAACCTATGGAGGTCGGTCCAGAAGCAGCATAAAAACAAATACATAATGAAGCCATACAGGAAGAATCTGAAAGGGTTCGGCGGGGCTCTAATCAACGCAGAAGGGGATGTGAACATCGGCGGCATCCGATACAATATAGAGTTTGTCATCGTCCAGGAGGACACCGTTATCGAGGCCGTCTTCATAGGAGATCGCATCAGAGATCAGAAACCCCTGATTCTTGATGAGGAGAAGACGATCTTTTACCCGCGTTTTCTCGGTACCGAGTACGTTTAGAAGGTGAAAATGAAATGACGGAGATCGCGCGAGCACTCGTAAAAATTCCAGTTCTGTATGTGAGAGGGATCAGAGAATCATCTCATCGAAAATTACAACCCGAAACGGGAGGAGAAGATGCAGATTCATTAGCGAACCATCATACGTCATAAAAGATAAAACGTAGTATCACAGTCAACCACGATGATTATCACTTAAAATGAGAGAAGTTGATGCGCGAATCCGGATAATAGTACATAAATTACAAAAGGGCAAACGCACTAATGGTCCAATAGGCTACCCCAATGCCCATCATCGGCGACATACTAAGCAGCTTCTCCGAAGTAATCGTCTACTCGAAGATCGACTAGGAGAAGGACATCGAGAAAAGATCCTGCTTCTGACACCAAGGCGACGAAGAAAAAGAAGAAAATAGACTCTCCCGAGGAGGTCTAATCGTCCAGGGAGGGATGAATTTTAGGACGGCCAGTTGAGGGAATAGGGAAGGGACCTAAAATACTGACAGAAGAAAACCGCTAGGACAAGCGGAGTGGGGACCGGCTGAAGGAGCGAGTCTTACTCCCGGGACGTACCGGAGTACATACAGTCGTACAGTACTAGATATACATATATAGGAGTGGGTATAGTCAAACCAGCGTACATGATGTATTAACTATTTTGTAGAAATAAAGACCATTGTTAATTATTATTAATAATCTATTATTATTAAGATATATAATAATTTTTTAAAATATATATTTGTATGAGTTTTTTAACGAGATTTAGAAAACTTTCGCATCTTAATTTTAGAAAAGGAATTAAGGGAAATAACCAGGAGGTAAGAAGAAATATAAAAACATGAACGGGAACAAAATTTTTGCATTATATGAGGTGAGAAACCTTTAGCATCATAAAAAAGAGAGTAATAAGAAATAAATAACGAATATTAATTAGACTGTTCATTTAAAAAATTGATTCTATTGTTTTTATAATTATTAATTTTTGTAATTATTAGAATACATAAATTTTTTTTGTTACTATTTACGATTAAAGAAAATTGTGAAAATAGACAATTCTTTGTTGACACTTAACATTATGAGTTAATTATAAGAAAAAATATCAAGATATTTATAAAAAAAAACCAAAAAAAAACATAACTCAGCCACCTGTTTTACGTATTCTTTGAGTCAACTTAATCAATGAGTATCCAGTATGTGTAAAATTATATATATATCAATATGTGAATGGTTTATTTATTACTCATATGCATTGTATATAATTTAATTTTTTTCATAAACTATTAAAATTCTAAATATTAAATTAAGGAGATTAATGTTTCTTTTTTGAGCTCAAAAAAGCTATAAGTTTAAAGTTATCTAAGTAGATAATTTTCAAAAGTAAACAATTAGATTTATTCAAAGAATAAAATCACATATCTATAAAGTAAGTTTTTACTAAAAAGACTTAGACAAATATTAAGCCTAATCTGAATATTCGTCTACTGAGTTTCAAAAATACGTTTCAAGAAGTTATGCAAAGAATCACCGAATACAATTTCAATTGTTTACAACAATATAAGCAATAATTCTAACTAATAATTGATCTTATGAATTATTAGTTAGATATGATAAATAGTATATATATATTTTAATTAGATAAAATTTTTAGTTTGTATACGTATAAATAATACTTTTATATCAAGTAAAACTAAAAATATCATTATTTGTAAAAATTTTATTTTATTTATATTTTACTAACATCAATCGAATTGTTTAATTTTGTTGATATTACTAGAGAATGATTGGAGCAATGCCAGCAGTCGCTGTTCGACATGAAAGACGTCGACAGGAAAATAGAGTAAAACGTCCGAATCAACTGTATTTAGGAGGTCACTGGACTCAACCTTCTCAAGCATCTCCTTTAACACCAAATTCTTATATTCAAAATAAACATATCGAGAATCTTCCTGAAGTTTATTTATGTGGAAAGGTACTATGATTACTGTTTATACATTTATTCTACTATATATTATGTCGATAAAATCATTTAATTTAAAAATTCAAATTTGTTCAAGAATATTAGAAAGCGGTACCTCTGGCGTCACCTGGTGATCTATAATAAACCATTGATTATCGATAAAGATTGCTCACCATGTGACGAAAAAGAGGGCGCAATTGGACGCGAGCGCGTCGATCACGCATCAATAATCAATCAGTGCGATCGACCACCCGCGAAGTATAATCAACTACATTCACGCCCTTATTTCAAATATAATTAGCACGTATGATTCGACAATGTGTATGACGCGCATTATTATTGACTTATCGTTGCCCAATTAATTTTCACCACGCGTGTCTCCTCTAGTCGTGATAAGTGCTGAATTCGGTATGCTCTCAGGAGTTGTTTACGACACTTCGCTGTCACACAAATTTTTTTGTTACATTTAATTGATCAATTCAACCAGTATTGTTAAAATATTCATTCACACAGTTTAATCAACAACAGTACATCATCATCCAATCTTACAGTATATCATCATATATACAATATTAAAAGTGAACATTCACACATTCATATAGCAAATATTCAAATAGTTCGAACATCACACACATACATTCACTCCATAATTAGTATATTAAGTTCATTATCGTTTAATTCTATTACAATTAAGTACGTTTTTAGTATTTATTTCTATTTAGTATTCTATTTAGTATTTATATCTATTCAAATTAGTGTTTAATAATTATTTATAAGTGTATTATTTCATAAGTGCGTTACTTGTAATCCTGTTATTCACCGTTTTTATTTTAAGTTCATTTAATTTAAGTTATTATGTAATTTGCGATGTTGCTTAAGTTTATATTGTAAGTATAAGATTTAAGAATATATTTTTGTTTAATTATTGTTAGTGTGAGTGTTGTGAATTATTATTTTTCATTATTACCACTTATTGAAACTAAATTCAACTGATCATTTAATATAAATAAACATAAATTTTAAGGATCTTACAGTAAGTTTTTACTTAATAATAAAAATTATAGATCCACTTTTAACAATGTAAATGTTTTACCGATATTACGACCATAAACATGTGTTTATGTAGTGATATTCATCTAAGATTCTTGAAGAGAATGTATATGGAACTTGTGAGAAAATTTTGGGCCAACTTTAATAAATAGCTATATAAGTATCTATAATAATCATAAAAACATAATTTTAAATCATGCCTAATCCACTCATAAAGCTATCATTGAAAATGCATACTACAATAATAATGACTGGGTCAGGTATTGATTGATGATTGGAAAACAGTTTCTTGTTTTGTCCTATACCATTGTATTTAAACTTTTAAATAAAATCAATCTTATTCAAAAGAATGAAAGTAGATACAAAAATAGAGTAATTTTCTCCTGTTTGACACATCTGCGTTTCGAACTCAAGGTCATTTTTATTATCATATTTATAATCACTATTTTTGCTAAAATTTATTAAAATTCGTATATGTATGTAAAAAATTTTAAGCTTAGGAATTCGATTCTAAGTTAAAATGCGGAATGTGACTGTCAGTGCCACATCGTATCATATTATATAACCAAAAAGTCGATAGCTACATACTTGTGTGTGTATTTTTATATTCTTATCATATATAATAACTCTATGTACTGTAACTTATGTTAATTCTGACTACAACTAATACATTTCATCTCAACTCTAAAAAAAAGTAACCCATTCGCTGAAATACATACAAATGGCTAAAAAATAAAAAATATGAATTTTACTATAAAGATCTATTTTTTAATGAAAAATGGTATTGACTCATTTTTTTTTTCGATTGTGAATCTTTTAAGTAAAATCATTTAATAAATAATTTTTCGAATAAATAACCAACATTATGACGTCTCCCGGCTGACAATACTCAACTAATCGACGGAAATATAAATCCTTTTTTTAAACCACGTGCAAATAAAAAAAGAAGAAGAATGAAAATTGTATCGGATCATACGGTACGTTTTGGAAATCTCGTCACCGTTTCAATTTGAGAAACCTCAATTGCCCATGGGATTTTTGGAACGTTGGCACTAGCGCGTGGGAGCAGATATTCCTCAGCACCGCGACGGTGATAGATTCCCATTGACGAGCTGCAGCCTCGGTAGCTTCTTCCACGAAAATAACCTTGACGACGCGCCGTATATCATGCCATATAAAAAAATGGTTATATTTCCATACCTAATACAGAGTTTATCTATAATAATAAGTCAGTAATTACGTTTAAAACTTGTAAGACAATTATATAAGTTGAAAATAAATAATGCAGCAGTTATTGGCAGATATTTCTTCAAAAAATAAATAAACTTACTAATATGTTTTCTAAATATAAAAAAATATTTGAAAGATTCTAAATTTTCAAAATAATCTCATTAATTTTACAATGAACTCCAGATTTTATATTAAAAATAAGATTAAAATAATAAAATTTCCTACTGAATTATCAATTTCAAACTGTGAAAGTGACCTTATTCTAACAGCTTAATTAACTTTAGTGTATGCAATGACTCTTGTTTAATTACAAAGATATACATAAAACTTATACATGTATAAGGAGTATGTGGACTTCAAAGAATTTATTTTAATAAATCTACTTCAATTTTATTTCGTAGAAGTTATTTAATAATTAAAATTTTACAATAACTTAATTTTCGTGTTTTATTCGAATTTTTTTTTTAATTAGTGAGTGAGGCAGTAATTTGAGAAGTAATGAGTAATGGAAGTATCGTGGTAAAAGAAGAAGTGAGTAGAGAGAAGTCCCGTTTGTCGATAGTGCCTTTTATATATTTCAAGAATTCGGATGTTCTCATAAAAATTGCTAATTTAATGTTCTAGATAAAACGCAACGAGTATCGAATATGATATTCAGCTGATTAGTTCTTTTTTTAAATGAAGAGTATTACTATTTCAAAATTCAATAATTCACGAGTAATGTAAAAAATTGAGAACATGATATTCGAGTGCTTAGCAGCGGTAAGTGTGGAAATGTGTCGATTTTACAATGTTCTGACATTTCCGAATGCTTTCGTGTTATTTGAGAAAGCGCAGAGTGTGTATGAATGGTATATATGTATGTAGGTACATTACACATGCATGAAATATATACATAACATCTAAAAATATATATAAATGCATATATCATAAAAATATTAAAGTTGAGCGCACTTTTTAATATGCTACACAAACATATGCGTAATACATGCACATCCATATTCATCCATATTTTCACAAGTACATATATTGTAATAAATCAGGAATGAGGATTTCTTGGATTAGAATACTTCACTTTAGTTCTACCTCTTGTTTAATAATTTTAGTTAACTATAATGATTTTAGAATAAAAATGTAATTTGAGTTCGAAAATCGTTTGTAACTGTCACTAATGGTTTGCTCTCAACGAATCTAATGCAATGATCTTCAACTAATGTATTGTAATACTAATATATAATGATTTCTTGCTCTTGAAAAGTATTCGCTTTTATATGCTTGAATAATAGTATAGATATCAATTAGTCATTCGTAGACGAATGATAAAAACAACTTTAATTGTTAGGATTATTAATATTATATTATTGATTTACTTTCAAATAATATTTTATTCAAAGCAAATAAATAGTCATTGAATAATTTTAGAATTATTTTTGTATAGAGATCAACAACTGCATAGAATTTAGATGCATGAGAATTTTCAGTGAGTAGTAAACAATATATATAATAATGTGTAAGCGCGTATTAAATAAGATAATTACAGATTACAAAGCGCATGTTACAATCCGTAAGCACGTAATACATAAGATAATTAAAAAATTACGAAGAGCATATTTCAATGCATAAGTGCATAGTACATAAGATAACCAGTAATGGCTTTTTTTAGTGCCTAGTAAACAAGATAAATAACTGTTTACGAAGTGTAAAGTACGCTAGATAGACAACTATACAAAGTAATAGATAGTATGCTTACTTTCTTGATACAAAGTTTGATGAACGTAGAAAAGTCAGGTACAAATATGCGTAAAATTCGTAGTTTGTGTGATATAAATGTACATTAGTACATTGCAATATATACAAAAGTGCATAATTTATATACTTTTATATATTAGTTAAAATATGATTTTTCCAATTTTTTTAAGCTACCTCTATACATGACTATAATGCTAGAATTCTATGGTTTTGAATTCATGTCTATAGACTTATAAAAAAGAGCAAAATTTGATTTTTTCACACTAGTATATCTATTATTGCAAAATGCAACAACAATAAAAATGCAACTCTGCCTTCTTATTCATGTACTCAACAAGAATAATGCTAATTTTCCTTATTACACGAAATTTAACTGCTCATATTGGGAAATAAAAAAAATGTAACTATTGAATAAATTCACGTTTTTTATTTTACCCCTTTTGATCAAGGAAAAGCAAGAGATTTAGTGGTAATTTAAATGAATAGGTAAGTAAAAACTTAAACAAAAGAAAACAACAAAACTATATATTTGTGGCGTATACTTTAGAATATTTACTTTTACTTGTAAGTGGCGGGCCGGATCGATGTTGCTGCACGCCGACAATTCGGCACGCATAAGATATACAAAGATCGGGTGTCCCGCGTCGTGTCGAGTATCGACATTATTATTTAAACTTTAGAAATAAGAATTAGATATAAGTACGCGTAGTGTTTTGCGTTTTGTAGAAAATAACACAAAGGAGCCTGCGGCCCTTTTGCCGACGGCCGAGTCAGTTACAATCGTGCAAGCGACTCGATGGCACTCGCGTTCGGCTCTCGTATATTATACATATAATATAATATACCAATTGTACAAACGGCATTAATAAATAACTGTTCATGAAGTAAATAACGTATTGATTATTTACCTAATAACTAAATATTTATGATGGTAAAGAATGAACTGAATGTAACCGCACTTATAACTATACGCAATTAATTTTAATTATAAACTATGTGATTAAATACTAACGCACTTAAACTATGTTAACTTATATCGAACTAATAATTATAAACTAACTGAAGTAAATTGATCTGTATGTGAGTATCAATGTATGAGTGTGAACGTGTCTGTGTGTATTTCTTTAGTGAGATGTGATTGTTTTTTGTATAAATAATTACGTGTTATGTTGAGTGGATAATGATGTACAAGATAAGACTATTTACTATTATTAATACAAAAAAACCACGTGGTGATTGGACTTTACAATTTATTTATTTTATTTTGTTTGCAAAGCTTTACACGCGTTAGTGGTACAAATAAGTAAAGAAATGCAGACTTGAGCAGACTGAACTTAGTCGAAAATATGAAAAAAGCAGATGCGCGCCCTTTCCATCGATCATAATGCCTAATCAATGATAGACGATCGATTAGCCAATCATAAAAGGTGTCATACACATTGTCAAATGAGATGAGTTATTGTCGTTCAAAAGAGCAGTGCGAAGTTTTCTATAAATCTCGTTGGGGATTGATCGGCCTGATTGGTTATCCACGCGCGATCGATGCGCTCGAGTCGAGTAGCGCCCTCTTTTTCGCCATGTGGTGAGAAGTCTTTATCGATGATCTATTGATTATCACAGATGGCGCCAGAAGTAGCCAATAACGCATTCTCGAAAAGTAACATAACTTAAAAATTATTATATATATTATATAAATTATATATATTTTACATTATCCTTCAAAATATTCTTCTGCTTACAAATATCTTTCAAACTAGTCATATCACAGATATATGTTATGATACAATTTATAATAAAATAAAAACAAATAACGATTGATGAAGAATTAAAATTTCATATTCTGTGCCTTATAGATATCTGGATTACACACTGTTGTAGTTTGTCTTTTACCTTGGAGCAGTTATTTTGGTGGTTGGATTAGTTCAACTTGCACCAGGAGCAACAACATCTGATCATAAATTAGCATTACTTATATCAGGATCTACTTTACTTTTATGTGGTAAATCAAATTTTCAATTATTTCTTTAAGTATATATTTTCAATTGATATATATTTTTATTTAATTTAATTACTTATTTAAATATATATATATTTTAATGCATTTTATCTGTTTGACATTAAATAAATAAAAAATATATAAGACAACTTCGAAGCTGTAGTAAATTAACTGTAAATCTCTAAATGTTGTTTTATGCAAGACTGGCAGATCTTTAATTATAATGATACATCTTGGCCAAATTGCATCAAGCCTGAATTTTATGACCAAGTATTCGATGACTTTCCTCATTGACGTTTTTCATATTTTTCTCATGTTTTCGTACGTCAAAGGATTTATGATTTAAGCATAAATTACTAGCTTTCTAAATCGTCTTGAAACATTAACTAAATTTAAAATTAAGGAGATGGATACTATGTAATAAAAGTGAAATTTCAAAACTTATTATCAGTTAAGTGTTTAAAAACTTTTCGTTAAATTTTGGATCATATTTATTTTCACGCTAGTCTGACAGAAGTATATTATTATTTATTATTGTTTGTATTATCAATATTTTCCTCTAATTATTTATAATTTTATTACTAAGAGTATTTATTAATATTATAGTTAAGTATATTTATATAATATAAATATTAGAGTAATTGAAAGCTAATGTTTAATTTTAATTTATAATTTTATTTTATTTCTGTTTTAGGGCATATGTTTAGCAGGACTTCGATGCTATTTACTTCATTGTGTTGTTGTATCTTCAGAATCTCCTGCATTCTTCTATATCCCATGCAACTGCTGGAAATTTGTCGCAACCGCAAATACATCAAATTTATAAGACCAAAATATCGAATGAAAAGAAATTAGTCATGCTTATATTTAAAATGTTACAATAATTTTGAATTTCATTATTACATTATTACAACGTTAATGTTTTAAGTTACTAGAATTTTTTAAATATAAATTTTTTTATTTAATATTTACAATATTACCTTTTTTGCACTTTCAGAACGTGTATAAATTAATTTTTTTTAATAGATGTACCCGTTATAATTATAATAAATTAAATATTCTAATTTAAAAAATAATAATATAAATAAAATTATACACTACTGAAAGTTTAAGATATATTAAGAAAATAAATAATTGTTAATAAATATATAAAAACATATAGCTCTCTATGTAATAGTACAATAACCAATCTCAACATCATATATGATTTATTGTACAACTAAATTGTAAATTTCTGCGAATCTGGATATAAGTTATACAATTTTAATTTAATGATAGAAATATTCATTGATATATAGATTTATAAAATCAGCTAATATTATTTATGTACATCACTTTCAGAAAAAACTAAATCTTAAGTTTAAAAAGTGATATTTTGTATTATATTATCTCAACAACGTATACCAATTAACTTTTTATATTCAGATTGAATTATAAAATAATTTTCAGTTACTGTTTTGTAATTAATTTATTAGTCATTTAAATACTACAAAAATGTTAAGTGAATTTATATCATTTAAAATAAGTTAAATAATTGTTTAATATAAAATAAGTTAAATAATAATATTTATAAATCTAAATTTCATAATTTATTAAATACATTTGGGATATGACTTATAGATAAAAAGCATTTCAAATTAGTGATCTCTCATTTTGTTCAAAATTGCAAGTGACCATTCTAAAGCAATAATTTATAAAAAATATCCATAAATAATATGTATATAATATATTAATAATTAATTCATAGATAATCTAATACTCATGATTAATTTATTTCTTGTTAAATAAGAAATTATTTACTAATATATAAACATCAAAATGTTATGTTTCTATTTTTTAAATTATTTATTTAATAACAGATAATCAGCAAATGTGTTAACTATTAAAATTAACTCAATAAGGTATCATATTCTATTTAAAAGACTGTTACATTTGTAACGTACTAATGTACTTTTACGCCACTCATACATACATTATATATTACTCATAAAGACACTACGCATTACAGGCGCTGTTACAAATTAACAAACGCCTATACCTTTACGAATAAATTCGAAAGCACTCGTGACAGTCAAATACTTCAATATCTATACATTGTCGCACCCACTTCAAAACTTTTATCACTATTAAGCATATGAATATCAACTTTTATTATTAATATACAAAACATCATTATTCTCGATTTTCAAAACTAGGATAAACTTTTCATTTAAATGTTTGAAGAGCCGAATGTCGTTATTGATAAACAGTGTACTTCTTTTCTAGAACTTCAAAACATATAAAAAACATTTATTAAAAGCGCATTCGGTCACCCAAAATTATATAAAGGAGCTCGCCAGCAAGAAAAGACACACTCAGACTCAGACTCAGCCTTAGACCAGACCGGATTATACACAGACACCGCGACACATATTTTCTAAACTGGATTTTGTAGATAAATAAAAATATTGTAAAATTATTGTAAACTAATAATAACATTAGTTAATATATAATTTCTAAAAAATTATACAATAAAGTCATTTCGAGAAACCTCTAAGTCCACACTCCTTACACATTAATACACAAAAATAAAATATTGTTAAAAATTGGTCATTATTAGTCTTTTTGAAATATAAATCTAAAATGTGTATTAATATGATTATTAAATTATTTAGTGTCGATTTATGTTATTTAATCAATTAATTTTTGGAAAATCTATTTTTTTAAAGTGATCGTATTTAATTAAGACTTCTCAAAATGAAATTTGAGATGGTAAATTTAATAAGGCTATAAAAGTTTTTACAACATATCATAAGGATGTTAAATATAGATAATTTTTTAAATGTCTAAGAATCATATTTATTAATTTTATACTTGATTCTTACTTAATATAGTAGTCATTTTATTGTGGTAATCACTTAATCAATAATTGAATATGTGTTTATACAGATTGTGTTTTTAATTTAATTTTCTCTTTTTTAATTTAATGCTTGTTATACAAGAGCATAGAATTAACTACTCCGTACTTGTCCTAGTAATGAAACAAGATTTTGTAAAATATCAGGAACATAAAAGAATGGTGACAATTTTTAAATGAAATTTATGCAATTGTAAAAAAAATCTAATAAAAAGAATTTAGTTAAATAACTTGAATACAGAAACACGTCTTTTTGTTAATTAAATATGGATCATATAATAAAATATTTACTTAAATTTTTTTTTATATTAAGCAAAATAAGCTTTATCAAATTATCTAAACATAAGTAACTTTAACTGGTACAAAATTTTGTTGGTTCTCTTTTTCTTTGGTAATAATATATGTATTTGTTAGTTTTTTCTCTAAATAATAATTTTTAATTAATGTCTCAGTTGACAAAATTTTATATATATAATTTAAAATATTTAATATAAGGTAAAGTTAATAAAACATTGTTATAGGTTTGATTAAATTAATCTAATGAATTTATTTAACAATTTAATAAAAATAAGTATAATACAATCTTAAAAATTTATAATTAATAAGCCACGATTTTTACTCTTCGAGATGTTAATAGAAAATGAATAAAGTCATAGCATGGTTCATATAAAATAATTGATGGATCTTCTCCCTCTTTCCCATAATAATTTTAAAAAATTATAGGATCATTGTAGATTTTCTTGATTTAATAAATATATGTCACTTCTTTCAATAATTTAAGTAATTATTTATTTAATTTGTACATTCACAATTATTATTATTTGTTTACAATATCTTACAAATTTTATTATTCAAAAAATTGTAACTTGAACTTGTAATTACTTGTGATATTAATTATTTATCGTTATAAAGAATTAGTAAAATGAATTTAATGTGACAATGATTAACACTAAGATTAAGATTTAGTAGAAATAAAATGACGCAGTAACTCAGCCGGATTTGAGCTGGGAAAAGGTCTGACTGGCCATGAAAAGAATTAGTTTTTATGAACTAGGGTTATTAATATTTCATTAATGATTAACTTTCGGAGAGATAGATATCATGCGTTTTAAAGCAAGACATATGTGGTCATTTGTAGACGAGTGAGAAAAATAACCAAGAAATACTAGAACATAGTCTTTCCATAAAATATTTTGAGTATTGATAAATCAGTGCCTAGAATCAAGTTAGATAGTAAAGTATGAAGCGCATATTTCATAAGATAGATAAGAAGACCGGAAGACGATGTGTTAAGTTTTCTTAATAGATAAATTCATACATTCTGAATTCGAAGTTTGAAACGTCCATTTAAACGCATAGTACATATTAGACAAAGTAAAGCGCGACATAATAAATATATGTACAAATCTTTTAATATGCAGTTTGACGCGCGTAAAAATATCGGTACAAAACGTTTCTTGGTGGAGAGGGAAAGGGTAAGAGCATAGTAGACAGATGTGCGCAAGAAACAAGATATGAATGTAATGTACATTACAAGTCCCTACCAAGATTAAAAATACATTTTTTACAATTCATCTTTAAGTTTAAAAATGGATTTAAATTTCGAAATTGTTTTTTATTTTAATCTCGATTCTTCTTCAGAATTCTCTTCGCTTGTTATTTCAATGATTGATTCTAAAGGGATATTTATGTTTTTCTTGTTTTTAAATATATTTGTTTGTTTACAATATTTTCAAAGCTTAAATATTATGTACAATTTGATAATTAGTATTATAAAATAAATAGTGTAAGAGTATGCAGTTACATGTTGTTTTTTCTTGTTATATAATATTTTATCTTCTAATTTAGATAAATCATCAAGTTTGTGACTCGTGAATTCTAAGTTTTCAAGGTTAATATTTGCTAATTTTACTTGTTTTAATACTGGTAGTTGAATTAATTTGCAGTATTTTTTATGCAAAAATTGTCCTTTAATATGTGAAATCTTGGAATACGCGAATAATAATTACTTTTCAAGGAATTTTCTGTTATCAAAACAGTTGTAGGTGTATATGCTTTACATCCACGATGTATTTCAAGAATACCGGAGTCCTGTAATCGAATATCGCTTATTAATTTTGAATTTTTACAACTAATAGTTATGTCTTAAAATTTTTGCAAATTATATGACCAGTGATTTTTCTTCATTAATTTATTTCATATTATTGGATGGCAGATCTATATGCAGAGTTATTTATTGTTTTCTGCATAGGGAGGACACTAATAATAAACCACACGTTCGGTTTATGTATATAATATTTATTATATAACGTATTTATCACCTCGTCACTGTAAAACAGATAAATACTTTTGAAAACAACGGAGTTGTCAGATAGCACGGCGTCCTGTATATAGGCAGAGCTGTACTAGGTGTCAGGGCGTCGACAAGGAGACACCATGTACGCACACAGACGTATCTACTCGTGTGTGTGGCGTCTCTGTGTACTACGCAATAGCTTACGCCAATGTCCAATACACAGATTCCAACACATATATCTTCTTCTAATTTTACAATTTGAATGTCGCAATCTATAGAAATATTAGAGCTTGAAAATAGTAATTATACTTCGCAAAATAGATTATTATTTATGTTCAATACAGGTTTTGATACTTTAGAAATGTGAAATTTTAGCGTTGTTATTCTGCAATCATATAAATTATCGAGTAGTGAATACATAGTTCTTATTAAAGATATTTATAAATATTTTATTGTAGGTTGGATTAAAAATGTAAATGTTATTTTCTTGTTTGAAAGGTACTGGTAAGAGTTGTGTATAAATTATAAGTTGTTTCGGATATTTATTAATTTTTTATTTATAAATAAAACTTGAAGTGTAAATAAATTTATTAATTAGTGAGCATTGTGTGTTTCTAAGCTAAAAGAAGGATAGTGTAGTTCCAAAAGCAACATGCTCATGGTTTTTGCAATCGTTTCAAAAATTTATTAGCTAATTAAATTTTAGGATGGAGAATATTTATTTTAACGAACAGTATGGCATTGATTATGGTATCTACTTTACTGTTTTGATTTTTTATTATAGGAAGAAAATTTATCTAATTATTGAGTCTTTAAATAGATTTTATCTCCCATATTATAATACGTAGGTTTTGCTTTTTTGTCATAATGTTTTATTTTGTTCCTTAGATTTTATGATACTGTCTCTAGTTAGTTTTTAACCTTTTATTAATTTTTTCACTAAGTTCATTAAATAATTGTCATAAGTGTAATTGAATTTAGCTCATTTTTTATAGCAGAGGGAAGAGTTGATTTTATTCCGAAGATTAATTCGTAAAGTGTATAATTTGTACAGCTATATGGTGTAGTACTGAATGAAAAAGAAAAGTAGTCTAGATATGTTGTTTGTTTTGATCAGTTTGTTCTTTATTTAGGTAATGTTTCAGAAAGACTTCTAGAGATTAGTGAGTCTTTTCTATAGCTTCGTTAGTTTGAGGATGATATGATGTGGTTTGAATTTATTGAATCTTGAATAACTTAACTAAATCTGCAAATAAATTAGATGTAAAATCTTTACCTCGGCCAATCAATGTACTGTTTGATATACCAATTTTGCAGATGAATCATATTCATCAATGCTTTAAGTTTCGTGATTTGGTATTGCGTATGCTAGTATAAACTTTGTTAGATCGGTTTATATAGCTAAAGCGAATTTGTTACCTAATCCAGATAAAGTAAATAACGTAATTTTTTGCTGAGAATGTGGAATCTCGATTTTCGTTAACGTTATTGTTAAAAATAATGTTTGTTTTTAAATTTTTTCTTAAATCTTTATATGAATTAATAGATTAATTCTGTGATATTATAAATTTAGTGGATTTAGTATTGTAACATACATTTGTAGATCTTTTTAATTTAGTGGAAATAGTATTATTTATTAAAATAAAATAATTTATATCATCTGAGTTTGAAGTTTTTAAGTAGAGATTATTTATTCCGATTTTAAATAATTCCTTAGAGCCCAATGGTTGTAGAAATTCTACTAAGAGCGTTGGCATTGCAGTTTTTCTTATTTTGTACTCTATGAAAAATTTTTCAAATTTTAAACGCCATTGAAAAAGTCTTGACCCAGGATCTTTTAGATCTACTTACCATAATAATGCTTGATGATTACTCATGATTGATTTTTTTTTAATTTGCTTCCATAAAGATATGATCAAAAATATTTTACGGCCCATACAAAAGTAAGTAATCTTCTTTTGATAGTAGAATAATTTGATTTAGCCCGATTAAAGAGTTCTACCGGTGTATACTATTGATAAATCTTATGATCCGTTCTTTTGTAATAAAACAGAGTGTAATACAAATTTACTAGCATCGTTTGATTGTTAGTATAAATTCCTTTTTGAAATCTGAATGTTGTAAGATAGAAGTAAAAGTTAATTTCAGTTTTAAGTTTTAAAAAACTTCTTACTGTGTATTTGTTCAATGCAATTTTAGTACAAATTCTGTAGTTGAAAATGTTAAAGGATTTGTAATTTGGCTGTAATATTTTATTAATCAATGATAGTATCCTGATAATTCAAGAGAAGATTAAATTCCTTTTTGATTTGTTGAAGCTGGATAATAAACTACTGCTTTGATTTTTTCTGAATCTGGTTATAATCCTTTTCCTATTATACTGTAACCTAAGTATATTATTTAGCCTTTAAGAAATTCACACTTATTTTCGTTACAACTTAAGATTGTGTTCCTGTAATCTTTGAAAAATCTGTCCTAATTTCCTATTATGAGTATCTAAGCAGTCTGCATAAAGTAATATAAATTCTGATAAAGTAAACAATGAATTCCTTGAATCTCATCTAAAGCTTTTTACATCAAGTAAGGGAATCAAGCTATAGAATTTTTTAATCTGAAAGATAATCAATTAAATTCATAATGTTGGAAATTAAAAAAAAATCATTTTTTCCCTTTTCTCGAAGATCCATTTTTATTTGTTGAAATTCTGATGCTAAGTCTAGATTTGCGAAATATTTTAAATTTCTTAATTAATCTAGGATTTCTGAAATATTTGAAATAGAATACGAATATTCAATTGTTTTTGATAACCTATCACGATACTCCGTTTTTTATTTTCTAATGCGTCAAGTTTTTGGGAACAATTTAAACGGTGGGTTTTAAAGCGATTTAGATGATTGTATGATATCATCTTTATTATTTCTTCAGTTTGTTTTTTCAATTCTTTTTTATGGTATTCAGGATATTTATACGTTTTTCAAGCTATGATTTTATCTATGATAGTGTCGATTCAATGAGATAATGTATCTGTGCAGCTCAAAATATATCCTTCTAAGAAAAATATATAGTTGAAATCTCTAAAAATATCTAAAATTTGTTGTCTTTCCTTTAGATTATCCAATTTAAGTTGGATTTCTAAGAGCTTTATTCTATTTAATGAATATTTATTTATTATAATGATTTACGTATTTTCATAATTCTGCATTCTGATGTAAGCCGTTTCATTTCAATGTATGATGTATTAATTTCTATATCATGTTCATTTGTGTTAAATACTTATGTTATCGCTTTAAAGTTTGAATCGATATTGATAATACTTTGATAAATATGAAATCTATTTTCTAATATCTTTTGATTTATTATAACTTCTGTGATATAGGTATTTATAATTATTATCTTGATGAAAGTTTCAGATTTAGCAGGAATCTTGGTGACTTATTTTATTCGAATTAGTCATTTTTCTCGAAATTGATTGAAGAAAAATTCTTTATTTAGAAGATGTATTTAATCAATATTTAATTGAAATTTATTATTTTCTAATTGAATAAATATTTATTGCTTATTAATAATTATACCTAAGTTGGTAGCGGTGTTGTTTCCTAGGGTTGCTTGATATGATATTAAAAAAACTGGCTTTCACGATGTAAAGAATTTTGTTTTATATTATTATTATATTGTCGTTTCTTGCATTCCTGAATATTATGACAAATCTTTTTGTAATAATTGGTGATTTTTATTTTATTTTTCTCAAAATTATTTACAGGTTTATAAAAAGAAGAAAACTCTTAATTAAAAATGTTTAGTTTTCCATAATTAAAATATAATTTATAATTAGGAAGATATATAAGATTCTAAATTTAGCTAAACAATTAATATAAATAAAAAAAATGCGTTTTCTTTAATTTAATTTTGAATTATATATGATAAATTTATCCAATTTGAAACTTTAATCATATATATAATAAACATATAATAATATAAACATATTATTATATGTTTATTATATGTATATATTCATCATTACAAATTCTATATACTTTTATGACAACCGGCTAGTTGTAGATTGTATCTGTGTGTAAGTCAAAATCATTAAAGAAAGTAAATCGGCGTTATTAACATGATAATGAATATGCTGCGAGTTTATAATTAGTCTAAAATAAGACTTATTATTATCTTATCTCAAAATATAAAAATGAATCGCTTACTGCGCATGCTTCATTTCAATGTTCCCTCTAGCATACTAATCTAACCAGTGAAGTTTATTTATATTTTTTAGTCTTTATGTACAAATGGCGTTCTTTAATTTATCAGTGACTATTTTTATTTTTTATACGAATTATTATACAAAATATTGAAAAAAATGATGAAAATAATAGCATTGAACGAAACTACAAGTGATGAAAATGAAGATGAATATGCCAATACACTTACGAAAGAAGCTCAAGTGATTAATTTAATAATATAGTTTTTTCTTCATAACATACTTAACCTATAATATTATTAATTTTATTTTTTTATAGGAACAAGTTGCATTAAATGAATATAATCGTGCGCTCGAATTACTTATAACCAATAAAAAAGAAGAAGCCTTAATTGTTTTAAATGAATTGCTTAATACAGAACTTCTTGATAAAGTAAATAAACCTCAAATAAAAGATGGACGTTCCAGACCAATGGTTTCTCTAAAATACTCTTGTTTTAAAAATGTTGCAAGTATTCAAGCTGAATTACAGAATTATCACAATGCTTTGTGTAACTATTGGGAAGCAACTAATTTAGATGATACAGATGTTGTACTTTGGTATAGAATTGGTCTAATGGCAATCAAAATATCTAGCTTAGATATAGCTTGCTTTGCTTTTAAACAAGGTCTTAAGAGAAACTGCAACCATTGGCCATGCTTGGATAATATTATTACTGTTTTATATGCTATTCCTGATTATATGAATTGTTTATTATATATTTCACTTGCACTAGAAAAAGATCCTACTTATATTAAAGGTTTAGCATTTCGTCAACAAATTTTTCAAAATATTCCTGCTTTTCGAGAATGTTATAAAATATATAATAGTAGTTGGATACAAGATCCATCATTAGATACTCAATATGATCAAGGAATGGGATTTATATTACTTAATGAAGCTAATGAACTTAAACAAAAATGGATACAAATATCGAAAACAGAAATCTCAAAAAGATCTTTAATTGATTTATCTTTAAGAAGAGCCTTATCACAATACTCTTGGTTAGAACTTGGAAGAAGCTTAGTTGATATGTATAAATATATTATTGATAACAACTTAAATTTTATAAGTCACATAATATTAAATGTTTCTCGAGGATCTGATTCAACATTTACAAATGATATAAATAAAACTTGTCATAAAGAATTGTATCAGACTAACAAAATATCAGTACAATCTACTTGTTGCTGTACTAATGAAAATGAAATAGATCCTTGTATTTCATTACTAAAAAACAATTTTAATGTGTCTATAGAAAATAGTTCTGATCTAATCAATGTTAATGAAACACAGAATAAAAATAAATCTTGTTTAAATGAAATTATCATTCTTGAAGAAAATTCTGTTGTACCAATAGAAAAATTCAATATACAAGAATTAAGTATTAATAGTTCTAATATATTTGAATCCAAGAAGGGAAAAAATTATACCAAAAATTTAGATGATAAATATTCTAATGAAAAAGAAATAATAAATAAAAAAGTTTCACAAGAAATAAGTAATGATTTTAGTAACAAACACTTTGAAAATGATGACATAATTATGAAACTAGATGAAAAAGAAAAAAGGCAGAAAGTAAAAAAGCGCCGTAGAAGTTCTCTATGCTTCCTAACACAATGGGCATGGAGTAATAATAATATTAAACGTTCAACTAGAGCAAGAACTTCTGGTCGTAAGGATTATGAGAGAGATGGTGTTTTACTTGAAGAAATTCTTAAACGGATTTTCCCATCTACATTATTGTAATTATTTGTAATGATTTATAAAGTATTTTTATCTTTTAACGAAAATATTTTTTTCTTGATACAAACTTATTATTGCAGGCCTGATAATACCCGATTTACAAAGAAAGAGCTTTTAAAAAATAATGATGATTCAATGGATACATCAGACTTATATAACGTTATTGTTAATAAAGATAGTACTTTCACAGATGATACTAAGAGCACTGAAAGTTCTAAATCAGCTAGTCCTGCTAACGAGTATGTCTATAAATGTACTATTTACTACAATTACTATTAATTACAAATTCTATAATTTTATGAATTTTAAATTTTAGTTGATCATTCTATTCGCTTTATTTTATATTATATTTGTATGTTATAAATAAAAACTTTCTGTCTGATGAACAATTTTCCAAAAATTAATATAAAATATTATAAATATATTAGTATTACTATATAAGTTTTATACAATTTTTTAAATAAATAGAAATTTTACCATGGGTAATGTTATGTGCAATAAAAAAAAAGTATATTAATACATTATAAAAATTATTCATTTAAAATATAGTTTATCTAATTCTTTTTTATAAAATAATTTAGTAACACAATAAATATGATTAAATACAATAAATTATAAAATATATTTTTAAATTTTATAAATAATTAGTAAGTTTTCTGCATCTATAAATAAAAGAAATTTAAGTAAATAATAAATTAAATAAATAAAAAGAAATTTTTGTTTTTATAAAATTTTTAATAGAATATAATTTATATCTAAAAAATAACAATTTATAAAATTTCATTTTTAATATTTATCATAAAGATTTAAATGACAGTTATAAATAATTAGTGAGGATATTTATTGGGAGATAGTATTTGCTTATATGTATGTTGTTTGAATATATCAAAATTTTATTATTAATGTAATTAATGTTATACATAACATAAATACGATTTATTAACAAATCAATAATGTAAAAATTAAACTTGGCTGTATCTCTAACATAAATAAATGGGAATAAAACAGTCGACTTTTTATATTATGGAATGCCTGTCATTCAGATGTCTAATTTAATAAGCGATAGGAAATCTCGGTATCTACTTAGAAAATAAATCATTATCATGTTTAAATTAAAAAAGAATGAAAAAGAACTTTATTGAAAACGAAAATGAAAATAGAAAGTTTTATAATTGTGTACTTTAAAAAGAAAAAGAATTAAAATAGACTATCCAATGAATCTGATGATATTTAGAATAACATTGGCAAATCTAGAAGAATTAAAAAAATCCCAAACATAAAAATAATACGACAAGTACGACTCCTCCTGAACCTGCTGTCAAGAAAGATGGGATGAAGAGAAGAAATAAAGTACGTTATTCCCGTTACGAACCGTGATACGTTATGCTTTGCGTATCGTCGGGTCTGCGCTCGCGGAGGACTTCTACTGCCACGTCGAGGCCTCTGCTCGCCGGTAAGCTTTTATGGTGGATGTGCTATCAAGGAGTACTACTCTTGCATCGAGAGCCTCTGCCCATTATCGAAGCACTTCTACTGCTACGTGGGGAGCCTCCGACCGTTGGCGAGCTTGTCATGAGCTGCTGTTTTCAATTTATACTAGTAAACACTTAATACTTTTCCCGAAAAACCCAGCAGCGGTTCATTGGCTTCTCCGAAGCTTTAACAACCGTTCGATTGTTCTTAAAAAACAATTGTTAACTATTATTATTTTTCTAGCTTGCGCGGGCAAACAAACAAAGTTGTTTAATTTTCCGTGCGTCAGCCAGTTGGCGACTGGCCGGGACACGTGAAAGGAAAAATGAGGTAAGATCAATAGTATGTGCAGATGATACTATAATCATGGTAAAAGGCCAAAAGAATTTGAAAATTAAACAAACTGTTAAGAATATTAAGAAACTACTTTGAAAGAAAAAATCTGAAACTAAACATAGGAAAGATAAAAATAATGAAAGCAGGTAAATTATGAGAAAGAAAGAATAAAACTGAAGTCAGATGGAAAAGAATTAAAAAATACAAAAAAGATAGCCATGAAGTTTGAAAACAAAAGAATAAATAATGAAAAAATGAAAATCATCAGTGTATAAAACAAGGATATAAGAAGGAAAATTTTGTGAAAAAGATAGAAATAAGAATGAAAGGAAGAAAAAAAAATTATTTATTATGAATATTATATAGGATAAAAAGATATAATTTTAAATGGACAAGGTATGGGTTAATAAAGGAACAAAATAAATGATAATTCAAAACGTTTCTCCTTTTCTTTAACTTTTAATTATTTCGGTAGCGTAAAGCAACGCTACTACACGAAAAAAATATTTTTGCAAGCTTTTATAAGCTGTTCCCCTTCTCTCTCCTCATTTTTCTCTCATATTGGAATAATTATAAATAAAAGTACACTACAACTATCGCATTAAGGGTTCGACTTATCCAAAAACCTTAGTTACAAATATTTTTTTTATTACAATGTTTATTTTTACAAAATTGCGCTCTCATACTTTAGTTTTCCTAAATTTCTACAAGGCATCACCACGTAGTTTGCCCTAATTTTTTCGACGATAACCTGGGATAAAATACTTCCTATGTGCCAAACAGGAAATAATTCCATTTATATTCTCAACTACGCGGACGGAAATGCACTTCGCCTTCCTGATTTCCGCGAGTGCCTTCTCATCGAAAAAGTATCTATTCTAGCCTAAGTTAAAGGTTAGGCTAGAATAATCCTCCGCGCCGTCCCCGTTCCCCAGATTTGCAAATGCTTTATCGCCACCTGCTCGCGTAAGAGGTCCCAAAAGAAATTACAAAATTCGTAAGGAAGGACAGCCTTCCATGTTCTTAACTTCTACTCACTTTGGGATTTTGACAATGTCCTGATCTTGCTGCTTCTGAATCACCTACTGAAATCTCGCTAAGCTCAGATCTTCGTACTAAGAGCTTCCTGAATAGCTTAAAATCTCACTCCATATACTCGAATCCATTGTGCCAAATTCCGAAGTTTGCAAGGCGATACTCGCCGAATAGACTATCGTTTTGACACAATGTTTTTATACATACTTTCTTGGTTAACCGCGAAACCTCGTTGCTTGTGTGTATCACATTTAAGACAGAAGGATAAGAAAAAAAGGAAAGAAAAGAGAGCAAAACTCTGTGAAATCAAGAGAGAAAGATGGACTAGATAAAGGACGGCACAGAGAGCGTGCTACATGAGTCGAGAGCGAGAGAGAAGGAAAGACAAGAAAGAGGGCTATTGGATGAAGGAGTGAATGAGAGTGAGAAGAGAGAAATAATAAGAGGATAGAAAGGAAAAATACATTTATGGACAGAAATATAGACCCCGCGTGTGCTCAGAGTTTCTTACCAAGCAGATATTGTTCTTTGGATTCAATATAAAATTTGTTGGATATTTGAAAAGCAGCATGTCTTCGCTTATTGTTGGATAGGAATGTGTGTTCTTGGTGATTTATCACAATACATAAGATATAGTTTTATATAATTTACATTTCTATTTTATTACACACTTATTACTATATTTAATGAGTGATTACTGATGTGTCCGGTTACAAAGTGCAAAGGCAACTAAGTGCATACAGAAAATGCGACCGCGTAGTACACAAGAGAAAACTGAGTAATATTACCTAGATTACTGTCGAAAACATACGTTATGCACAATGACGCAAATCGTGAAACAATAACAATTGTGCATGTACTAAAAAAGTAAGTGATATAACAGTACAACGGATTAGACCATAGCGCAAGCTGTTCTCTCAACATAATTAAATATATTTCTTGCAATATTTTAAAATAAAATTTTCAACATTCCATATTTTCCATATTGAAAATATTGGATCATATTTTGAAATTAATTCTGGGCTCGGATTTTCAAATTTTTTAAAGACTTCTCCTCAGTTTCTCCCTTGTATCTTGTCACATGTAAATAATTTTCTTAAATATTCTTACAATTTTGCTTTTTATTGCCAACAATTTACTTGTTGAAAATAAAAATAGAAAGTGGTAAAAATAATATAGAATAAATAGAAGCATTAAAAGTAGAAAACAATAAAATAGTAGCTTAATAATATAGAAACTTCAAAATATGAAAAAAAATTAAACCCATTATAGTTTTTCAGGATTCCGTAAGGAATCCGCTATCTTATCGCGATGGCGCATCGATCGCGTATCAATTGCCGCTAGCGAGAGCTATCTGTTCGTCGAACCCAACCCCTTTATATACGTGGTAGTAGAACGTTTCTTTTACGGCTTCTAGTATGGCTGCCGACTAGTTAACAAGTGGCAAGTTTTTATACGTATTATGGAAGTGTATGTTTATACCTCTTACGTATATTACTCATAAATCCTAATCGCGAGGTATTACTTGATTAAGGGACCGGTTATAAATAGCTCATAGATAACTCCGGTACATCGCCATTGAATTTCTCAAACTTACCACGTGAAGTGCGCGCCGACAACGTGACAATGGCTCGTATACATTTCCGTCATGGTGTACACTAATTAATATAATGCCATATCGCGATTGACGTATTCAGACAAAGTCATAATAAAATAAGTGTAATCTCATTAGAGTGTAATTTAAAAAAAAAACTCAATATTGCTGTGCGTACTCATTTAATTCTAAAGTCTTCCCTGACGTCCTTCTCATCCACCTAGCATTAGGTGGAATAAAATTAATAAAAGCTCAAACAATAGTAAATCACAATGAAAAAAATATGTACGGAGAAAGAAAGGAGAAAAAAAAATATTGAATGAAATTACTAGCAATTGTGATTTTAATTTAATTATTATTTTTTTTTAATTTCAGTTATACATGAAGAGTGTTGTAAACAAAGACTTAAAGCATTTGTTAATACATTGAAAAGCTTTTATTCTTATACTGTTTTCTACCACATTTTTATGATAAAATTATTGATATGAATATTATCTCAAATATTTTTTCCAAATTTTTCTTTCTATCTTGTACAAAACCACTTTTATGTCTGCAAAGCATACGAATATTTCTTCTTTCTTTTTTTGCTTTCTTATTGACTATTTTTTTTCTTTTATTGTTTTCTCTTATCATGTCTATTTATAAAAAAAAAAACAGTTACGAATTCTTTAGTCTCTACTTCGTATCTTTTATTATATTTTTTTATTATAAGGAGTACTCCTCCCCCTTTTTATTTTCCCTTCTCGTTTTACTCACTTAGTTTTTGTTCTGTTTTTTATCTTTTTTTTCAATGTATATTTCTATCAATCTTATCACTCCTTGCCTAGGATTAATTCCCAATATTCAATCTTAATTACTCATTCTCTCTAGACCAAAATTTCAAAACACTATTCTCAGATTTATTTCTTTTTTCTAAATTTTTTGCAATATTTGCTACTTTACTGCATTTCATTATTACCGTTTTTATCCTTTTCCTCCCTTACCTTACTATTCTCTTCCTTTTCCTAACTGATTTTGTCTATCTTCTCTATTTACACCCCTTCTTCAGTATCTTTCTATCTGCTTTCTATTCTATTTCTAAAACCATTGTTTACTTTTTCACTATAAACTAACTTCTCTTCGTTTTCTGATCTCTTCTCTACTATTTATTTATTTTCTTGTATTTTCCTTCTTTTTTTCTGCAGAACGTTTTGTAGAAATATTCGTATATGTATTATCTTTCCTTATATTTCACTAATATATAATCTTTTCTTTTTACCCATATTCACCGTATTTTTACTCCTTTACATTTTTTGCTGTATTTTCTGATATTACTTCAACTGAATATATATGTAATTAAATAATAAATAGTATAACTATTTTTTAAATTTGTTTTACGAAAATCTTAAATAGATTTTTACAGTGCAATGATCTCCTGGTACGGATGTATCTTAATACATACATAAAACTTGTGTCAAGATTCAATGGTTAATATATTTTTTATATAAGACAGGGCGGGTATTTTTTTATACTTAATACTATCTTTTACGTTACTACTTAGATAACATCCATAATTTTCAATACAGTCTAGTTATGTTCAGCAAGTTACCTATTATAACTTAAATATAATTTTGACGGGTATTTGTTATATATTTCAATGGATACATAAACGTGAATAATAAAATTAATATAATAATAAAATATTTAAAGAAATAATAATAATAATTATAAAATTAATATAATCATTCATATAACTACAGTTGATTTTATATAAACTTTAGGGAATTTCCACACAATATTAGTACTATGTTATTATTAAGTAATGTTATTAGTTTCTGAATTTTATGAAGTCTAAAGAACATAGTACACACAGAAAATTAATTCAACAAATTTGACCGAATTACTTTATTCTTCATCCAGTGATTTAATTATTTGGAATAATATGAAATATCATAGAATGTATTTTATATGCATATTGTATTTTTTTAATCAAAATTATTTTATGTGTTACAATAGTGGTACGTGCTAAATATTATTCGTTTATAGTGTCCAGTTTATTTAAAGAACAAACAGATCTTTCTTAAAAATAATTGATGATTTATTAAATAAAAAAATATTAGATCTATAATTTTAGAAAATAGTACTCATTGCAATGGAACAATAAAATATTAAAAAAAACTTTTAATGATGATCTCATGACAGAAATGAGTTTGTAGATTTTTATAAAACTACTAATCTTATTATTATATTTTATTACAAATATAATAATTTTTCTTTGTAAAATTGTATTTTGAGCAAAATTTAATCACAAATTTAAAGAAAAACAAAAATTAAGTACTGTAGTTCTATTTAGTTCTTTCTTATATATTCTTATTTAGTTTTAATCCATTCTAACTTTATAAAGTTTTCGTTACAAAAAAATTTCTTAATAAATTTGTGGTTAGATGTATAATAAATTAATAGCATATTTTAATAAAATTTTAGCTTAAAAATTTAATAATTCTGTCTTAATCTTATATTGAGTTTCGAAAAAAATCGAAAACAAAAAATTTATTTTGCATCTAAATTATAATTTACCTCTTAATGCAAAGCAATTATATTCAGTTATCTGGTTAAAATATTTATTGTAAACATTATCAGTGACAAATTTTTATATTTAATGTACTATATTGATCGATTACATATTGCATAGATTCTACTAACATTGCGTAAATAATTGAAAGCTTGAATTAAATAATTAAAAATTTTGAAGTATATTTTGCAATAGTAACAATTTTCTGCAACATTTATTTGCAACAGAAAATATATATTTAAAATTACTATTTATTGTTAATGTAGAGATCAGTTAAAGTACTTTGGAACTGAGCAGGAAATTATTGACGTTATCGAATTCATCAAAGAACACAGTGGTAAAAGCAATATAATGATAATATTAGTGAAATTTATAGAATTTTTATGTGTTAAGTGGAATTATGAGTGGCCTAATGGATTATCCGAGTTATATATTCAGTCATATATTTATATGAGGTAAATATTAATAGGATAGATAATTACTCTTTATATTATAATTTAAAATATATATATAATAATATATATATCATCTTGATTTTTTATATTTATTTATTTTATATATAGACAACATATTCCGCATTCTTCTCCTTTCGTTCACAATATCGATGATTGTATATTAAAATTGGATGTTGAAACAACCTTGTTGTTTTGTGAACTCTACACAGATAAATGGTTATCTTCTAAACCTTGCATTTTACCAACAAGCAGGTATTTTTATTTTTCAATAACATATTATATTTAAAAATCAAAATAAAAAATATATTATATTGTACACAGTTTAAACAGATTAGGTATTGGTATATCATCTGACGATTTGGGTTATGTAATTTTCTATAGTAATCAAGGTGAAATATACGATGAAAAAAATATGATTTTTTTACTACGATCACTTTGGCTAAAAGCTAACATTTTTTTGTATCAAGGAGATATAGAGATTGCAATACAAACTTTAGAATTAGTAAGTATTTTAGATATTTTTTCTTTCAATATTAATAAGTATTTATAATTTTATTTAATATTTATATATACATTACCTTAATTACATTTTTATATATTTTTATATTACAAAGTTACTACACCACATGCAAAAATTCCAATCTGATATATGCAAACCTGTTTTTAAATTAATGAATTGTAAATATAATTCTACGGTAAACATAAGAACTGTCAAAAAGATGTTAACATTCATTCAAAGGTAATAGAAATATTTACATATTTTACAATCAATTATTTTTATTAACAATAATTTTTACATAACATATTTCAGAGGGAAAAAATATTGTGAAATAAAATATCTTTACCATGAAAAAAAATATGAGGAATTATCACATATTCTAAAAGAAACATTTAACTTTTCAAAACATTCAAATCAATTTATATTATGTAAAGAAGTTCCGGTCGATCGGGTTGAACATTTACAAATACTATTGGATACATTATGGCAGCTTCAACAGCACGAGGTATTATTTTAATTAATAAATATAAAAATTATATATAAACTTATTATTGGAATTGTTGGATTGTAGCAGAGGTTTCTGTTTAATTTATGCGCAGAGGAAGCACAAATAAATACACTACTGTGTTGGTTTAAGTGTAGCGTTTAATATATTGAATGTAAAGTTTATGTATTCGTCAGTAACTTCTGTAAAATATGTTTAATCAGTGGAGCTGTCAAAGTCAGTGTCGTGTATATAGAAATGCAGAATGCAGAACTGCTGGTTACTAGTTTTACTTTGCAGAAATACAGGTCTGGCTCTGCATTTGCTGAATTTTCCTCATCGTCCGTCTATTTTTAATCTGACAACCCAGTTAGGCCATTCGTACGTGCCTTCCAAGATCGTCTGATTATTTTTTTTTATCGAATAGTCTTAGAGTGTCTGCATCTAAGAGTACTCTCAATCCTGCGTCGGTGAGTTTCCTGAGGGATAGTAAAGTACTGCTGATCTCCCCGGCGGCCATAACGTTCGTTAGTTTAATAGTTTTGTTTTCGTTTTGGTAAAGGGTTAAATCCCCTTTACCATCTATCTTGATGTCCGCAAATGTACCCTTGTTTGCGGACTTGATGTACTCGTTGGAGCATTTCTAGAAATTTTCCAATAAAATGCTCTTCTGTATAATGTGATGGGAAGTGCCTGAATCGGCGATAAATTCTACACATGTTTTCGGGGGACTATGTCAATAATGTTTTTTGTTACAATAAAGGATCGTCTTACCTTTCTTTTCGTTGGTCTTCTTGTTGGATTTGGAGCCAGACTTTTTCCAGAATGGTTTCGTCTTAAAACCAACCCACGTTTTCTTCTAGCTCCCATCGTTTTTGGAACCACGACGTTGTGGCGCTGGTTTCCTCCTTCGTTCTTATATGACCAGCGATCATAATTACGGTAGGACTCTCGGTCGTTACGTCCTACCTGGCCATAGGGTCGAAGTGGTGCCCGAGATGTTGAAGGCTGGTTCCGTCGATTTCGACAAATCTCCGCCCTGTGTTAGCAGATTTTGTTGAAATTGTAGCGGTACCGCTGAGAAGGCAGTCCTTGATGAAGTGCCCCCTCTTATTGCAACGATGACAAGGTCTCTAGTTCTTCTTGATCGTTGCTTTTTAACCTGTGCCCCTTTCTGCTTCTCTTCGTTTTCTTGTGAATCAAACTCCAATGCCAAATTTTTGATATATGAATAGTTGTTTATATCCATGGTTGGGTTTATTTGTTTAGCAAAGATTTCGAGATTTGTAATTTCGGGGAAATGGCTGATAATTCCCCTTTGAAATGTTGTCCTTTTTCCATCTCCGATATTGGGACAGCATCTGGGCAGGGTTCGTATTCGTGGATGAGTCCCTCGAATACCTCGCAGAATTGGGCCACGGACTGATTTGAACTAATTCTCAACCGGTTAATAATTCGGTTCCGTACCGATTGGTGAGACTGTTTCTTCTCAGTCCTCTTTAGTTCTGTGACCTGCCGGAGTATTTCCTTCGGGTCTTTTAAATGGAGCGTCATTTTTCTATACCGGTCATCGAGTCTAGATCCGTTGATGGACTGGACCTTCTCAATGTCCTCGTTATCAAGTAGGTTACGTTATCAAGAACGTAACGAAGACCTCGAAGTAGCTCGTCGTATAGGTTAGCTCGAAATACATTTATGCCCGACTCCTATGTTAGTCGGTATTCCAAGCGCCATCTCACAATTGAAGGTTTTTCATAGCGTCTTGTGGAATGATGGCGGCGTCCATTATATGATCAACTACGGGAGCGGTCATTTCCTGGCTCAGATCTCGATCTTAGTCTATGCCGGGAATGGACTGAGTCCTTACTTCTTCCACCGTTAGTAAGTGGGGGCAGATCGAAGTTTACCCCTCTCCTGTCGTCTCTTCCTCGATTATATCTTGGGGATTTGTTGCTGTTTTCCAAAGGGTTAGCGTCTGAGTGCGGAACCACGGGCAATGTAGCATTCATGACTTGCACAAATCTCTCAAAGATTGCATCCTGCTGTGCAGCTGTCTTCTTTTGGTATTCCATGAACACTTTTATTTATTTTGATATTTTCATGAACGCACGATTAGGTTTAGTTTCTTGGCTTCTCGATATCTGCAAATAACTTCTTCGTGAATTTCTAGTTAATTAATTGATTGACTACTACGTCCTCCACCTTCAACGTTGAGATTTTCATTTCCCAGTTTACTACAGAGACACTAGTCTCGAAAAGAGAAGAAAAAAGAAAACTACCATTGTTACTGTTGAAGGACTTCACATCTTACAGTCCTTTTAAATTTCTTCGTGAACAAAGAATCCCCATGTAGTTCTTAGTATATGCGAAGCTAAGATTAGACCAGGCATTTCTATCATGCAATACCTAGATGAATGAGTGTAGTCCCGCATATGAAAAATCAGACTATGAGTAAAGCTGATCTTCCAATGCAAAGTTAGAGTAAATCTTTTGATACAGACTATGTAGACTAAACAGTAAGTCCACATTGGCTAAATTTTGAATGGGGACGTGTGGCATGGGTAACGGAATTAATTCAGTAATATAATATTTTTAATTTTACTACATTAATTTCTTTACAACAACGAATTTCATATGTGTGTATCCATCATGACAACACATATGTCATCATAGAGTTTTTCACACAATAAAGTTGTATGAACATCTTATTTTGACCTTCATAAACAATAGACCTAATTCTTAGCATCGTAAAACAAAATACACATCAAAAATAAAATATCGTCATACATTCATAATTTATATATATGATAACTTTATAATTTCTATATATATATATATATAAAGTTCATGCTTCTTAAATACATGATCATGTTTACTTCTTAGGAAAAAATATGCTTGTATAATAATAATAAATGTGCCTGTATTTCCAGTCTCAATATTACATGCACCATGTAAGCTTATCTTGCAATAGCAATAGCCTTCAAATATAAATGTATCTTTCAAAATAAAATATAAATCACATGTGCGTCAACCTTATAGCACATGTAAGTCCAAAAATAATATATATTACATCTTAAATAAAATAATTAAAATCAATCTATCTAATTATTCAAACATAATTCAAATATTCAACAAATATAAAGCACTTGTAAGATGAGAGAACCCACATGTGTGTTGACGTCTCAGCAGTACACATAAGCTCTCCCGAAAAAAATATACATGTAATAATAAACAAAACAAAATCCTTATATAAAAAGACTACCTCCATCAAATTTAATATTAATTCACATGCTTATTTATGTCGTTTTATCATAACTTGGTTTTAATTTAGTAGTTCCACACGTCAGTTTTATTTACTTGAATACATTACCGGTAAATGTTTCTTTTCAATAAAAGTCCCATTCTATTTTTGGGATTTTGTTTCAGCATGAGTATGTTCAACTGTATACATCTCATGCTGAAAACTTTCCATCGCCTTATCCTATATGTACAGCCTTTCTTCGATTATTATAAAAACTTCTTATTGAATAGGCTGTGCACCCTTTAAGGGCATTGGAGACTTGCATAGTGAAGTGAGATTGCACAAAAGTAGTACTTCCTCAGCCCAATATGAATTAGATGTGAAATTGTCAAATCTCCCTGCGGACGAGAGAACATTTTTGACTTGTATCACCCAAAAATATATTTATAAATGGAGAAAATAATATAAACTACTTAGGCTTACCTTCTACGTACAGGTATTAGCCTTTCCATCTTCATTATTTACTTTAGGTAATATTTGTAATGAATGATTTACTTACATTACTCGTTGCGCTCACTCGACACTTAAAGAAAGAGGAAAAAACAAGATTTTGTGTATTTAGATATAATAGAGTATTATATATAAATACACCACTTCACTTTCACTTAGTTTTTTTAAAAGTCCAAGACCCGGTGCTTCTCCTTCAAACTAATTACACAGTGGAAGCTTGCAGAGGCCTATAACCTATTGGAATGCTTGGATTGCAGCAGAGGTTTCTGTTTAATTTATGTGTGGAGGAATCACAAAGTAATACACTACTGAGTTGGTTTAAGTGTAACGTTTAATTTATTGAATGTAATCTTTATGTATTCGTCAGTAACTTCTATAAAATATGTTTAATCAGCGGAGCTGTCAAAGTCAGCGTCGTGTATATAGAAATGCAGAACGCAGAACTGCTGTCATGACGTCGTCTAACCGACGCCATGCATTCACACACACGTAACTGCTCGAGCCTGTGGCGTCGTATCTAGGTACTACGCAATAGCTTACGCCAAAGCACAATACACAGATTCCAACACTTATAAGTTATAATTTTAATAATACTGATGAAACAATTACAATTACTGCAAGATTAAAAAATAATTTTTATTTATATGTGACATAAATAAATTTTTTGAATCATATAAGGTACTATAATAAGTTTTTTTATAATTTTGAGAATGATTATAGAGATAAAGAGATTTTTTAAGTTTGTATTTAACTTGTTATTTAAATAATCATTTATAAAGTGGTATAAATCAAAATAAATACCATTGTAATCATGGACTTTCCCTATCTGTCGAAAATGAATAAATTTCTCTGTACTAAAATTTTGAAACTGTACATTTAATGAAATTTCAGAGCCATTGTTTTTTTCATAACTTAAAACCTTTTCTAGAAAGCACACACGAAAACTTGAAAGAATGAGATAAGTTTCTGAATAATATTGTCACAGAGCCTAACCTTGTGTAATAAATTAATATCTATTATTTAATTCGTTTTCTTCAAATAAAGTTGTTAATAATCTCTAGTAATGGTTTCAGATGTTTTAGTTATTCATAATATTACTTATGTCGTAAAATTTAAAACAGAATTTTTAAAAAATATATAGGAATTTTTTAATTGTTAATATATCGACATTTAATTTATTAAAAACTTTTATAATATTAGGAATAAATCTTCCTTAAATAGGATTTCAGTAAAAGTTTTTAAATTTTCTTTCAGCCTCCTGTTTCTTATCAGTTACATTAAAATTCATTTTCCATTTTTAAAAAAGTCTACTGGTGTCAACTAAGTAAACATAATTAATTTGACCAAGTTTTCAATTCTTCTCGTTTTCCCATTATAGTGTATTACACGTTATAGCGTTATTTTATTAAGTCTATAAAAATCCTCGCTCATTTTCTCACTGAGACCATATGAGACCTGAATCACTGATAATTCATATTGATACGATATATTGAGCCTTCTCATAGCAATCACAGAGAAACACTAAATTTAATTAAGCATTCTTTTCTCAAAATGAAACATATATAAGATAATTATTTTAGGTTTGATAAACTTGATTATTCAACGACATATTTTTAAGCAATGTACTATTAAATAAATTGATAAGTTATAATTTTTTGGCGTATGTTTTTCACTAAACTGGTTTCTAGAGGGTAATACTTTTGACTAAGTTTAAACACCTGTATCGTTTAGGTATACTCAGTGAATATATTCACCAGTTTTGATAATAAGCTGAATTTATCATTCTTTTATTCATATCGTCACGATACATATTTATGATACAGAAATTGAATTTTTAAGTTGTCGAATTAGGCAAAGATAAATAAATAAAAAAAATTGATGAGAAATCTTTTAATTTCTTTAAAAATAACAAGAAAAAAGTTCAGTTATTTAAAAATGATTTCATAATTTAAATTTAAATAATATTTTAAAATATTAATCAAAGATGATAGCCGGATAAAATTTTTTTAAATGAAAAGATTAAATTAAGAGTTTTTTTATCAAGCAAACATTGAATTGCTATATTAAGCTTGAATTAAATTTTAAAAAATTTGATAATAGATGAAAAGACTAAAAATTAAAATTTATTGATATAATTTCTTAGTAAAGTATAAAATTACTAGCTTATATCATATTATTTTAATAAAAATATTGTTACACACTGTATATTGACTACATATGTGCTCATTCATGGATAATATTATCTAAATCTCTTTGCAAATGTTACTACAAACAAATTATTTACAAAAATAAATATTTTTTATTAGGATTGTTACGTATGGGCAGAAGCTTGCCTTCATGAATCGTGGCAGAATTATCTACATGCTATAAGTATGTGTACAAATGAAGAAGAACGAAGTAAGTGGATACGATCAGTTCTTTATTCTCTAGAGAAATTAGAGGCATGTGTTATAGAAGTGAGTACATTCATTGGTAAGTAATAAATAAAATATAATTTCATTTATAAAATCCTATATTGATAAATTTTTATATTTGTAAATAATGTAATTAAATAATAATTTTTTAACAAATTAATAAACTTTTTTGAGGAGTCAGGGGTTTTTATAGATTTTAGTTACAAAGAAATATCAAGAAAATTGGGCATTACTTAGTTAAATATTCTTTCCTAGAATGATAATAAAAATAAATGTAAAAATTACATAATTTAAAGAGATTTTCGTACGGAACTTTCTCGGCACATAAACGTTGATGATAGATTTTCAAAAGGGTTTTTTTATATATAACTTTTTCTTATGTATAAAAAATTTAGAGGGATATTCAACAAAACAAGTACAATGGTTAACAGACTTAGGCGCGTGATGGGAAACAATATGCTTGTACACTGGCCCGGTTACTTAGTAACGAGCTAAAGGTGCTAACTCGGTAGAAAAATATACATTAAAACTATATTCTTTCTAGCGAAAGATAGTTTTAGTTTTGTTATCTTTCTTGTGGCTTAGAAAGTCGAAATGCATATAAGTAGAAAGGTTTACTTTTTATTGCGGTAAGGGCTTCGGAGTGTGCGCGACAATGCACTGACCCTAAGTATCTGCAGTTGCACGTAGAGCGTAGGTGTGTAAGACCAGCTACGGTGCGTAAGTAAGAAAAAGTAGAAAAAGAGATGAATAAAACGAACTAAATAATAATAAAATTAAAGAGGAAAGAAGAGATTATACAAATAAGGTAAGTAACATAGATATAGAAATAGGAAAATTAAAATAGATAGAAAAAGAAAGAGAAATAGAAGAAGTAAAAAAAAACAGAGAGGGTGAAAAGAAAATGAATTATTTAGAAGACAAGAAAATTGAGAAAATAGAATGGTTATTAGAAAACGAATTATTTAGAAGACAAACAAATTGAGAAAATAGAATAGTTATTAGAAGAAAAAGAGAGAGAGAGAGACAAGAAAGAATAACATAGTAATAGTAGATCTAAAAAAAGGAATAAGATATAAAAAAGATGGTATAAATGATTAGATTAGAAAAAATTTAGAAATTAACTTAAAATTAAAAAATGTATAGCAAATTGGAAAAGAAGATATAGGATGGTGAGGAGTAGAATTAGTTAGAGAAGAAGATAAAGAAACAATAATGAAGAAAAAATGCTTAAAGGAACAACAACCTACGTAAATAACGGCGAGACATTCTTAGAAAGGGAAACAAGATGAAAAATAAGAGAGAAATGTAGAGAACTAAGGGAAGGGGGGAAAATTCTTTTCAATACAATTATACCTGGATGGATACCTGGACATACAGTGAAACACAAAAACAATGGTTTCGTAAAAAAATACATAGAGAAAGGGAAAAACAAGAAAGGTACAACTAAAAATAAGAAAAAGAAATAACAAAATTAATATGGGATGAAGAGGCAATAGAGACATTTAAAGAACAACTAAAAAGAAAAAGAGAATTCACAAAATGGACGGACCTAAAAAAAACACTGATAAGGCAACCTCTTAAAAGGAAGTTAACAAAAAAATAACAGGGGGATCCAAAATGGGATGAAAAATGTTGGAAGAAAAAACTAGAGGTTATAGAGGCTTATAAAAAATGGAGGAAGGGGCGATAGAGAAAGATAGACTCTCTTAATTAAAAAGAAGAAAAGAATATAGAATATACATTAAAAATAAAATAATAAGTTACAAAAAAACAGAAATAAAAGAAGCGTTGAACGACAAAACTAGAACACCTTTATGGAAAATAATAAGAAAAAGGGAAGAAAAGTAAATAGAATACAAAAGAAACCATAAAAAAAGAAAACTGGATAAATCATTTTAAAAATGTATATGAAGAAAATCTGGTGGAAGAAATTGAAGGGGAAGAAAAAAGAAGGGAGATAGAGATAAATAGCAATAAAGAAGAAATTGAAAAATTTACAAATATAGAGGTAATAAGAACAATAAAGAACATGAAAAATAAGAAGGCCTCAGGAAAAGATAGAGTAACAAATGAAATGTGGAAAATGCAGGAGAAACGATATGGAATAGCCTTTCAAATATCTTAAATAGTATGGTAAAAGGAAATGTAATACCACAGGAATGGAAAAGTGGATAACAACACCAATTTACAAAAAAGGAGATAAAGCTGATGTACATAACTATCGAGATATTACATTGATGGATACAGGTTATAAAATTTACATTCAACTCATAAAATCCAGAATTGAACAACATATGGAAAGAAATAGTCATTACATCGATACGCAATTCGGATTTAGGAGTGGTAGAGGCACGAAAGATGCCATATACACGCTAAAAACTGCGATCAATGTACAACTGGGAAAAACCGAAGGTGAAATATGGATCTGTTTCATTGATGTTAAAGCAACCTTTGACTCGGTTAATAGAAAAGCTATTTGCAAAAAAATGGAACAAGTAAAGGTAAAAAAATACTTAATTGAGTGTTGTAAGAACATATATGAAAATACTTATAATAAAATTAAAATAAAAGAGATCATAGGAAATTTAAAATCAAATAAAGGAGTGAGACAGAGATGTCCTTTGAGCCCGACTCTATTTAACATAGGCGTGTCAGACTTAGAGGATTATCTAAAAAAAAATCGAGAACATTGGGCTTCACAGTAAGAAAAGTAAAAATTAGGAGTATCTTGTACGCGGATGATATAGTAATACTGGGGAAAATGATGTTAAATTAAGAGAATTATTAAGACTGTTCAAAGAATTTTTAAAGAATAAAGGATTAGAGATAAATGTAGAGGAGACAAAAATAATGAAATTTAAAAAAAAAGATAAAAAAAGAAATAAAAATAATAAAATATATGGAATAACAAAAATAGAGTTAGTGAAACATTACTCTTACCTAGGTTACGCGGTTTCGGATAATAATGAGGATACCATACATAAAAAAAAATAGCAAAAAAAGCAAACTTGTTAGTAGGACAATTTTGGAATATTGAAAAAAATTACTTAAAAAATGATATTAAAGTAAGAATGAAAATATTTGATGCCATGATAGAAAGTGTATTACTATACGGTGCAGAGATTTGGAGATACAAAGGTTTAAAAGAGATTAAAGAGTCCAAAAAAGATACATTAAGTGGTGCTTGGGACTAGACAAAAACACTCCAGATAGTTTAATAGTGATAGAAATGAATAATGGCAAAATACGAACTCAAAATCCTGAACGGAGAAAAAAATCAATAAAAAAATATATAAAATATAGGATTAAAGAAGGAAGAATAATAGAGAACGGAAAACAATGAACAAAAAAAAATTTACAGCAATAAGGATAAAATTTTGGTATAGTTTAGGATGGTCAGGGATAGTATGGAGAGAAAAATCGAAGAACATGGAACCACTTATAGAAAAAGTAATGGAAATTCGAATCGGACCAGATAAACAAAGATGGATTAACCACATATAAGGATCAAAAACAAAGGAAATAAAGAATTTGATTCTAGAGAATATGGAGAAGCGGATTTGTGTATGATAAAAGTCAAAGTGAGAAAATAAGTACAGTAATTAAAATATTAACAAGATTCAGGATGAGCAATGAGAACTACGCAAACTAATCATGGCTGAAAGAACAAGAAAAAAATTACAGATTATGTGGAGAAAAAGAAGAAATATTAAAACATATATTCAAAGAGTGCAAAGTTTTAGGTTTAAAATCATGGAACTGGGAGTATTACTTTATAATAGAATAACAAAAAGAACGAAAAAAATATTATATTAGTATAAGTATAAGTATAAAATGTAAAAGAAAATAAAAAGTAAATGTATAATTTAAAGACAGAATGGTCAATGACAAGGTGTAAATACTTAAAGATTTAATATTTATATATGTAGTACTATGTAATTCTTTATATAACAATTTTTTATTTTTCAATAAACTGCAATAATAATAATGATATTTAATTATTTTAAATTTTGTTAGTAAAAAATTATTTATAGTTTAATAAATGAATTCATTTTTATTGAATATTTTTTAAATAATAATAATCTCTTATAGAAATCTAAACTGAACTGTCTAGTAACTTTGCTTTAACAATTAAAGATGCCTAGAACTTTACATTTGTAATGTCTTTAATTGTCCAATACAAATTTATTATAAACCAAAATATTAAAAAAATAAAATTAAAATTAAAAATATTGATAAATTTTAAAGATTACCGTATACACGTGTTTTCTAGGAATTAATACAATTCTTGTTATTAATATCTTAAATTTGTTTGTCTTATATAATTTATTTTTATGACAAACTTTTAGACATTATATTAAATTTACTTAACCGATTCTACATAAATTAGTTAAACTAATAGAAATTTTGTTTTAATTATACAAAAGATAATATTTTATATTAATAATAAACGAATTTGATAAGAATAAAATAAATATAATTTAATAATTTTGATTGATTTTTATCATAGTAAGATATTTACCAGAGACTCGTCAATCACGACTGGTACAAAATCTGGTGCACATCGTTTGTCATCAATTAGATGTATTAGATAATATACCATCTATGCCAATAGAAAGTGTTTCTCCATGGATATTATTACACTTTATTCTTCAATAGTAAGTTGTTTTTAATTTATTAAAGAACTTTTATAAATGGTTTTAATGAACCACTTGTATTTTTCTACATAGCGAAGAAGATAAGCAACGAGCAAAATCAGTATCAACATTTAAATATAAGTCGCAAATTACAGTACATTCAGATGAAGATGATGATGAAGAATTCCCTGCATCAGTAACGATTTTGTTAAAAGCACATGAATTTCTAGGTCGACATGGTTGGTGCTGTATAAGTGAAGGAAAACTTTTATTATTCATCTTAAAGTTAATTATACCAAAATTACATTTTCCTTTGTATGCATCAATTAAACGTAAACTAAAAGAATCAGTAGAACAGATAATTTATTGCTTGTATGGACATCCATCAAAATTTAATAGTGGTGCTAGATTAAAACCAAAGTATATTGATGAACACGTGAAAGCTTCCATAAATTTATCTTGGGAAACATGTCAACTTTTATTTGAATTTTACAAGCCAGAGATCTTACCGAGTTTTGAATCAAAGCGAGTCGATTCTATTAATATGGATACTGTTATTTTATTTAAAAAAATGTGTACATTTATTCCAGTAGATAGTGATCCTACAAAAATAGCTGAAGAAATGAATTCTTATTTACTTGGAAACAAAGAAAAAATTCCTAGTGTTAAAAAACCATTGCCAACCCAAATTTCATATATTTATTATTTAATTGCTGATCATTACTTTAAAGCTGCATCTAATCAGTCGTGGTCGAGCGCAGTAAAGTATTACATATTTGATTTATGCTTACACCCAAATGAATTAAATTCTTGGGCTGGATTAGCCATGTCGACTAGTACATTAATGGAAACATGGCTCAATAATTTTCAACCTAATATGTAAGTATTCCTACATAATAATTTATACATCTGTTAATACTAATAGCTAATACATAATTTTTCACGTAACAATATTTTTATGCCTATAATTGTAATATGTTTTCATAATTTTAGAAATATATTAACTTTAATATCATCATTTAAAAATTCATTAAAATATCTTTAATTTTTTTAAAGTAAGGAAAAGCAATTTATTAAAAATATGATGTATATCATTTTTTTGATTTTTTAAAAATTTGTCATATTTATTATTTTGATATTATACTGTAACCAAACTATATTATAAAAAATAGAATATATATATTTTAATATTATTTCGATTAAATAAGATTTTACTAAAAAGTAATTTTTGAGTTGCTAGTACTACATAGTATTTAAAGCCGAATGTTGTTCTCACGTAAACCAAATATTATAATTTTAATATATAAATTTTGTATATGTATGATAGAAAATAGTAGTCAAAATAAAGATTCTCATGATATTACATGACTCCAAAACTTTATATTTTATTAGTAGTTTATTACTATACAAAGATATTTTTTAAATGGTTGGGAAAGGTTTATAATCAGTGATACCAATTCAAATGTTGTTCAAGATTGAACAAAATGCTACCATATCTTGATTGCATTCAAACCGCTCTTCGATTATTAATTATCAGTCAAGCTAACATATCAATCTACTTTATCGATTTTGGCGCTTGGATCGACGACAGTTTGAGCGTCATTTATATTTAAAAGCAGCCGTTAACAGTTAACTGTTCAGTTACTGTAGCAATAGTACTTTTGCTTACACTCGTGCGTAAATAGTATCAATCATTTATATATATAAAAATCAACTTACTCATCAGGACATCAATAGTAAGTGGAATTAATATAATGAATTTGACACACTGAGCGTGTCGAAATTGCTACACTTCATCAGTACAAAAAATCATTATTTGCAGAATTTACGACTTTCCAACTAAACTCATTTAGATAGTGAATTTACGACTCACTGACTAACTAATATCAAACAACACTTGTTATTAGAACAATAATCACTCAAACTTGTTAAAAAATACGCGCCTAAGCTGCGACACTATCTCTACTTTATACAATTTCTTTTAATTTTATTCTTATTTTGTCTCATATAAGTATAACTACTTATTTTTATGTAATTACAGCTACACGTATATATTATGTCATTTTCATCATAATTATATACTATTGTAATTATTCAAGTCATTCTTAGCCAATTTCAAAATTTTGAAACACATAATAAGTGCAACAGGTCAATTGTCAAATCTCCGTACGTTATTGTACCTTCTCGTTTTTTTATTGTTATTAACTCTTAAGTTATTAAATCATCCATATAATTAATCTTGTAAAAGTCAGTATTTAAGAAAAGAGATTCAATTGAAAATAAAGAAAACGAAAAGATTTCATCAGTGCAAATTTTATTTATGTAAGACCTACTCCTATGCCAATACAATACAAAACTTAACAACAAGCGATTTCAAATGGTAATTCTTTTCTATTCCGCAGCTGTCTCTTCAGTATTTATATTAAGAATTTTGATTCAAATATTAATTACTTTATTAAAATACATCTAGAGAAATTATTTGTGTAAAATATATAGTGGAAAGCGAGATATGATATATTTTACGAAGATACTACAAATCACACATATAAAATGAAAAAATGTTATTTTGTGATTTAAAATTTGTCAAGATTTTTTTTCGTTATATTTTGGTATATAATCATTTTTATTCTACTATCAATCTATTTTTTTTAAATATATTTTGAAAATATGTAAAATATTGGTGCAACAATTATAAGCCCTTTTTATAAAATATTAATCATGTAAGGAATTAGATAATAAAGTAAATGCTATTAAATGATATAAATATTTCAAGTAATGTTTTATCCGATATTGCTTTTAATTTATTTACACAATTTACATGTTACTAAAATAAACTGAAATATGATTCATATGTATTTTCAGAAATGAGGAAAAATATCTTGCGAAAGCTAAGGTAGCCCAACGGAGTTATCAACACGCAATTCAACTAGTACCGTCACATCTTACAATATGGACAGAATTTGGAAATTTTTTGTACACTGTTCATTCTTTCTGTTCTCGCTTATTAAAACAAGAAAGTGACTCGTTAAATATGAAGAGATTTCGTATTCTTGAAACTCGAAAAGAGGAAATGTTAGATGAAGCAAAAGATTGCTTTACATCTGCTAATAATATTTATGCTGCATGTCAAGGCATCGACGAACCACAAGATGAAAGATGGTTATATCAATATATGTTGGCTAAAATTGCAGAAAAGAAGAATCAAGATCCACCAACTTTTTTAAAATACTATTCAAAGGTATGTATATTACATGTCTCTCCAAAAAAATTATTATGTACTATGTACTTACATTTATATATATACATTTTTTCATCATTAATTTGAACTTATTTAAACTTATCTTAAAAACTACACATAAATAGTGTATGTACTCTTTCACCCTATACTTTCATCACTTTTTAATTATTTTTATCATTTAGAAACAATCTTAATCATTAAATACAGATTTACTTCCAATACTAATAAACGTCATACTTGACTTGCCGTACCTTGCCCTCTACTTCTTTCTTAAACACTTATTGTTCTAATAAATTAAAGTCGCGCCTTTTCTTATTTACATCATCTACCTTCTTAATGTTTTTTCTTCTCTCTTTCGGTGTATTTTATACGGAAGACATATCGTTTCTGTTTCCCTTCATAATATTTTACGAATTATTAATATTTATTTCAACATTCTCTGCATTCCTCCACTTTGTGTCTCGTAGTTTCTCTCCCGGAGTTACACATTCTACCAAGTTTTTCCTATTCATATATCTAACATATGTTTATTCATTATATTCTGAGTCGTTATAAAATTTCCTATTGTTTGAGCTATTCACTTTTTTAGTAACCCTTTTTGATAAAAGAGTGAGTAAGGGCAAAATACAGTGAAATGAAAATAAATAATTATACTCGCAAAAGACTATCTTAACAACTTATATTGACACTTTTATTATATTAACAGAACATATTCATATGAACAAAAACGCACTGTACACTTAAAGCTACGTTATAATATAACGCACTATAAAATAACTTAAATATTAACGCAATTTATAAACTTAAGCTTAAGATTAATAAATGTGAGTGTTTATATGAATGTATCTGTGTGAGCGCGAATGTGTCCTTAATTGTTTAATCACTTAATATAATTGAGTATTTCAGATGTTTGAGTGTGTCCGTGTAATACAAAGTTAAATCTGGTGTTGATGTACTATTTTTATGTTTAATAATTAATAAATTATTAAATAGATGTATAAAATGAGTAAAGAACAAAATGAGTAGACTCTTATGCGTGTATATAACGTGTAACTAACGTTGAGTTGCTTATCGATTACTATTGGTAACCTTACCGATTACCAATAATAATCGATAAGCCAATCATATTACTCGTCAATAGAATTGACGAATCATATTAATTGATGAGCTGGCAGCATGTCTGTTTGATACGCAGCAGAAGAAAATAGCGACACTAAGTAGCGCCCTCTTTTTCGCCACGTGGCGAGTGAGTTTGTCGACATACATAGAAAAATCAATAAATTTTTCCATGATTACAAGATGACGCCACCCATGTCGTTTTGAGCATTCTCAAACACCTATCTTAAATTTAAAGTAAGGTGAGAAGGACGTAGTAAAAGTGTATGATTTAAGTGAGCGATTTTTTATTATTTATTATTATGAAATGAATAAATATGGCCATTATAAAATATAAACGCTATTTTACACAGTATTTACAATATGTCGATAAATTCACTTTGACTTGAAATGTATTACACAATATTTTATGTTATAATCTATTAACATTATTCACATTAAGATTAATAATTATTAAATGAGGGAGTCATAAGTTCATTGATTAAGAATTATTATGAGGAGATGATATGTAGATTACTCACACTTATATTAATTTGTCGCACGTGAGAATTATAAGCGTTAAATTAATGAGTCGTAATTTCACTGACTTATTATTTTGAGTAGATGCTTAATGAGTAAATGAGTAAGGAACGAGATTTTCTATGAGAATTTTTGAATCAGGTGCTATAAAAAACGGCTGAACTAGAACATATTCGAGTGGTTGTAACATATTGTTATGCGCACAATGAAGCACAAACGAATCCATGATGTCGGTGGCGATCGATGATGCACTACTGCGACAAGATAGCGCGTGCAACATTCTTAACAGAATCTCGAATACATTCGATGTTTTGATTTTGTCCATCTTTTCTCCCGTATAAAAATTCCCCATCCATGATTCGTTTCACTATAACATTTTGATATTCCTCAATATGGGTCTACTAGGTAAACTTGCTTAAGACATATGACATAGGCAGATAAATATTTTTGATTCTTGATGTTCTTCTATAAAAAAAATTTTATGCAAAATATATTTGTTTTAAATTTTTATCAATCAATAGTTCAATTTTTACAAATTTATTAAAGAATAACATAAACATGCCAATGCAAAAATTAAAGAAAAATAAATGTATAATTCCAATTACGTAAAAAGATAATGAAGATTTGATTTAAATATTCAAATAAAAATTATTAATTAACAAATTATAGATGTCCTGTTAAATAATTTTTTCTAAGTTTAAGCAAGTAATTAATCCTTGATACCACATGACCAAATTAATATATATAACTAAATTTTAGAATTTATATAAATTCAATAAAGTTACAGTTCTCTTTTATTTCGATAAATACTACACTTAGATCTTGCAAAATCGAGTGAAGTATTATAAAATAATAAAAAAGAATATAGAAAATCTAACAATTCATATGCTGTAAATAAGTAAAAGTAAAAAAAAATAAAATTTTGAAATGATCTTAGATACATTATTTACAAAATATTCATAATAAATATTAAATAATATTTAATAACTAAATAACTGTAACTAAATACTAAATACTAACTAAAACTAAATACACGACGGGATAATTACATGATACTATATGGACATTTCTTAGGTTTCATAGTAGCGCGTCACCGGAAGAAATAGTCGAAATAATTACACTGTTCGTTTTGAAGTTTCGACAAAATATACTTGACTTTAAAAATTTGACTTCATAATAATACTAAGCAATTTTTAAAAAATTGAAAAAAAAATTTTATTTATATAAACTTTAAATTGCATAACTGAAATAATTCTGTATCAAATTAATATAATAACTTTCATTTTAATAAAGACATAATTTTGTAAAATTCATCGTATCATTGAAAAAGGATTAATCACAATATTTTGAAATGTAAATATATTCGTTAATATTGCAATCATCTCATGCATCGATTGATAGCGTGAATAAACATACCAAACAAAATAGAAATTGTTTCGCGTAAATCGTAAACCCGAACACTACAAATCGTGGGTGATGGGTGAAAAGATTTTTCAGAAACATAAGCAAATCAAGAAAATCATCTAATGTCACATGTAAATAGCGTTAAATAAAATAAAGAATTGACTGGAACTGAATTATTTGAAACGAGGTAAAAAGAGTTAACGGGAACTACAATATTTAGGTATCGAACTATAGGCAAAATGGTTTTCAGAAAAATGAATTTGGGAAAATTCTTATAACGTGTGAAGCGCTTCTTTCCATCTTTCAACTCTGTCTCTCTTTGTACTTTCTATACACTGCACACTATGCCACAGCGACTGACCAACAACTTCCACCTTCATCTGTACATATCTCTAGTTCTGTTTTGGTTCCGCTCTCTCTCTCTCTCTCTTTTTCTTGTTTCTATCTACTTATGCTGTGCAGCATAAGTACTCACGGCCTTACAGTCACTATTTTCTCTCCCTCTCTCTTTCTCTTTCTGCCACAAATAATTTATCCATTTCACTAGTTTTCTCTATCTCGCTAATTTGATTGCAAAAACCCGCACTATCCTGGACTTCGATATGGCAAACCTGCAGGAGCCCATACCGTTCCTATGACTGATGCCTCTACAAGAAAACTAGGCCGATAATGGTGTACTCAGCGAGAACAAAGGGTCTCGAACGCGGAATCGTGCACCGACAAGGTCGGACGCTGTGACTGCATTCATAAATGTCGAGGTTGACCTGTGGTGATGAGATGGCAAATCAATGAGATGATGATCTGGCCAACTTAATGGTGCCATGGAAAGATGTATGGAGACAGTTCAAATAACTCCTACGATTCTAGCTGGTAGAAGAAAGCAGACAGCTAGGGCAGCAAAGAGAATGAGAGAAAGAGTAAAACTCTTTGTCCCATTTAAAGACCATTTAGGATAGACATTGTGCGACTTATTATAGTTTAAAATGTCAAGGCTTTTTTCGCTGTCATAGCATGCAGAGGATTTTTTTTAAAGCCAGGGCCTAATATTAGGTAGACGTAAAATATAAAGTAATATAATAGTCCTTGAGAACCGAAGCGCTAAGTTATAATCGAAAGGCCATAGTTCAAAATATAAATAGATATATTCAAAATATAAACGTGAAAGTGATAAATGTAAATAATAATGAATTTCAATTTAAGTGGAATTGTCAAGAATGGGAAGCGAGAGGCGACAAGAAAAACGTATAAATATCTAAGCGTAGATGAAAATAGCAGATTCTGATTAAGTCTAATTTCGATTTCAGTTGGTTAGCAAAATATTCAATCTTATCGATCAAACTTACATCATCTCTCTCTTTTTATACAAATAAGTAGATATTTAATGTAAAATTGCTAATTACAAAAAAAAAATATTACTCAGTTTACTTTTATTTGAACTATTTACAATCCACGATATTTGGACATTAAAAATATTAATTATATAGATGGTGGGGTTGAAATTGAAAACGGTGGAATAAATATTAGAAGATATGAATTAAAATTAAAGAGTGAAATAAAGAAGTATAAAAGTAAAGTGATTAGAAATAGAAAGATAAAGGGATAATGAACTTGATTCAAGAAAGAAGAGATCAGGAATGTGATAAGAAAATTGAAAGATAGAAAGACATCGGATGACGATAACATCACGAATGAGATGTGGAAACATGGAGTGAACTTGATAGTCAATAGTCTATCGAACGTATTAAACAAGCTATTGAAAAGAGAAAGTATCCCGAAGGAGTGGGAAAATGCAATTGTAATACCAATATTTAAAAAAGATAACAAAAAGATGGTCGAAAACTACCGAAGGATCTCTCTTATGGATACTGGCTACAAAATCTATTCAGAACTTCTGAAAATCAGAATCGATAGTTTCATGAAAGAAAATGAAAAATACGGGATGTACAATTTGGCTTCCAAAAGGCAAGGGAACTATCGAAGCAATTTACACCTTGAAAACTACCATAGACGTTGGCTAGATAAAATACATGGAGAGATCAGGGTATATTTCGTTGATTTAAAAGCAGGCTTTGATAAAATAAATAGAAAAGAGATATGGGATATTAGATATCGGAGAGATTAGATATTAATAAATTGTTAATAAACTGATGCAAAAAATTTGATAAGAAAAGTAACAACTGGATTAGAATAAAAAATAAAATATTTGATAAATATGTTGTAAACAGAGTCGTGAGACAGAGATGTCCTCTGAATCCGACGCTATTTAATACAGGCATGTCAGATTTGGAGGATTGCCTGAAAGATTTAATAACATCTGAAATAAGGATAGGCTTAAAAATAATAAGAAATATCACATACGCAAATGATGTAGCAATCTTAGATAAGAGTAGTGTTAAATTGAGGAAACTTTTAAGAAATTTAGAACAGTTTCTGAAGAAAAAAGGTCTAGAAATTAATGTGGAAGAAACAATAAAAATAAAATTTAAAAAAGAAAAGGGAAATAGAAATAGACCCAACAAAACGATCTTATGGAAGGACAAAACAATTGAAATGGTAAAACAATACTCTTATCTGGGGGCTATATCATAAAAAAATGATGATACGCTACAAAAGAAGAATTTAGTACAAAAAGCGAACCTGGTAATTGGTAAAGTATGGAAGATAGAAACACATTTTAAAAACTAATTTAAAAATCAGAATGAAAATGTTCCATACATTGGTAAATAGTCTGTTGATGTATGGAGCAGAGATATGGGGTTTAAAAGGAGGTAAATATATAGAAATGGTACAAAAAAAATATATAAAATGGTGTCTGAGATTTGATAGAAATACTCCAGGTAGTGTTTTAATGTTAGAAATGAACAAAGAGAAGATAGAAACGTATGCTTTAAGAAAAGATATAAAGTATGAGAATAGAATATTAAATGGAGAAAAGAAAGAAATAGTCAAAGAATGTACAAAGCATAGATTAGAAGAATGTAGGAGACTGGAGAACTTTAAAATAATAATTAAAAAAGAAAAGAGATTCGCAGTAACGGGGGTAAAATTCTGGCAAAGCATAGGTTAATCGGGGTCCATGTGGTGGGAGAAAAGACAAAATATTGTACTTTTATTAGAAGAAGCAATTTATATAAAAAATAGTCAAGACCGATATACCTGGATGAATCATTTAAATGTTTCAAAGTACACACTTGAAGTAAAAAATATAGTAATGGATAATATAGAAAAAGGTGGTAGTTTATATTATTGTAAAGAAAGTGGGAATTTAAGACGTGGACTAAACATACTAGCTAGATATAGAATGGGCAATGAAAACTTAGTTAAAAAAAATGGTTAAAAACCAAAGAAAGAAATAGAGTAGAGATAAACAATTAGAAGAATTGTTTAAACTTCAATAGAAAAGACATAAGCAGATTGTACAAGATTTAATAGACGAAAAGAAGAGAAGAAAAGAAAGAGAAACCCAAGGAGTAAAAGGAATCCATACGGCATTAATGATAATAGGATAGCAACAAGTTCGGATAATTAAACTTCAAAATATATAAGAAAATTAAGAGAACTGTAATATAAAGTGTACAGGAATAATAAGGTGTATACGATAAGAAAAAAGAAGACAGACAAAACATGAAATGATTTTATGAACAAGGTGTAGAATGGCTAAAGAATCGAAAACTAATAAATACTAGCTAATATAAAAGGATAGAACAAAAGATTGTAAAATAATTAGGAAAAAAATCGATAAGCTCATTATAAGGAACTGGAATATTATAAGGTCCAATGTAATTTATTATGACAATATCATGAATAATAATAAGAAATATATATACTGTACAAGATTCATTGGATCAAAGAAACAAGTAAGCAACGTAGTGAAATAGAGGATTCACAATAAGGTGATAAGAAGTAATGCAGTACTAGGTGTGAAGAAGAAAGAAGAAAAATAAATAAATATATGATATAGATAAATAATTATCAGTTAATTATAATTATAAAAGTAAATAGTATTAAGTAATATGAATAGATGTAAAATGTATGTTAGATATAAGAAATATTTGTAAATGCAGATAACGATAAAACAGTTCATTTTATTTTTTAATGCAAAAAAAAGAAGAAACGTTAAAACGCATAATGGAAAAATGCAAGGTATTAGGAATAAAAGCATGTAATTAGGAAGACTGTTTTAAAGGTAATAAAAAAGATATAAGTTGACTTTATAAAATCCAATAAATGAGAACAAGAAAGAAGAAATAAAAGGAAAGCAATCAAAGATAATTAAAAGATATAAATTAGATTTAAGGAAGTATAAACTATTAATTTATAAGTGAAAGTGTAATAAAAAATATATAACTGAAGTTTTAAAATAAGTATAAATCTGTTGTAAATAATTATGTTATAAAAATATATAAGCATAAATTATAATACATTGTAAAGTATTTTGTTCAATCAAAGAATAATAAAAATAATATTAATTATATACTTTTAGCTTAGATATAATTTCTTAAATACTTCAAATGTATATAATATTTATAAATATCATAATTTTAAATTTAAATTACTAATATTATTAGAAAGTGATATCAAACTATTTTAGTATTGTTCAAATTTAATACTATTAAAAAAATTTTATTTCAGGCTAGCGAATTATTAAATGAAAATAAAGCTCAATACCCAAAACGAATTAATCACAAAAATCCGCAAAATTTATCAATTGAAGCACTTGAAGTTTATTACAGAATTCATGCTAGTATTTTAAAGTATTTAGAGCAACATGAAGGTGAACCCATAAAGAAATCGTTAGCTGTTGTACTTGAGAACAATCTTAAAAAATGTATGCAGAGTCCATTTATCTTGTATAACTCAATTTTTAATAACGTATCAAAAAATTATGATAACGACACAAGTCAAATAAAGATAACTATGCAAAAACAATTACAAGATATAAAAGACAATGAAGATTTTATATACGATACTCAAGCTACAATACCAAATAAGTCTATTACTATTACTAATAAATGCGATACCCGGAAAAGATATATTGATGAACCAACTACAATAAGTAGTGTAAAAAAAATGAAACTAATTAGTGTTTCTCATTTACAACTGATGCAAGATGTTGTTGCTTTGATCGACGAATTAATAACCAAAGTTTGTGAAAAAGTTTCGTCTAAGCAACCTGATTTAAAATACCAGGAATCCGAATCCAAATCTATTTTGAACTATAATAGTATAAGCTCAATTGTTGTAACCGCAGAAAAAAATTCTACTATTCAATATTTTATGGATGATCTAGTAAAAAAAAAAGTCGATTTAAAAGAAGAAAAAGGTGAATTATATGACCATGATGATAATGAAAAATCAGATGGAAATTGGTTTCAAAATGAAGAGTTAAGAATGGTGAGTTAAAATTAAATTTTTGATCATTGACTAAATAAATAATCTAATAAAAAAAATTTACATTTTTAAATTTTTAAGATAGATTGTTTTTAATTTTTTTTTTTTAGATTGTATAATTATAATCATAATTTCTTTTAGTATTAAGAAAAGTTTTTTTATATTATATCACTAATACATATATATATATATATTGAAATATTTTGAAAGTTAAACCTTTACAATTGTAAAGCCATTTTTAAAAAAGCTAAAAAACAATGATACAAAAATAATATTTATATGATAACAAGTATCTTCTCGTTTTAAATTTGTTCGTGTAAAATTTTATTATATAACTTAAAATTAAAATAATAGATTATCTAGTATAGCTAAAACCATTGTTTTCACAGTTACCTAGTTTATTTTACCGGTCAATAACTCATTACTAAACGTATGATTTGTTGCGGCTAACTAGGATACTAGTAAGACATTGACTTGTTTTTTGTCACTTAGTTTGAAAACACATATGTGTTTGTTGTTTTTATATATAATGTAAAATGTCTATACATGTAATTGAAGGTAGATCGGTAAGTATTCATGTTCAATAAGAAATGTTTTTCATGATAGTAGTTGGTATTACTATCTTATACAACCATCTTTTCATCATTAATGTTTTTTTTTTTTTTAAAAAAGAATTAAGATGTAAAACGTGCAATAAAATATCAACGAAGTTAAATACTGTCTATACTAACCCTTCACCATGCACAACAACTCTGAAATATTTATTCAATTTATTAAATTTGTCATACATTTCTTTTTATAAAACCCACGCTATTCCGCAAATATGTTTAATTAGGAAATTGTTAATAATAAAATAATAATAATTGTTTTAATTTTAGTCCAGAATATGATTTTTTATATGACATACAAAAGTGTGCAAAGCAGTAGAAACCATGAACGAGATGTGCGGATAAATAATTAATAATATATATAACAGTTTAAGAAAGAGAAAAGTATCGGTGTGTTAGGTGTTACGATTGCTCAATATAAAGATTAATTCGAAACAGCTTTTAACTATAAACCAATATATAAATCTCTTTAAGTAAAATACATAGAAATTCTTAGATTGAATCATTGCCGTTGATAAACTTGGATTAATTATAGGGCTAAGATAACATCAATAGATTTTTCGACGTAAATCTCATTTAAAAAAGTAAAATATAATCTTATCATTCTTACTGTTTTCCAGGGTTCAAAGCAAATAAACAATTCTTATATTTTTTTTTTTAAATGCAGGATCACGTTGTTCAAAAAAATTATTAAATCTATTCGATGAGTAATTGATAAAAACAATACGAAGAAAATTACTATCTTAAGTACAACACACTTCTTTAAAATTATCACAGTCAAATTAATAAATTACGGTATAATTGAATAATACACTGTACTTACTTATCGAAAAAATTTCGTTTTAAACGAGGAGGTTATTGTCGAGATAGAAGCCTATTTTAAATAGTTTGACAGGTTTTATTTTTTATAGGATTGAAAAAGAAGGTAGGAATGTTCAGAGAAGTATAACATTTTAAAATAATAATTTTGATATATTCACATCAACATATAAATTTTACCAATGCAAAATACTTAAAATTTTGTTTCTCGATATTAGTTACTTATGCTTAAACTGTAATACTTAACATTTTAGTTTCATAGTGATACAGAGGCAATTTCACCCCTCCGTATATTTCGAAAAAAACTAGGCCGATTGTAGGCAAACCTTCATGGTTTTTATTGGTAGGATACCTTGTACGCTTGATCTATGCTAAAATAAAATCTCATAATTTTTTAATAATATTTTTATATTATCAAATAACTATTAAACTAAATTTGTTATCTTAATAAATTTTCTTTATTTATTATTTTTATGTTTTATATAAGATTTTTTAAGGAATATATTGTCCTTTCTACGAATTCTGATACAATTACCTCAAATTATCTTACTAAGCATAAATTTATATTACTTAGTGTAAGCAGGTATATAGATACTGTGAAAATAAATTTGTTCACGAAATTAATATCATGAACTCTCAAAACCAATAATTTGATAATTTTTAATTCAAAACCAGTAGAAAGTGCTTCTATAGAGTACTTTATTAGAATGTAGAAATGAAATTCACGACAGCACAAGTGGAGGCTACTTTCTGTCATCAAATTTTTAAATTGCTATAAGAATAGATGAAACAATTAGCATAAATTTAGATCCGTGAATTTTCTCCAACCTTAAATGACTTCGATTACTAAAAACAAGATGCTGGTGATGAAATTGCCCTTAAAAATAATTTGTTTAATTTATTGTGACTGTCTCTTAATCAAAGCTTATGACTATCGATTATTGATGCAGTATTCATACATTGACTATCATTCAATAAATTATTCTCATCACAATCAACTTTATCAAGTGAAATCGTATAATATTTCATATCCTTATACTTTAGTGCTACTGATAAATATTTAGATTGACTATTGAAAATTATAAGTTTTCATTTTAATATTTTATATTAAATTTTACTCTTTGTATTTATTGTATTCTTTTTGAAAAACAATTTCTGGAACTAGCCAATTGAATAATTTAATGAAAACTTTAATCCATTTAATAAGTTTTCATTTATTTTTTATTTTATTATGGAACTTCTAATACTTTTCTTCGACGTTAGTGAATTGACACTTATTTTTATATCATAAATTAATAGATACATGATTTTTAGTTGTATTTAATATTGATGATTGTACTTATCTCATAATATAATTTATTATTACCCTTTCTATGACATTGTCATATCGTATTATAAAATTTATTTAAACATTCGCATGTTTCGAGTATTTTTGAATCGTTTTTTCAAAGAAAATGGTTTGTTTAAAATTCATAATTTATCGTAATTTTTTGAGTTATGATATGAATGCTTAATAAAAAAGTGACGCATCTAAAAATAATTTTTGTATTTATATGTACTAATTAACGCAAAGAAAACTTTTTCATAATTGTTGACTAAATAAGACGAATCCTAGGATAAACTTCAAATACATTGATTCTGGAATTTCAGGATAGTAAATGCCGAGAAAATCCCCTTTTTTAGGAAAGGTATATTGTACGAAAATTTCTATAGCTCGATTTACGACTGAGTATTCACATCACGAAAACCGTAGAGCTAATTGAGATACTCAACACAAACAAACGCATTATATTCACAAAATTAATAATGAAGTGCAATAAAATTGTGAACATAACACTATAATAAAAATTTCGATTAGATGATTGAGGCAGAAACGATGCTTTCTAGAAGGTTCAGGAGGATAATGATAAAAAACTAAATTTTAAACATTTTCATACTGGTGAATAGGACCAAACACAGACAAAACATAAAAACTCTGTCTGTCTCACCAACAGTTATCAACTCTTCGAGTAACATTTCGACGGGTAGGTAGGTCTATTCTCAAGTTATCTAGGCTATGTACAACGACGTTTTCTTAATCTACCGTTAGAAACAAAATGCTTTCTGTCACCTCCCATCTTTCATCGACAACTCAGATAATAAAAATAGAGATAAAAAATCATAATTAGCGATATACTTATGATGTCTACTCAAAAAATACTTATATTAATATAACTATTTCAGAGGTTTCTGTAATTATGAATGTAACAATGAAAGGTTGTAGGGAAAAAATGCAAAAACAAATCATAAATAGTCATAAAAAGCGTTTAAACAAGATGTAGACGATGATGGCATCGCGTAAGATTATGAAGGATGTAGGTATAAAGTATAAAAAATATAAATAAGAAAATATAGTGATTATTCAATTTAATGAAGGTATTACAAAAGATGATTCAATGCACGTATCGAGCAGAAAAGCTGTCCGATCGCCGCGAGACGCTATAATTATAATGTCGATTTGTTTTGTTTTTACATTATAATTGTCCTAAACTCGTCGTAATAAAACTATCTGACCGTCGCGATGTGCGATATGCATTTCTTTTCAACGAAAGAAGCTAGACTAATTCTCTCTAATTTGATACGTGTCTATTAGAATTCCGGCTATGTAATCTTGAAATGCATTTCCATAAATAATTCAAATAACAAATGCACGTATCGTTTAATTTCATATTAATTTTACAAATTATGTAAACGAATTTTGTTTATATTAAATAGTTAGATATTATATATATGTGTGTGTAAATCTTATATATTATTTATTTGGTTTTGTTCATAAAAACGCCGTTATTATTCCGCTTGTTACATATATTTTTCACGAGTCCCTGAGCCTGAAAAAACCTGCGCTAAGCTTGACGGAGGAAAAGGCCCTTACAAATTTATCGCATCGATAAATTTAGGGGCCATCCCCTCGTCATTCTAATGAATCCGATACACATTCGTAATGACCGATTTCCTGTGGGGGACTGGCGACACGTCCACGATGTTCTGTCCCATTCATGTCATGGCACAACTATCGGTGTTCGACTCCACAGACTCATTTCTCTCGTATAAGTAAGGGGACAGGTATAAAATTTAATGAATATGAATGCAATTGATGAGATGAATGAGACTAATGGGAAGGTTCGCTGCGGATGTTAGTAGGATATTAGATACGCAAAATACATGCAATCGCGAGTCCGTTCCGGGCCTGTCGCGGCAGGCAATCGTGTTTTTTTTTTATTTTCTCCCCTTAATTCGCGATTTATTTTTTGCGCGCGAGAGTTGTATTCGCGGGACGTTCGGGCTAAGTATGCTAATCAACGAGAGTAAGAGAGCGGTAGAAAGCCGAAGCATGATGCAATGTGAATTAATGTATGAGGACGAGAAAGAGGGAGAAGGAGAGAGTAGAGTGCGTAAGCGCATGAGAGCGATAGAGAAGGGATGAAAGCTATATAAATATAGCGTATGAGTGTGAGAGCAAGAGGGAGGGAGAAAAAGAAGCGCGTGAGAGTGAGAGAGAGAAAAAGTTAGAATGGGGAATAGATGGCAGAAGAGGGGATATGGCTGCTTGCTCAGAGACCGTGCCCATGCCGTAGGGCATGGGCCTGCCTTGGTGCACCCGTGCTATCGTGCACGTTGCCATTTTCTGTCGACGAACTATTTTTCATAGAAAATACATTCAACGACCACGTTGCCGATTTTTCGTATCAGCTGAGTATGATATCGGATGTACCCGTCTGCCCCTTGTATGTTCTCTTACATTTCGGTACTTGTTTCTACAGCGCATCAGATACAGAAGTTTAAAAAAATCTTAACAATTTAAAGGACAATATTAAAAAGTCAACTCTGAGATATGAGAAGCATCAGTCTACCAATGAAAGTATTTCTTATAGCAAAGCTATAATCATTGAATTAAAGATGGTCATTTTTCTGCAGAATACTCAATGATTCTAGTATACATATTCGATATTGTTGATATCGAAAGTATACTGGAGAAACTAAAAACTAAAATCAACTCTTTTAATTTTTATTTTCAAATTACGGATCGTGTTAATACATCTATACTTCATGTAGTCGCTTCTTGAATGTCGAGGAAAATCCAGTCTTAGATTCGCTCTAATTGATGAAATAAAACTGTTTCATTAAGCTTAAAAGGAATCTATGAAATGATTATGTATCTTTGAACAATTAGGTCATTTACAAACAAAAATTTTTTTTTTAAAATAAAAAATTTTTTAAAATAATAGATAATTAAACATGTCAACCAATACTAAAATTTTAATTAGAAGATTTTATTATGCAAACTGATTTTTGAATTAATGCTAATTCAAAAAAATTAGTTAAAAGGAACAAATATTTATATTGTAATCAATCACTTGTAATAAATACAAAAATTCGATCAATTTAAAAAAATTTAATAAAATGTGAATTTAACTATAGTATTATAATATTAAAGCATTTTGATATATACATATGAATAAAAAATTATAAAATATCTAAAGATGAAAGGTGACACTCATTTAAAACTCAATTTAATTGAAAAAATATCAAATTAAGAATCGTATTATATTTCTTACTTTTCACTCGTATAGGTTTATTAATTTATGTTTTTGTCACTTTAATCTTATCTATAATTAATAGGTATCGTTTTTTCAATTTTAATTTCAATTGTAACTAGTGTATAAAATTTCGTATCGGTTAGACTTTTTGGTTTTTTCGTACTTGAGATGTTAGTAACAATGATAAAATTTTAAGCATTTTAAACTGACAAAATGTTGTAATTTAAATAGTATTCATTTTAAAAAAATGAATTTTTCATTATCTAAATTTACAAAATTTATGGGACTTGAAATCTAGATTTTCACCATGCTGTTCCCCGGGTAGAAGTACTGCAATTCTTGTCAAAACGCTGTCGTAGATAAGAAAATTTAACTTACTCTGGAAATTTTCCTTCTTGGAAGTTTATATAAAGAATCCACTTAATATCTCTTGAAAATATTTGATTAATGTATTAACTGTAGATACTTACTATACATCATTTCCTTTACACTCGATTATATAAAGTTATCAACTTATCATGGTAAGTGTGATTTTTATTCATTGAACTTCAAAATAACAAACGTCAACTATTTTTTGTAAACATTAAACATCTTTAGTTAATTTAATACCTTAGAGTCTACAGTCATTTCGTTAATATGATGTTAAGCTAAAGTTTTTTATTTTTATTTTATGTTCTCATTCAATTTCAATCTCATTTAAATTATATTCGTTATATAAATAAATCTAATGTATCATTTTCTTATTTATAGTATATACATATACATTATATATGTACACATATATGAAATATAATAATATTAAAAATTATTAAATACTGTGCTACACTTTTGCTAATAACTGAGCTTGAATTTAAAAAAAATTAAGTTTAAGCTAAAAACAAGATCTTTTGTAAATTTTATAATTTCATGTTAAATTAATTGAAAAATTAAATAAGTACATTAATAACCTTTATTTACTACTGTGTATTAGTCATTAATAGTACTTATCAATAATTTAATTTTATGAAAAATAATACGAAATAATTGAAAATAATTTATATCATAGTTTATAAGTTATATAAATAAGTTTATAATATCATTAATTTATCTGTTCAAAAATATAATATTCAATTTTAAGTACAATAAATAAATTATATTCTAGTACATTATGTTTTAGGAAATTTCGCGCAAATCTGATAAACTTGATGATAAAAAAAAAATTATAAAAATAGAGAGGACTTTGAGTCGTAGAAGTTCTCAAGAGAGTACAACTACTACACAAACTAGTACAAGTGAAACTAATAATTCTACTTCTAGTAGTAGTGATGATTCTACAAGTAGTGATGATTCTTCAGACAGTTCTAGTTCCAGTGAAAGTGATAGCGATTCTATTGAAAGTAACATAGAGAAAAAGAAAAAGGATTCTTCAAATGAAGTAAGTATCCATTATAATATTTTTTTGGGCAATATATATAATCTATCTTATATAAATTTAACCAATACAAATAAATAATTAAAATTATACAAAAGATAATTTTTATTGAATAAATTCTATAAAGTGTATCAATATAACTAATATATTGTATTAAACTACATAGAAAGTAATATAATTATAGAATCATAATAATAAATATCAGATTATTAAACATCATCTAATGATTTATTAGTTAATAGTATAATAGCAATAGTAGTGTAGCTGTAGCAAACAGCAATAAGTAGTAAAAAAAAATTAGTAATTATAATTATCATTTTATAATACTTTATTTTAGGAAAAGTATGTTGAAATATATATTTCATTAAAAATTCTACAAATTTTTAGAGACTCTCATTATAACTTCATATATGAAGATAAATATATTATTACCGTATTGTCAGTTTTTCTGTATAATATAAAAGTAGACCTACAATAAAAAAAATTTCTTTTTAACATATATTAATGAATGTATATAATACAATATAAAATTCTTATAATTCAAGTTACGTGTAACTTAATCATGAAATTATTTAATCTAAATTCTAGATTTAATTATAAAATTTTATAGTACTCAAACTTTTTATTTAATATATAAAATCACATTTTATTTTGAATCTTACTTATTTATTTAGTAATATAATAGATATCTCATATTTAGAGTATTTTCAAGACTTATGAATAATTAATGATGATAAAAATTTAATTTTATTCAAAATTATCAACCGTTATTAAAGTATCTTTAGTACTGATTTATGAATCTATCAAACTGTAACAATTTATAGATCTAAATTTAGTATTAATGAAATGAAAATCACTTATAATAATTTTTTTTTAATTTTATTTTATGATCGATTCCTTTTCTTTAATTTTTGCGCGCTCTCTCTCTCTCTCTCTCTCTCTCTCTCTCTCTCTCTCTCTCTCTCTCTCTATTCCTGTATTAACTACAGATATTAATTTGTGAACATTCAATAATAAAACAATACCAACTATATTGTCCCCCAATCTCATACATTTTGTTAATTTCTTATTATGAAACCCAAAAAGAATTCAATATTTAATAACAAAACATATATTACTAAAGATATTTAAACAGTATAATTAATAATAAGAATTCAGAAAAATTTAAATAAATTATAGCATAATTAATAAATTAATAAATATCAGCTAACTTTTCGTTAACTTAAAACAATATCGGTCATAGGAAATAAAGAATTTTTAATTATTTGGATTTGTTTAATTTTTCCTAAATTAATACAATCTTTTTCGTGAAATATAAATAAAATAATTTTTAATATTTTATAATTTCAAATGGATACAACACTAACTATCATTTTATAAATGATGTATTTATTAGATTGTAATGTGCTAAATAATATTTCTTTTTTAGATGCCTATTTAACAGAAGAGGATACGACAAAATTGATTGAATATTGTCTTTCAGGCTTAGAGCAGTGTGTTTTGAGATTTCCAGAACATTATAAATCTATATACCGTTTAGCTTATTTTTTCTTTTACAACAAAGTTTTTAAAAACATAGTTAAATGTAAACAGCTGTTATTAGGTATATATAAGTGTCAGTTTCACCATAATCAAACAATTCAAGGACTTTTTGCTGAAAGAAAAAATGCTAATTTTTTTAATGTGAGTTAAAAAGTAAAATGTAATAGTTAAATTCAATTTTATTCTTATTTTTCATTTAATTTAATTACTTAATTTATCTCTTTAGGGAATATGGCGTATACCTGTCAATGAAATTGATAGACCAGGAAGTTTTGCTTCACATATGTCCAGGTGTGTTGTACTCTTAATGCAAGTATTAAAAGAGACAGATGATAGTCGAATGTTAATAGAATTATGTATGCAACTTCGAAAAATTCCAGATACAGACAAGTATATAAAAAATTGATACATTCCCTAAACATTTTTAATTAATTTTTGATAAAGTTTGTATTGAGTAAAATTCTTTTTTATTTAGAAAATATTTAAGAGATTCTGAAAGGGAACAGTTATCTTGTCAAGCTTTGACGTTGTGTTTACAATGTTTGCGGAATAGAATCAAGAATATGGATGTTCAGAATACATCTATTGAAATATATAATAATCGTATTGATAAGCAAATGCAAGTTTTATTAGACATATATCATGTTTACCAAAATATAAAAAATCTGCAAGAATATGAAATTTTTGAACTACCAAAAGTACAAAAATTGCTTGAAGATGCTTATATATTGTATATAGCTAATCCAGTAAGAAATTATAATTATCTAAATATTTCTTTTCATTACAGTTATTCTAATTTTTATTGTTACAGAATGTACAAGGAAATATTTTTGAATTGGCTAAAGAATGTTGTCGTCAAAAACTTAGAGCAAACAAAATCGGTCTAACGTGTTTCGATTCAAATTCTAATGCACGATCACTTGGAAATAATACGATACTACCTGTAAATAATTTTTTCAAATAATATTTAATTATCATTTATAATCTTTTTGTAATATTATTTTTCTATTTATACAGGCTGAAAATACGAATTTCTCTGCTTCTTTAAGTATACCATTTATTACACAGAGTCGTAAATCTCAAAAAGTATCAGTTACTGGTAGACCTCGAGGACGACCACCAGGTGCCCACAAGTTTTCCCAAGTATTAAATAGTAATTCGTTATTAATTCAAAATCAATATAGTTCTAAACATTCTACTAGTAGTACTTATGTTTCCAATGCAAGTTCTTTATCTAATAATCCATACTGTTTTACTCCATTTTTGGAACCAAATATGTTAGCTGCCATGCTCGGATCTAATTTTAATACGAATATATTAGATTCAGCAATGAATTATTTGAATCAAGCTGGTGCATATCAAGATGTTTTTCGTCAATATCAAAATAGTATAAATACAATGTCAGATCTAAAAGTAAATTATAAAAGAAATCCTAATAATATAACAAGTATTCATTCACAAACTAATGCAAATATTACAGGTAATACTTTAAATAGTAAAAAAGAAAAGCCTGATATATCAATAACACCAGTTGCTCGGAACAAACATCAAACTAAATCAAAACCCGCAAAATTATTGACAACTAACCTTACACAAAATGAACACTCAACTACGACTATTCAACTTCCAAAGACAGTTGAAATAACAACTAGTCCACACCTTTCGTTTAAATCATCTCAACCTCAAAATATTTCGCAATCTTTATCAGAATATCAAGAATCTTTAAAAATCAATTCGTTATCTTTGGGTGGTAATAATAACACAAATTGTATTACTTTTCCCCAAATGGGTCAAACAACAATTGCTGCAATTGGTCTTAATCATTCTATGTCACGACCAGGTACTTCTTTACAGCATAAACTGCTGTCAAAAAAACAAAATCAACTCAATAATGAATCACTTGTAATATCTAAACAAAAAAGGACAAAAGCAGTTTTACCAAATAATTACACAAATCTATTTAAAAGTGCTCAAAATCCTTATATATCTTCTGATTCAAGTATTATATCGGTTGAAGAAACTCCAGCAAAATATATCAAATTATCTTCTAACTTGCAAAAATCCATAACCACAAAAGATACTGAAATAACTGTTTCGAAAAGTTCATTGCAAAATACTAACACTGCTCACACATTATCTGTACTTTCTCAACTGCAACAGCATTCACACCTGGAAATAATTCCTCAAACAAATCACGTTAAACTGGATAATAATTTGGTAAACATTCCTGGGAAATCAGTCGGAGCAAAAAATCTGGTCGATTCAATCAACTTATTAAATACAGAGAATATTTCTGTTTATGAAATACCGAGATGTAAGATTAATTCAAATTATTCTAATAAGTCTCAAGTAACCAAAAGACATAAATCTGAAAAAGATAATGTAGAAATAATAACTTTAGATGATTAAAACTTACTTTAATGTATTAAGCAATTAAATTTTTTAGTTTTTTTCAATTTTCAGCTTTTATCTTTTAACCTTATCAAAAATGTTTAATTAATAAATTGAATATTATAACAGGAACAGGATAATTGTTTACATTTTAATACTTGTACAGCATACATTCTTTTAAGAATCCATTTATGAATAGTTGAAGTAATAATATACTAAATTTATATATAATTTTATATAATGCGCAAATAATAAAAACATTTTTGAACATTAATTTGTTTTAAGAAATTAATTCTTTACTATTATAATTGTATAAGATGCAAAACAAAATTTCATAATCCTTAGAATAATTTTTTACTTTTTAAAATTTTTAATATTAACTACAAAATTATTTTTTAATACTTATATTAATAAAAATTTCAATAAACTGTTTATTGACACTTATGAAATATTTAATATTGTATTGAGCCTTATTCGTTTTGTTATATTAGCTTTATAAGATAGATAGTATTAATTATATTTTAATCTTTGTAATATATTTTACATATATCGTAGAAATTTAATTTCGATTGTATTTCGATGAATTTTAAAACCAATTTTTCAAATCCTTATTTTTAATGTAGAAATTATTCTATTTCAACATAAATTTGAAAGGAAAAAAATTACTCCTTTCATTCCTGCAAATACCAAAAAAGTATTATTTTTAATAAAGGGTATTTGTTTAATTATATATCCTTACTTTTGACGATCATTTAATCTTTATTTTATGAAATTTGTTTTTGTTTATGAATTATTTCAGTGCTGCTTCCTTTGTTAATAATTTCAAGTATATATAGTGATCATTTTTTATTTTCAGACATAATTTATAATTGTCTTAAACTTTTTTTTCTAAATTATTATATAAAACAGATATATAAAAATCAATCATCGTAATGTATTATTGCGTTCTTTAGTATTTATATAAGCGTTTTTAATATAAGTTTTTTACTAAGAAATATGTTGTGTGTGTGTATATATATATATATATATATATATATATCTGTATAGAAATCTAAAATATAGTAAGTGTTTCCTTAAAAGCTATTCTTCTAAGGTTAGAAAATTAAATTGCTTCCTAGATAATAAATTTCAGGTATCTAACATGATATAAGCAAAATATTACTGGTGCATCATTATTTGTCGAAATATTAAAATTACCTTTTTTAATCATGAAATTTATAGAATATTTATTACCTTTAGACAATTGTTTATTTTTTTTATTGTCTCTTAATTATATGTACAGTTATATCCACATAAGGATAAATATTATCAGTCATATTGTTAATGATTTTATTTTTATGCTATTTAAAGCATTAATTTTAAATAATAGAACGAAAATTTTTGATAAAATATACGTTAAGTGCAAATTTATAGTAAATATATAAATAAATTCTCTGTGTATTGTAAAATGATAGTTTTAATAATTTGAACTGTCAACGATACTGTCAAAAATGTTTTAAAATATTTATGACAAAATATAAAATAATATCCATATGAAGATTTTAGCTACATGAATGTAAAATTTATCTTTACTTTTATATGTATTTAATATTATACAAAAGTTATTATGAAGACTTTATACAGTTTGGATATACATGTTATAATATAAAATATATAGTACTAGATATCCTGTAAATGTGTTGAGAAATTCATTTTTTTTATATCCCTTGTGATCAAGAAAGAGTAAGAGCTTTAGCAGTAATTGGTTGAGTAAAACAAAAGTAAAAAGAAAATAATAAGACTTATATTTAAGCACTTAATCTATGATGAATTGTCAAAAACTTATAAATAACATAAATATAACTTAAAATAAACTTACACGCTATCGCATTTAAAACTATATTTATAACAATCGAGAATAAACAACACTTAATAACTAATCGCACGCACTTTATATGTACAATTAGAATTAAGTATATTAATTGAGTTTATCTATAAATGAGTAGTCATGTGTATGTGTATATATGTGATGTACTTTTACGTGCAGTGTTACTAATAGTTCTCATTATTGTGAGTATAATTAAATAAGATTACAAAATGAATTTAGTGAAACTTGTTGATAAAAAATATGAATTTTTCTGAGTAAATTATGAGGAAAAATTTTAGTAAAAACTTCTGTTATATGAACAATAACCAAACTTTTAGTTGCCGAATGTAGTCAAAGGTGAAAAATAAGCAGATGCACGCCTTTTTCATCGATCATAATACCTAATCAATGATAGGTGATCGATGAACCAATTATACAACGCATTATACTCATTGTCAAATGAGATGAGTGATAACTGTTTGAATGAATGGTGTGAACTCTTCTATAATGTTCCGCCCGGGTTCGATCGTGCTGATTGGTTATCGACGCGCTCGAGTTGCGTAACGCCCTCTTTTTCGCCACATGATGAGAAGTCGAATCAATAATCGAATAGATTATTGATTATCATAAGATGACACCGGGGAAAGCCAAATCACACATTCTCAAACAGAATGCATATACCATTAATAATGCAAAAGGTACGTTACGTTGGTAATAGTTTATAACTACTTTGGTACTCAGATCAACAAAATTTATTGTCATTATATAAATATTTTTAATAATAATATATATGCTTGATCTTCCTTGTTGAAAATACTATTGAATAAGAGTTTTTATGTTATTAAAAGATCTCTGAAATGATTATGATTTACTAGATCTGCATAATGTGTATGTTTGCAATTTTTTCTAAATTTATTATCAATTTCTTTCTCCGACTATTCTTATAAGATGTTTGAAGTATTATATAAAAATTATAATAATTTAAAGTAAGGCAATCAATATAATAAATGTTTTTCATATTTTATATAATTTTACTAGAAATCTATTAAACAATAAATTATTTAATTATTTTATACACACAAAAAGAAAATACAAACAATATTGGATTTAAAGGATAAAATAAATTTCTCCTTTATTATAAAATGTCACGAAAATACTATTCTCAATTTGTTAAAGCAATAACACATTTATTTTAAAGATTTATGTAATTATTATTCCAAATAGAAGTATTTGCGGAAAATATTATAGTATTTTTTGGAATTAGACATAAATTTTATTGAAAGACATGGTTTACTTATAAAAATCCGTGATGAAAATATTTTATTTAAAGAAGTAGAATAATTTAAGAAATTAAGAAATAGTTCCTTTAGTACTTCGTGAAAATTTCTACCAAAACGCCAAATAAGTTATTTTATAAATTAGATATTAATAAATCTATAATTAAAAATTATTTACATAAGGTACAGGTAGTATGAAAATTTGATTTCATATTGAATCACGGAGAAATAATTTTCAGTTTTTTGTGATATTTTCGTCTGACAGTATAAAAAGTTTTCCATGATAATCCAAATTTAAACGATTCAAATTATCAAATATACCGTGTGAACACAGAAATTTATAATTAATATTAACTTTTGAAAGATTATGTTTTTCTGTCATTGAAGTAAAAAGAGATTTGTTATATCTTCTAAAAATATTCGAAACTATCACTTGGAATTCTTATTATACTGTAACTGATAAATTTGAACTAAAATTTTAAAATAAACACGAATTCGACATAAAAATTGAATAGTAATTCTGTTACACGATAATGTTAAATTGCTCAATGTCGAAAAACTGATCAAATATTATATAAAAAATCTTCACCCTCCCTACTTTATTTATATAGTACCCTCGAAGTATCACTAGTTCTGATGCACATAGGAACTCCATGCCCCCCCCCCCACCCTTAATAAATGAAATTTTTTAAATACGTGTTTATTTTATTATATTATTATCAATAGGTACATTTACGTAAGAAATAGTAGTAAAAGAAGTATTATTAAATTTTAATGTTAGAATGAATAAATATTATATTATTTAAAATGATCTTTTCATACAATATTAAATTTTTCATATAAATTTATATTACATATTTTATTTTTTATTTTAATTATAAATAACAGTAAATTATAAAACGAGAATTTGTGAATTATAATTAAATAAATTAATATAATCTGTAAGCGCGGCATCTTTCAATAAATATTAAAAAAATGTTTCATAATTTATATAAATCAATATTTTCTTTGGTTAAAAGTAAAGAAGGATAAATAATCTATGTATATAATTAAATTATAAATTATTTTTATCTTGAATTTTTTATTTTATAATGATATTTCCCTTATAATAGTATACATATGAAAAAGCTTAAAATGTTAAGTTCAAATTTAATTTAAAATTAGCATATATGAGGCGAATTATACAGCAGTAATACATACAAAGTCGCACTTACCCGCGTTCTGCACTACAGTATGAACGGTGTAAGCCAAATCAAGAGTTTTGATAAGACTGAAGTTACTTTATACACTGTTAAATGGTATGCCACACTACCCAGAATAATGTCGAAGTAGTGCGAAGATTTAAATGAAATATAATATTCACTGTTAGGTCCTACAAAATTTGACAAAGATTCTTGAGTATTTGGATAGCATGGATAGCTCACTACGTATAGTAAATTAACAACAGTACATAAAATCTCTCTACATTTAGTAGAATTACATAAATATACAAAATCTCTTCACTTAATGAACTCACGGGTTTGTCCTTTCACACGCGAACCTAGTATCGTTGAATACACAGTACTTGAAGTGTAAGCGCTCAGTATTGATATTCACATGAACACAAATAAAAACCGTCTAGATTTATTTCGCAACTAATTAACAATTTTCTTATTCTTTTGATTAAATTCAAAATCCCGTATTTGTACGAATTATATCTTAGTAATACTCTAGGTATCACTAAATATATTAAAAAATTTTTACATTAAAAAAATAGGTTTTAAATCTTAACGTCCGATGGTTTAACTGAACTGTGTATATTTACGCGTTTTTTTATTCTGTTGTACAAGATGAGAGTTAAGATCATCATTCGGTATTAGCAAAAGTATCCCATTGAGGATACCATGACCAGTGGAAAACCGAGAATGATTATTAAAAAATACCACAATCGAGATTAAAATTAATAGTACAAGAATAAGTGGAATCATCTAACGCCACACAAACTCAGCCTCTAAATCAATTAGACGTTTAGTTCCTGTAACCACAATTATGCAACTACCAAAGAAGCTTCCAAGCATACTGCTACTTGAATATTACCTAAAATTAAAGTGTCGAGTTTTCAACCTTATTATCATAATTTCTGAGAACCATAATTGTTATTGTCAGGACGAGTAAAAGCGAGATCGAAAATAACGTCAGAATATCAGAAGCTTTTGCTCAATAACGATAAGCAAGGGAAGTGGTTCCCGTCACTCTTAAAGCCACAAAATTAGCGATTACTTAATGTAACATTTTATGAACAAAAAATAATTTATGAATAATAACAAAACAAGAAACTTATTTTTTTTAAATGTTAATATATGTATATTGCAATGTTGCTTGCGTCACATTTCGCGATTATAACAAAATCATTGTAACCTAATGCGCGCAGTTACTGATAGGGCAAGACTATTATGTCACTGGAAGTATGTCGTCAATTATTCGTATATTTTGGTGCAATTCAATTAAGCAGCTACTAACACCGCAAGAATCTAGTACTATATTTATTTAAGCTTAATCACCAAAATATTGTTTGCGATGTCAAAATTCTAAAAATACCTATTGAATAAAACTTGTAATTTTCTTTTAGCAAAATTTTAATAAAAGTTACACTTAACAAAATTAGATTTGCTTATTGATCGAAAATTATACTAAATAAGACGACACAAAAAACCAGGAGTTCTTTTTTTGTTCCTGCTTTTGTATCTGGGCTTTAACACGTGATTTTACTACATTTTAGATTTAGTTAAGTTAATAAATATTATTGTAAGTATGTTTAGACTAGATATTTGCGCATAAACTTATAAGCAAAACAAGCTTAATACTAATCTAGCTAAAGTCACGAAATATCGCAGAGTTTATAATATTACAAATTTTGTATGTATTATATATAATTTTAATAGAGTAAGTAATGATTTTTTAAACATTAATTTTTAAAATAAATTATAGACAGGTAATATACATTATAAATAAAAAAAATGATTCTTGAACATCGTTTAAGTATTGACAATTTTAACATGAGTTAAAAAACCATACGTTAATTAAAATATCAAAGATTTTTATAAACAATTTTATAAATTATAAAATAATAATAATAATTAATATAAATAAACTATTCTATAATTTTGTTTTCATGATCCTAATTATTCATATAATTTTTTTAATTTGTATAATGCAATCATTTTATGCTTATAAACAGAAAATTTTATGATAGGATTTATTTATTTATCTTTTAAATGAAATTTAAAGAATTTTTAATATGAATTTATAAAATTATCTAACTGTCTTAAAATTCCATAATCTCAAATTGAATATACTTTATTTAGATGAATTATTAATGTATAACGCTTTATTTTTACAAATATAAATATTTACACTATTTTTATATTGCACCGAAGAATTGATGACACTATTTATAACATGTTATCTATTATATTATATTTAATTTTTTGTGTGTGCGTAGCTTAATTCTATCATTATGTATTATTCATAATACATTAAAACTATAATATGCTAGTGATCTATAATGCACTGGTAATATATTATACATTGATGATTTACAGTCTTTGCATATTTCTATTTCAATTATATTTCACAGGGTTTGCTAAAAAAGTAGGTAGTGAAACCACTGATGATTTTTTGTTGGATTTTAATTATTTAAGTCAATGGGTGGTAAAGCGATTAATTTGATTGAGTATTTAAGCAAATGGGTTTTAAATCCATTAACTTCTTGCCACAGATTTCTTAATACTCATTGAAAGTATTGATTTTTTTAGTACTTCAAATTTATGAGTCCTTATGTATTACAAGCTTGAGTGAACGAATGCTAGCTTCACAAAGTTAATACTATTCTGGTATTTTCTTGATTTAAAATAAGTTATAATCTATATTATTTGTATGTGAATTATATTACTAAAAAACGCATCCTTTTTACAAACATGGCTGAGTGAACTGATAAGGAGAATTCAAATTGGTAAACAATGCAGAAATCGTTTATGCACGTGACCAACCTATCGTGTAGTTGCTGTTGATTGATGATCGATCAATATAATGAAAATCATGGTCCTGAAAAGGTCTCTGAAACATGGCCACTCTTACGATTTATCAGAATATCTTGAAAGAGAAATATCTTGTAAACGCAATGAGCCTTGAAGTGCATTTTGTTTTTGCTTCCTGAACTACTATGATTTCAACCCTGAGATTGCTAATGGCATTAATGGCTGTTGCATAGGCATCTTGAATTGTACCATATACATCCTTGTTGAAGTATTCGTGATTTATAAATGTTGGTGGACAATTTTTCTCAAAATAAGTGTTTTGATATAAATTGTATATATATATATATATACATGTTTTAAATGATCCTGAGAATCACTTAACCCTTTTAATAATGTTTGCTCACAAGTTTTAGGCATATGTGAAATTGTACTACCTACACTTCTGATTCTACTCCATTTAGTCTGTACCTTGAATGTTAGCTCGATATCGAGTGTTACTTGTAATTCTGTAGATTCAGATGTTATCAGTAATTTTATCGTCTTAATAAATGCAGGTGGTTTTATGGGCTCAAATGTTGTTGAAAGTCTTGTTTCTGGTGGAGGTATTGCAAGTGATATTATCGGCTGAAATATTGTTGAACGTCCTGCTACTGGTGGAGACAGCGAACAAAACTTTCCTTCTTTTTTTACACCAGAGAGTTATAGATTAGGCAATATCTTTTCCTTGATTAGAGTTCAACTGCTTAACATGATTCTTGATTTCTTAATTAAACAAAATTATCAATTATATTATAGTTAACTTCGTCGAAGATCCGTTAGTCAAAGTACCGAAATTTTAAGTTTTTACTTGAATTCACTAATTCGGTCAGTTAATTGAGTGTAAATTTGTAACAACTTTGTCGTACACTGATTAAACGTTTATAATTGTAATATTGTGATTATTGATGTAGTAACCAAATTGGTTATAAATCTGTTCAATGTTTGTAAGAAGTGAGCGAAAATAAATAATTCACCAAAAAAATTGATTATAGATAACCACCCTCGAGAAAGAATATATAATTCAATGACGGTTGGTTATCTCGTAATGATTTTTGATTTTTATATTTTTTCTTTTTGTATGTAAGGTGATTCTTTCTATTATGTTTAATTGATTCAATATTTTTACTATGTAAGTTTTATATTAAAGATTTCAATGGTATTATTATGATTGTTGAGATTTTCTGTAATATTGAAAAGCAAAGCACGTGTTGTTTATTTTAAAAGATAACAAAAACTTAAGTTGCCTTCATATGAATGAATATATGCGTATATATCATCAATTACGATGACAGCATTAATTGATAGTCGATCAATGCGCCGCGATAAGCATCTACATCATGGTCGATAATCAACATGATTGTGTACCTAGACCAATAGACGGCACCTTATGAAGTTCCAAAAGTTATATATACTTAAAAATTAAAAGCAAATTTTGTTTTTATTATAATTTTAAGAAATTTTTATAAACCTACTTTTGTAATATTATATTTAATCAGCCAATACTCAATAATTTAATGCTGATATTCGTATCTACGTTGAATATTCGCCGAATATTTTACCATTGATCAACTCTTGAATATTATATTTGCGTTATTATTTTAAATATTGTATGTTAAAAAAACATGAGCAAGATTGCAATTTTCTTTTTACTGGGTATCATATCTATGTATTACAAAATTTTTCTCAGTTCATGTGGTGCTTAAAATTTATGATGATCTGATCGTTTCTCTCAGGCTATGTAACTACGTGCAACGGTGCTTTTATAAACCCTTATAAAGTGGGATACTCAGGTATCAGTTTATCTCATTATTTTTACATAATAAGAAGCATAATATATATGTATATATATTACTAACAAGTTGTCGTGTTTCTCAAATATAAAACAAATTCAATAGTGCAATGCATAATCGAATTTTATTGGTGTATTACTGTTATTTTTTTAATTTTTATTATTTATTTCAATTTATTTAAGAAAATATTTGTCATTCACTTTGTAAAAGACAATAGTATTTTATTTTTATAGGTTTTTAAATACACGAATACAAATTTATAAATTGAATTAATGTAACTAAGATTCTGAAAAATTAGTTCTAAATACAACTAAATTCGTGGTATTCAATCGTATATAGTCATATTTTTAGATTTTTTAAATGTCTAATATTGAATTAAATATGTTTCTTTAGATCTACATAAAATTTTGTTTATGGGTAACAAGGTAATTTTAAAACGTTATTTATTTTAATTTAATGAAAAAATAAAATTAATTTATTTCTATGTAAGTTATATAATATAAATTGGAAAGTCGCCAATAATTATTAATTCATATGTTATAAACATATAATTAAATTGAATATTCAAATAATATTTAAATAACATAACATAAAAATTATTTATAGTAAAGTACAAAGAAAATACATCTAAAATTCTTAATAAAAGTTTAAAATGGATCATGATTGATATAATATTCCTTACCGAAGAATATAATACAATAACGGTATATAAAATGTGTAAATATTGTATAAAAGCATTGCAATATAAGATATAAAGTATTGAGCGAACAGATTATGAACATAGAATTATAAACTTCATGTTTAAAAATGTAAATTAACTGCTATAGGAATATACAGCATATATGTATATCACAAAGCAGACTTTACTTTAATTACAAAATTATGCACATACTATATTAACAATTTTCTAAAAATCTTAAGAAATACTAAACTATATTGCAAGAAATCTAAATAAAATTTTCCGACATCATACGGATTATATTGTTATTCGAGAAATCAAAAATAAAATATTGAACAAGTATTTATTCAAACAAAAATTTAAATCAATACAAAATTATATGCTGAAGGCTTTTACAACTACTTGAATGAAAATGAAATTGATAAAATTGAATATTGGAGAAAATACAAGTTTACTGATGAAACCGAACCATATCATGAGAATACATAATTCGAAAATAAAGATAAAGACCAAAAAAGCGTACATTATACATAATTTTCTTTTTTTCATTAATAAGAACTTTTTAAGTTAAAATAATATTAAATGCAGTAACTTTAACCCATCAATATTATTTTAATTTAAAATGATAATAATGGAAAATACAGTAATAGTAAATCAAAATAAAGTAAATACTGTTTAAAAATATCATTTGACGGAGCTAATGAAATTACATTTTACAATTTTTATAATAATTTATATGGAATATTAAGAATTATTAAACTGTAGAAAACTATTTCACTATTGTGTATATCAATGTTAAATTTAAGTTTTAAGAACATAAGTCTCATTCGATATGATACGCAAGAGTTATATTTATACATATTCTCTTTTTTATATTTTAAAATCAAAAAGGAAAAAAAACTTCATAGACAATTTCTTGGTCACGGCATCACAAAATATAAACTTAAAAATTTGTTTAATGTATTAAAATTATATTAGTATTTATAATCTAATGTGTACAAAAAAATTTCTAGAAGTATTTTATTAAATTATTTATAAATATATTAAAAGGTTATTAAAATTTAAAAAAATGTTATTTTAAAACATTTTTTGCATGCATGTTTTAATTTCAGCGTAACCATTAATTTCAATCTCTCTCTCTCTCTCTTTCTCTTTAAGTATATTTACTTCATTTCAAAAACATTCGATTTACATAATTAATAAATACAATGAAGAATATATATGAAATCTTAAATTATAAGCAATTGAGTTTTTAATGAACAGACCATCAATTATAATTAAAATATTCTAAGAATTTTTTTTTGTATTTCAATATTTTATTAAAAGAATTACATTTGTATTAATACATTGATCTCAATATTTCAAAATTATTAAATATACATATAAATTTTACAGTTACAATGATACAACATATAAAAACAAAGTTTATAAATCATATTTAATCCAAATTAAAATACGTTCTTAAACATTTTTAATTTTATATAATACTGCTATTAATCTTCGTATTTGGTATTATTAGCAATAACATGGATCAAAATAATAGATTTAAAATTATTTTTCTCTTAATCTGCCAATTTCAGAAATTCATGAACTGTATTTAGGAAATATTTAAAAATATATAATTATTTATAAAGTAAAATATTTTAAATTACAAACCAGAAGGCTTCAAAACCAAATAGTATAGTAGATCAGATAGTGAAATTATTCCAATCACTTTTTGCTCTTCATCTACGACTACCAATCGATGAACCTATAAAATAACATTATAGTATATATATACATATATATACACATATATCAATATACAATATAAATATTAAATTAATTTTTATTTGTATGAAATTATGAACAAAACTCCATTTCAAATTAATTTTATTATTAAAAAAAATTAAATTAAAAATAACATTTCTAATTTTTTTTGTTAATTTAATTTTTGGTTGAATAAAAATATTTAATGGCTCCAATTTCTGATGAATAAAGATACAAGTTATTTTCCTAGAATTAATCGTTAAACTATAATCCTATTATATTAAATTTATTATAAAATAAAAATAATGTACTTCGCTCTATATATTATTTTATTAAATTTCTTAAATATATCAAGAAATTCGATTTTTTTAATAACGTTTATTTTTTAAATTTTACCAATATTTGTGACGAATGGTATTTTAAATACAAAGGTGGATTGATAAATATCCGTGTTAGATATAAAGAGGCAAGTTTTTATGAAAGTTTTTTTTATTTTCCGATGTAATCTCTGTGTAGAATAATATACTTTTCCCAATAACATTCCTATTCTTTAAACATGCTAAAAAATTATTAAATCATTTTTTAAACTCTAAAATATATGAATCTTTTACAAAGTTACCGTTCACGTATTTGATAACTTGTTTCAACAAATTATATTTTTATATTGAACATGAAGAGATCACAGGCAGATCATACAAATTTCGTGATCAATATCAATCAATTTATAGAACAATTCATTTGATAATGCAATTCTATTTAAGTTAATAGATATATCATGGTTCATTGGCATTTACTAAGCGTAACCGCGATATAGTGTCGATTAAATAATTCAAAGTACTTGTTCACTTTCTTTTTTCAAACTCTACGAGGATTATATCGTTTAAATTTGAAGAAGTGTTTCCAGTAAAGGAGACCGTCTTCGTCGTTTTTAAGCAAATTAACCCGGAAAATCCATAATTTAATAACCGCTGTTCTTTGAGTTATAGTAACGGATCAAATTTCTGTTAACAATTATGCCTTAGTACAAAAACTTATTTCCCTCAATGTGATTCACCTAGTGCATCGAAGTTGATAGTTGTAGCTGACAATTACTATCGAAGTAAAACCTTTTTTCTTATATTCTTTCTTCCTAATTTGTGTAAAATGTTCGTACACTTTAATTGAGACATTAAACAAGTATATCCTGGATCTTTTCAAGACTTTTCTCAAAAACTACACCTACACGGAATTATAATCACTTATAAAAAACAAATAGACGATCATTTCAAAATTCTTTTAATAATATTTTATTTTCACTTAGTTAAACGATTTTCATAGGTGATATTTAATTTTGATTTTTTATTTTTTTTCGGTTTTTTATCCAATAAAAAATAATAAAAAAACTAATCAATATTATTCTTTTTCCGTTATATCAAGAAAAAACAAATACATGATACACAATAGTCTAAGCTAACTTACAAATCAATCTAATTAAATCAATATGTAATTTTGTATGGTGTCATTTGAAAGGTGATAGTACATGACAATAATGTGAACTTGCCTCATTCAAACATAAGTACTTATCAATCCAACTTAATTATTACACACATTAAAATAATTTTGTTAATTTTGGAGAAGCAAAATCTCTAGAAAGATTGATACAATTTCTACACAAGTTGAATTAGGAATTTGCAAAGTATATTTGCAAAGTTTAACCATTTAGTATATAAAAAATTATTTTATTAAAATAGAATATGTGTATTGTATGTATTTAATAGTATTGAATTTCCAGTAAAATATGAATAAAATTAATATAATTTTATCAGACAAATTTAAATTATTAATAACTACTTCTTAACACTGGTATTTGTTATTTTAAAAACGGCAAACAAGAAATTTTATATACGTTATACTAATAAACTTGTAAGCTTACATATCATTAATATAAATAAAATTTAAAATGTTCTCTTTAACTCTACTTATTATAGTTGATGTTTTAATTACATGCGTTAAAATACGATAATCATATATAGAAAGAAAGTTTATTATGCCAATTAAAATATAAATATTCAAAATTTAATGTTTGAATAAATAAGTATTATTATTTATATTAGTATGATATAATAACATCTCGTTACATGCAAAATTGTTTTTATATTGTAGATTACTTTTTTGAGCTTACTTCTGCTCTTACAATTTTCTCCATCACTGCATAAAGTGTTTCGTTTAATTTACAACTTTGCACTCCTTCAAACCATTCATTTCGATGTTCATTAGCTTCTTTGAGTGTTACATCTAAATCATTGTATGTTTTTTCAGCTGCAAGATTCTACAACAAAAGAAAAATTATATTTTATTTATTTTCTACAAGACTTAATACAATTTATATTTTATAAATTATTGAACTTACAATAACATCAAACTTTGAATAAATATTGACTAGTTTACCATCATTATCGACAATTGGTAATGCTGACACTCGCCTCTCTACGAATTTTTTTAAAGCTAGAATTATACTAGTATTTTCAGTAGCCGTTTCAATATTTTCAAATGTTCCAATTTGTAATTCGCTTAATGTTTTATTTGCAAAAGATGGCTTGGGCAACTCGTGAATCTAAAATAGAAAAATTTCAAAATAAAAATATATATCACATAATAAAATTGAGTTTAAATTATTGAAATAGCGTAAACTAGATAATTATTAATTGTATTTGTATATATTTTTAAAATTTTTTCAAAATGATATTTTTGAGGTTATCATTGAGTTTAAACAATCAAAGTTGCTTTTAAATATATTTTCTATAACACAACATAAAGTTTTTAAAGATATTTTTAATATATAAAAACAGACATTTAATAATTAATATCATGTAAAATGGTTACGACACATGCGGGATCATTCAATTGTATTTCAATTTATTCCTACGTTCAAGAAAAAAAACTCGAATCATTCTTTCTCAATCTTTACTAAGTATACCGGTAATTTTGTTATCTCGAAACTCGTGCCAACAAATAATAATACTTTAATACGTAATACCCTCCAACTTTTTTTTATAAAATTAAATCATTTATTCAATGAATATTAGTTAATCGATGACGCGCCTTATTTTATCATATTAAAGGTCAATTCAAGAAAGTTTTTTTTACAGAAAAGAGCAATTTTTTTTTATCGAAAAAATGGTTTATCTTTTAGTAGTAGTTTGAATTATGGGTCGATTAACAGTAATACGAATGATAAGAATAATAATTTATTATGTATTATCAATCTACATTAATAGCTATCTCTAAAATTATAAATTATTTTTAAATTAAATTTATACAAATAAATGAAACTAACTACTTTATAACTAATTATAACTATTCATTTCCTTTTCACTTATGACATCATTCATATCATAAATCAGATACTTGTTTCACGAATGATCTTTACTACCTTTTCATTTATTAAAACATTAATTTGGTTAGTAAAGTTTTGTAAGTAAATATTAATAATTTATTTTTTAATTAGAGGCGAAATTAATATTTTTCATATTATTATAGACGTCATGACTATAATTTTTCTTATAATTTTGAACAACTTTTCTTAAGAGCTTTAATATCTGTTAAATAGAGGCAATTAAAAAGCTACATAAAATCAATATACGATTTTTAAAACTATCAGGAATTGATTTTTATAAAAGAAAAAAGTTTATTAAAAATATTCAAACCAAGATCAACATTTGGCTGACTCAGAAAGCTCAAGTTTTGAAAGAAAAAATTGAATATGAGTAATCACAAAGTTATTATTAGAAGTTACTTTTTATTAATTATTATTACAAAGATATCATATTTGTAATAAAAAAACTAACATGAAATTTATAACAATAATGTTTGAACTTCCTACGTTTTAATTTAATATGTAGAAATAATTATAAAATGTAATCAAATCAACATAAATTTAAAATTTCGTAAATAAAAATCTATACACCTAAAAATCCTATTAAATTGTTGTAATCTAAACTCGGCAAAAATTATTGGAAATAATTTTTATTATAATAAAAATATTTAAATATTATAAGTTCACACAATTATAAATTAAGAAATAATCTCCTACAATGTGCAGGTTCTTATAGTTAAAATATTAAAACGTATCGTAAGTATTCTATGTGGAGCACACAAATATCTTGTTAAGGTTAAAAATTAATTTCTGCATCAATATTTTTAATTATTATTACAGGCCACGTGATAATTTACTTTAAATATAATAAATAAATAATATAAAATTATTTATTGTTATAGTTTTCATTCGTTCATAATTTTTATTTGTTTAAAAAACACACCGTATAACAACTCATACGTCAAAAAAATATTGAGAAATGCTTTAAATTTTTCAAAATGAAGACTAAAAATACTTTTAATTATATTATTTAGGAGTGAGTAAATCGCTTCTTTATAATAAATGATTTTTATATTAATATAACAAAAGATAGAGATAAAAAATATAATTTAATTTAACTACAAAGTAAAAATATTAAATGACATTAGTTTATTATTAAAAATGAGATAAGCAAAATTTTCACTTAAATTGAATTTTGCAAATTATGAGGTAAGTTATCTTTGTTCGCTACTGATAGTATTTAAGTAATAATTAAATATACATAAAAAGAATTTTAATATAATAAGGAAATTCTATATCAAAAAAATTAAAAAAGAAATAGTCATATTAATCCTTAATAATACTGCTATACAAAATCAATCGAAATTTTTCAAATAGATCCTGTGAGTTGAATTGTTTAAAAAAAATTTATAAATCTTTTAAAAAGTTGATAACTGTTAAATATTGTTAAAAAATATAAAATGAAATACCTCAGTTGTATAAATTCTAGAATAAAATCTGTCTAAAATACGAAAAAAGGTAATATATTTGGTTATTTATAAAACTCTTGATAAAACTATAAGTAAAATCTAAATTTCAACCAAAATTTTAACAAATATCTATTATAAAATCATTATAAACGCCTTATGTTACATTCTTATGTAATTTAAAAATACAAAGAATGATTCTTGAATAATTCGAAAATAACTGGTCTGCTTATATTCTAATTTATATAAGATTATAGTAACAATTTATAATAAATTATAGACATAAAATGTAGTGCATAATATTACATTACAATATTCGTAAGATTAATTTTTTAATCAAAATTTAAAAAAAAAACCTTTCAGTAATTAATATATAAGATTTCAGGAGTAAATTAGTCATGAAAAAGAGCCAATTAAAATTTATTGAATTTAACGGTATTTTTGATTAATTTTAATTATTAAGTTATAAAATATATATTAATAATAATAAACGTAAGTTCTTTTAATTAAAAAGTTTAAAAATACAAATATTTTCACATTTTTTCAATTAACCCATTACACTTACTTTAAAATTTTTTTAATATTTTAAGTTTTTAAAGTGTTTTTGATTACTGTTTGAATCGAAACAATGGGCTGTACTTCGGCGTTGCCGAGGAATAGTTCATCACTCCCCTCTCTTAGTATGGCTGAACATATATAGGCCTAATGAGACCATACGTATGTGTAGATAGCATATGTGTGTGTGTCTGCATGTGTTAAACGTACTGTGTGTGACTATTACTTCTGCGCACCATCTTTTTATTATAAATACTTGTACCACCATGTGTTATACATATATTATTGTTATTTAGAGATAAAATACTTTATAATAAACATAAACGTTGTTAAATTTTTATACATAAAATTACCGCCATCTCAATCACATTTCTAAGATATCCAATAAATACCTTAATAAAATAGACCTCTATTTAAATATACTAGGTAACAAAATTACATTAACGCAATTATGGTGTACTACAGTAAAATAATAAATTAATAATTTCTTAAACTTATTTGAAATATTCATATTCTCTTACTCTAGATACAAAGATTAGGAGTGTACAACTTTTTATGGGAACATATATACTTACGTAAAGAAAAAGAAATCTCAATATTCGTTTGTGTGTTAATATATATAGTACATTTCCAGTATCAGAATCTATTACAGGTAATCGATGAATTCTGTTATTTATTAAAATTTTGATGGCATCAAATAAAGAAGCATCGGGCCCAATACTGACTAAAGGATGAACTTGTTCTTTCAGTACCTCTGTAAAATTTTTTTACTTTTAATTAAGAAGGTTTTAAAGAAATATAACTTAAAAAATTTTATACAAGAAGTTTTTATGGTAAATACGTTATACTTATACTTAAAAACATAATTAAAACATTGTTAAATTTACTTAACGAATTATGTAATAAGTTATGATTTCAACTCGTATTCGAAAAAAATACGAAATAAAAAATATTAAAAAATCACTTTCACACAAATATAATTTCATACTTTCATATTTTTTATAAGAAAAAAATTCAATATATTTTTAAGATCTACTTCTGAATTCAATTACACTGTCCGATACATATTAGACAAGTTCCTGCATAAATTAGTAATAATATTAATATTTTTTTTATAGAAATTAGAAATACCTTGCACTATTAGAAACTGAATCTTTAAACTTAATAATATTTTCGACATATTTAATTTATAATATAATTATAAATCACTTTAACAATTTGGAAAATTAGGTTTACAGATATTTCACATAAAAATATTTTTTATAGTAGTCTATCTCTTATACAGCTAGCAGTATGAAAAGTTGACTCTAAAATGTGTCATGTAAATTGTCTATTATTATTAAGGTTCTTGAATAATTTACATTAATTCGATACTCTATAATTTTATTAAAAAATAAGGAAATCGAATTAAAAATGGTAAAATTTTGAAGTTTATATTCAATAATATAAGAAAAATAGGATTCTGATCTTAAGCTTACAACGAAGCGCCACGAAAAATTTACAGAGAATAAATTAAGTAGAGTATACAGAATAATAGAAGTCAGGAGGCTAAGTAAAAGAAAAATAGGAAAATTAAAGAAAATAACATCTGAGATAAAAAATAGAGAAAAAGCAAAGTGGAATGAGTAAAAATAAAATAGAAAGGTTAAGAATACGTGGCGAAAAATCGGTAGTAATATCCAGGTAAAGATATAGAAGGTACTAATAACAGCAAACAAAGGGATAAGCGCAAACAGTGGGAGAAGAAAATAGAGATGAAAACGAACAACTTTATAATAATGGACCTGAATCGCATTAACTTGAATAAAAAAATAAGCTGAAAGATTGCAGAGAAAAAGAATTGAAATTTACAATAAGTATTAAGAAATCATGAATAGGAAAAAAGGGAGAGAGGTAATAGTGAAATATACTACGGAGATAGTAAAGAAAAATAAGAGATTCTCAAAGCAAAAAAAGCATTAAAGAAATCGGAAAAATGGAAGAAAGCGTTCATAACTAAAGATACTACATACAGCATAAGAGACATAAGAAGGATTGTGGAGAGAAAATATAAAGATTTAAGGAAAGTGAGAGGCAAGAGGTTGTCTATGAAAATAAAGTACTTGAAGATAATGAGGTATTGATATATAGTAAAAAGAAAAGAAGTTGGTTAAAGAAAAGAAATAAAACATGAATAATATGAAGGAATTGAGTAAGTCCCGAAGGAAAGCTGCAATTATACTAGGAGGAAACTTCATCTCTAGAACAAGAGAAGAAGGAGGATGCATCAATGGGAAAGGCATGATGGAAAGAATCTAAAGACAAGAAAGTAAATACATATGGCTTAGAGCTAATCAAATAATTAAACGAGAACGGGATGTACATTTTGAATGGAAGAAACTAATAGAAAGGGAGTGACTTTACATGTAATGGTGCGAGAGAATCTTTGGTTATAAATTATATTATAGCCAATGAAAAAGCAGAAGGAAGAATCGAAATGTTATATATTAAGACGAGGACCGAGTCAAACCTCTTTTAGTAAGATTTTATAAAATTATGGAAAGAGAAGAGATAGTAGAACAGAAAGTAGCTTGGATTGATTGATTGGATGAGGTAATAGAAAATTATCGGTTAACCTAAGGAAGAGCGATAAAGATCTAGAGAGAACTGAAAGAAAGAAGGTATAAGTTTAAAGAGAGGAAAATAAAAAATAAAAAGAGTCTTGGTAGGATTATGAAAGTTAGCAAAGTAAATGAGAGATAATAAATATATATATGGAGAAGAACTAGTAACGAAACAGATAGAAATTTTTATCGGGAGGCAAGGAAAAAAATAGAAAATTAATAAATGACAAGAAAAGGAGAGAAGTAGTGAAAGAGATTGAAGAGTTAGAAAAAGAAGTAAGTTCAAAAGGAATAAAAACGATAATTAAGAATTGGAAAAGAGTCCGAGACAAGATATAATAACTACAGGGATATGATTTCATGGTGTAGAAAAATTAATTAAATGTATAAAAAGTATAGTAAATGAGACAGTAAATCTCATCTCTAAAAATATATAATATACCTGAGGAGCGAAGTAGCGCAAGTGAGATACTCATTTATAAAAGAAGTAATAAAAATGTATCTAATAATTATAGAAGAATCTCGCTATTAGATACAGGGTATAAAATCTTAGCAGAAGTATTAAAAAAGAAGGTAGAAATACATATGAAGTAGGAAACAAAAGGCTTCAATGAGACGCAATTCTCTTTTAGAAGGAAAAGAGGACTAACGATGTAATTTACCTACTAAAGACCGCAATAGACACGCAACTAAAATGGGGAAAAGACGAAATTTTTGTCTGTTTTGCGGATATCAAAGCCGGATTTAATAATCAAAAGAGAGATAAAATTTGAAAAGCACTGAGAAAAATGGGAATGAAAATTATATTATAGAATGTATAAAAGAAATTGACGGAGGTCTCGCTCCCGCGAGCTCGGGGGCAGGTCCCGCGTCAAGGCGCCGAGGGGGAAATATTCCCTCGCCCCGGGTCTCCTCCGGCTTGTAGGAGGGTGAAACGTTCGCCGACGCTTCTCCTGGGCCTCTCTTCAGTCGCCCGGCGGATGGAGGGCTGGCGCGAGTCGAAGGCCGATGCTGATGCCGTCGTCGTTTGTTGGTGGCGATGCGCTGATCCGGTCGGTGCAGCGGGCAGGTCGGCCAAGCGCGGAGCACTTGTCAGACAGGTGTGGCACACTTGTCGGGGCAGGTGCACAAGGTGCAGGGGGCCTCGTGCTGGCCTCGTCGAAGCCGCTGGTCGCGGGGTGCCCGGAGGGGCGCTCGCGGAGTTGGATGTTCGCCTGAGAAGGGCGGTTTGTTCGATGCCGAAGCTGCTGCCGGCTTCGGGGATCTCGTGGTGATGTAACGGCGTAGGCGGCGGCGGCGGTTTCCGTGGCTACGGCGTGGTGTGCTGCTTTCCCTTTCGGCGATTCCGATCTCTCTGTCTCACCTTGGCCAGGGCCCTCCACTTTAAATAACCCTTCCCGAGCGGGAAGTCGAGCGTACAGGTCGGCACTTGTCCGGCGCGTTCGAACCTGCACGTCGAACGCGTCGAAACGCGCGGCTTGGGCCTTCCCCGCGCCGTCTACCGTACCGTCATAATCCGGGGCCTCACCGGCTCCCGTCGCCTAGACGCGTTTACGACCCCTATCACCCGTCGGGCGACAAAGTCGTAAACCGCGCGACCCGGATTTCCGATTATGTCGGCCGGGTTTTCATTGTTTATACCCGTTTACGGTCCCCGGTGGTCGGTCGCGGCGACGTGCCGCACATTCGGCACGGCCACGGCCCCGCCCGGTTGCCCCGGCGCGCGTCAAAATATACAAATACTCGAGGGTGAAAATAAAAATAAAAGAGACGGTAGTAACAGAAATTAACAACACAAGCGGTGTTAGATAGAGTTTTCCGCATTGACATAGAAGATCTAAAAACAACATTAAATTCAAGAACTGCAGATTTCAAAATCCTAAAGAAAAAATAAGATCCGTCACGTATCCAGACGGTACAGTATTACTATCGAAAAGTGAGGTTGAACTGACTGAACTCCTGAGGATATTTAGAGACTTTTTAGCAAGAAACGGGTCTCGAGTATAATGTTAAAAAAACGAAGATAATAATATATGAGAATCCTGGAGGTAGAAAAAAAGAATATAATTTAATTCAATGTTTTTTAAATAGAAACGATTAAAAAATCTACCTATAATACGCAATTTAAAAAAACAATTAAGGACATGTTAAATATTTAAGAAAGAAAGCAAATATGAAAATAGGAAAAGTATGGAGTCTGATAGAGAGATGGTTCAGTGAAGAGCTCAAAATGAAAACATAATTATTCGATTCTAAATTATTCCCTCATAGAAAGGGTAGTGTTGTGTAGGGCAAATATAAGGGAGTACGATAACCATGATGAGATTGAAAAAATCAAAAACAAATGTCTAAAGTGGATAGTGGGAGTAGATAAGAATACCCCTGTCTGAATGCACATTAATCATGGAAACGAAAAAAAAAAAATTTTTTAATCAAAGCAATCAAGAAAATAATCAATTTTGAGAGGATATTAAAGATAATAATGAAGATACAATATAGAGAGTGAAAGCGGACGAAGGGTGCCATATCTGTAAAAAAAATAGAGAAGCTATTAATCAGACAATAACTACAGGGATAGAATAGCAAGCTGGACAAATCAAGAGACGGAAAGGAGCAAAAAATATCATTAAAAAAATGTATAAACGAAAAAAACGGAAGAAAGTAAAAGATCCGGTTTGTAATTGTTCGCCAGGTTTAGAATGGGAAATGAATCGAGAAATAGCTATTGGGATGAGGAAGAAAAAAGAAAGTGTAGATTATGTATTAAAAAAATAGGAACGACAAAGCATGTGCTAGAGGGGTGTAGAAATATCTTCTTCTCACAATATTAATCTACACTGTATAAAATTAGAACTATAAAAATACTATAAAAAATTATGTAAAACAAAAGAATCGAGTAAGAAAAAACACGATACCAATTGTAAGTTAGAAAAAAAAAATAAATTTCTGGTGAAACCATACCGTACTACAAGTAATAGAAATTTATCCAAAATATAATAAATGGACTGAATATGACTAACATGATGTGACTACTCAAAAATTAACTATTAAATCGAAAGATAATAATATCCATAATAATAATATTACTATAAAATTTCATTTTTCATAATTGGAAAAATGAAAAATATTTGATTATTGCATAAAATAAAAATTATATTAATTATTAATTTTGCAAGTTAATTAAAACTATTATCACTAATACTTTAATCATTATAATTTTTAAAATAAATAGATGACGAGGGAAATAGAAATTAATTTATTAGATTATAGTGAATAAAACAAAAAATTGAAATAGTATATAATTATAGTACTAAGAAAGTAAATTTGAATTCTAAGTTTAGGACATCAGGAAGATTCTGAACTTGTTTTCCGAAATACAGAATAATTATAATAATTATAAAATAAATAAAAAGAAATATGAATGACGGAAGTATTAAAATGATTCTTAATAATGCGACATAAACTAAAAATAGTGAGAGTGGTAATGTTTTTGAAATTTTTGTAATTTTGAAAATTTCTAATGATATTAATGTGGGAAGAGAGTGAGAGAGTATGAGTATGTGAATGCGTGCATATAATATATGTGTTGCATGATTATAAATGACGAACGGCGTTATATTCAGAAGGGATGTCTTTCATTTAAGCTAACTCGATAAAGGTCTATCAGTCTAAGAGAGGCGTCTCTAAGAAACATTAGTATTATTTATTATATGCAATAACCTATAAAGTTAAAAGAAAAATAATTATTAAAGAAGAGATAATTTATTATAATATTTATTTGCATAATTATATTGTTATTTATTTGAATATATTATTAATCTATATTTATCTAGTTTTACCTATAATCATTTTATATGTTTCGATATTAATTTACATAACTAATTTTCTTAAATTTATAATAAGAATATTTGAATTATTCCAATCATCTTCAGATATTTGTTTAAAAAAAGTATAAAAAATTTATATTCCGAATAAGTAGAATGGGTTAACTATTTTTGGTTTGTCAAGGAAACTGATTTTGTCTTTTTTGAAATAAATGTATATTTTATTTTAATAGTATATAAAAAATTGTTTTCATAATAAATAATTTAATTTTTATAAAGCGGTTTATTTTTTATAAAAAGTAAAATACGGAAGTTAATACAAAAATAGAAAATAAGCACTGAGACTGATGGTAAACCATGCAGGAAGCGTTAATAAAATGAACGCCGATCACTTATAGTAGAAATTTACATAAGAAATATATGTTCAAATCATTAATTAAACATTTTTGATTGTTATAACTCCCAATATTATAAAAATAGCACATATAATGATTTGCACGTTAAAAGCATCTTATATTACATGTATTTAATGCTAGTCATCGATAATGTTCAACATACAATAATTCAATTTAAATACATTAAAAATCATTACGATAATTAAATAATGTTATTTTAAATTTTATTGTGAAAAAAAATTCTCGCAGAACATTATGTATTAATTTTGTTATCTGAATTTTAATTATTAGTAGTTTAAATTGAATTTGTTTTTCCTAATAATCTCGTATTCTTAATATAAAACCCAAAAAACAACTAAAATAGTAACTTTATTAAACAACTTATAATTTAGCAATCATTTTTCATTTTTAATAAGAGTTAATATATAAAATTAATTATTAACCAATTATTAACAAATTCATTGAAAAAGAATTTTTAGAAGAAAAAATTGTATTCATTTAATTTCGTACATTGTGTCTATATACGACAATTGCCAACGTTAAGACTGAAAACGCAAGTTATTAATAATCATACTTTTTCACAATTTTCCTATTTTTTTTAAACTCTAAAACATATAACTTGTAAAACTCTTTAAAATAAGCTTCTGACTTGATGATGACCACCTTGTTTGAATTTTTCTCTTAAGAGACGTGTTTTTATGTTCTGGGATAGAATGAAATCATAAGAAAATAAGTCAGGCGTATATGGTACATACAGTAATGATTTATACAAATGGTTACGATGATTCTAGATTAATGGGCTAGTGCGATTACGTGATAGAACAACTCTGTTTTACGAATAACGAAACATCTTTGCGTTATTAATGCATTTACATCCTAATCTGTTGAGCATTATCCTTTGTAATTAAGTTTTTTTATTATAAATAGATCTATGGTTACATTTAAATTTATTGAACTAATATCTATTTTTTTAGAGATTATGAAATACAACATCCAATTTCGACTTTATATTTTAGAAAATTTTTTTATCAAAAAATTTGTAAATAATTGCAAATCGTGTTATAACTATATAAAAAAATATGAAACATGTTTTATACTAATAGATATTAAGTCCAATCTGACCAAAAATAAATTTATTTAAAATTTTGTATAGCGTCATTTAAAAGATGAAATAACACAACAATAATGCTAACTTATCATTAAAATTTTGTTTCTTTTACGCAGTTAACTTATTGATCTATTAATATAACAAACAATTTATTGAAAAAACTGAATATGAGAAAAATTAAAAAAGACGATTATGTTGTAAAAAATATTTTATTAATCATAAATCGATATATTTATATGTTTAAATTTTATAAAGCATTATGAAGACTTAAATATAAAAATTGAAGATATATTATAGACAATTAGTAAATTTGTCATTTTAATAAAATGCCGATTGCTCTTTTTATAGTGGTAGTAATAAAAAATTTGTCTCACAATTACTTTATTATAAATAACTACTTACATAGTATTAAAAATATTATTTATTGATCTAATATTTATTTAGTTGGAAAATTTGTATTTTTACTCACTTCTCCATGTGTCTAATTCATGTTCTTCTAATTCATCCATTGTAACTGATGGACTAGTGTAATACATTTGCAGTATTTTTATAAAATCAGTTATTGTTAGCATTCCTACGAACTGCTGTTGGGCACTGTCCCACAATGGTGCGGCTCTAACACCTATAATTATACAATAATAAGCAATATACAGATGTAATCAATACTTTTCTGTATGTTGCATATAATTAAATACTTTCATCACGTATTATTATATAACAATATTACTTATATAGAACTGTAAATAATTTTAATTAATAATTTCAATAAATTTTAAATTAAAAAAAGCAAAAAATACATTATAGTTCATAAACGCTAAAAAGTTTAAAAAATAATTATTAATTATTAAAGTATACCAGAATAAGTAAATATCAATATATATCAAAACTGCTTAATATTTATATTTTATGATTAATACTTTATTTAAATGCTTTAAATTGATTCTGTAATATACTGATATATATATTATATTATACATTATTACTTTATTCTTATTGATCGCATATGTACTTATTGTTACGTGAATAACTGTTGATTTTTTATTTGTTATTTCTTTCCAGAAAACTGTTGTTTATATTTTTCTTTATAATGTACCTAACCATCTAATTCTTTAAAAAAATTAAATAAAGTTCATTTTAATTTTCCATTTTTCTATCTTTTTTTGTTTCTTCCGCATACTTTATTAAAACATCATTTTATTTTATCTTTTTGTTCTCGAATTCGTATTTTATCGCTATTTTGATCATCTTAATTTCTAATATACTTCTTTTCTATTTCAATATTAGTGCACAGTCTGATCTGACTCTAAAATGGTCATATCTAACCTCGTATCTACATAATAAATTTTTTAAAATATCTTCTGAAAACAGTTTTTGTATCATATTTTCTACATTTTCAATTACTTTTTATGCTCAATCTATCACCATATGTGTTTACTGAAATAAATATTTTATGTTTATTTATTTATTATTTTCTTTTATCACATATCCAAAATTTTTGTGGATTTTTTATTACTTCAAGTTATAAATTTCTATTTTAATAAAATTCCATTTATTATAAAAAAATTTAATTTTTCGTTTTACATCTGCTTTTTTAAATATTGTCTCTTCTGTATTTATTCATAATTCTACTATCCTCAATAATTCTATTATTGTAGAATATATATATATCTTTATTTATACTATATATACGTGACCGTTCTTATTATTTTATCCAATTCTTAATCTAAAATCTAGTACTAACAATTTCTTCTATTAATCCAGTTAGTGTTAAAGTAAATAGTACATATCGGTAAAAATTTTAAACTATTCATTCATCATGGATTTTCACTTGTATCTTCACTTTTAATAGTAATAATAAATAATATTACACTACTTGTTATTTGTTAACTTAAACTTTTTCACACATCTATATAATCTGTTGTATATATATTTTCAAAAACAACCTTTAAAAGTTCCCTTTTTTTATTTTTCTTTTATTTTCACTTTATAAAAAATTTATCCTCCCTTTTTAAGTTTTATCCATTTATAGTCCTCTTTATTTTATTTTATTTTTTTTTAAGATAGAGCAATATCTTTTCTTAATATTTTAGAAATACTATTATTTAAGTGTATACTTTTTCGTATTTCTTTTTCCCAACATAGTTTCATATTTCATTTCAAAACTTAATTTGTCTCACACTATTTTTCTCTTTGTGCTTTGAATTTTTTTTTATTTCTATAACTCCTTTAATCGATATTCTATATTAACAATCTATCATATGTACTATTTCTAATTTTCTTTTTCTTCATATATTTTTGGCACATGTACGCCATTCTTGTTTTTTTTTCTTTTACTTCTTTACAAGTTTTCAAAATACTTCTCTTTTATGTTTTTACTCAGTTCATCTATACTTTGTACGTATTTTTCATGTTTTATTGGTTTTATAAACTCTTTTTTCTGTTGAATATATTTTTTTATCTCTTTAGTTATTGTATTTATTTTTTGTTAGTTTTTAACTTAATATGCTCTTGATATAGCTTCTTATGCTGTTATATTAATATTTCTACTGTTTTACTTATTGTATTTCTATTGAAATCGAAACAATGGGCTGTGCTTCAGCATTGCCGACGCATAGTTCATTACTCCCCTCTCTTAGTAGGTTGTATATATATAGGTCTATTGACGGCTGTACATGTATGTATGGACAGCGCATTTGTGTGTGTGTCTGCGCATGGCTGTGCGTGTTACAGCTTCGTGCCATCTTCTATTATAAGTGTTTGTACCACCACGTGTTCCAACATAGTATAATATATTTATTATTGTTTTAAAGATTAAATAAAGATATTAGAAGTACAAGTGTTATTGATTTTATAAACATAAAATCACTTTTCCAAAAAAAACAATAAAACTATACTACTCGCTAATTTGATGGCGGCTGGAGAAATAAGTAGAAATCTATTATCTCTGAAGCAACTTGCAGACGCAAGACTCGGAATAAAATTGATAACAATTGTGAATTAATATATGATAAGGAAAAGCAAGAAATTATATTAGAGGAGACGTACGAAAAAACCAATTACGTCTTACGTCTCAAGATAAAATCAGGTGTATCAAGCGATGCAAAGAGTACAGACCCAGCTTTGTACTTCTGCAAAGCTCACATAGTGGAAGATAGATCAACAAATGATGAAACCATATCTAGTTCGAAAGCAGAGGAAGAAAAGAACAAGATTGGTTTGACCAACAGAAAATTAAGTGAAGGAATGTTGTGTCACACGAGATTAGCTCACACTTCATTACACTATCTTAGAAAATTGACGGAAAAATCTCAACCCTTCGAAGAAATAAAATTCGGGGGATGATATAAAAGAATGCTAAATCTGCTTAATGCCCAAGATGAAAAAATAACTATTTAAAAAGATAAGATCTAGAGAGTCAAGACTGCTCCACACCATCCATACAGACATCATGGGTCCAATTTCATCACTGTCTCTCCTGAGTTGCAAGAAATTTATTATCATCTTCATCGACAATTATTCTAGATGGGTAAAAATATATGTCACAAAGAGTAAAGATGAGGCGGCACAATCTTTTAAAAGCTTCATCATCGGTGCAAGAAACTTACTTGGCGAAAGTAGAAAAATTTGTTATGTAAGATCGGATCAGGCTACAGAACACATGGGAGGAGAGTTCCAAAAAATCCTGGAACAAGAAAAAATCGAGTTAGAGCCATCTCCTCTGTATACACTGGAACGCAACGGTCTGGCCGAGAAGTTCAATCAGATTCTGGAAAAGAAAATGACATCTTTAATGTTAAATTCAGGATTGCCCAAAACAATGTCAGCCTTACCTGCAGAAGCAGCCTTACATATTATAATCGCTCGCCACATAAGAGTATAGAGTATTAAATTCTGTTGAAGAAATTCAACGATAAGGCGAAAGACCATATAAGAGAACTTAAGAGATTTGGGTGTGTAGCATATGTTAAAACCCACACCGAGAACTTTAAGTTTGGTCCAAAAACAATCAAGCTGATTCTAGTAGGATTTAAATCCAGTTGCTATCTACTTTGGAACCCAACAAATAGCAAACTTCTTGAATACAAACACGTAAGGTTCAACGAGAAACTCATATACACTGATGTACATGAGCCGATCGGAAAAGAGTAAGATGAAATCATTAAAGGAAAAGACGAAGACAATAAACCACGAGAACTAAAGAAGAGAAGCAAACCACCAAAAAAAAAAAAAATGGAAAGATCAGAGCGGGAAGACCCAAAGAAAAGAAGAACAATTACTTTTGATCCTGTTACGAGAAATATGGGCCGAATCAGAGAAGAGTTGCCGAAAGCAGCGAACACACCAAACTAACACCACAGTAATACAAGATTTAGAGCAAGAGGAAGAAAACATGTATTGCCTATTAGCCAAAATAAACCGAGATCCAACGATACACACGCAATTCATCGCGTCGCCAGAAAAATAAGAGTGGCTGGCAGCAATTGGGGAAGAGCTAGAGTCAATGGTTCAGAACAAGGTATAAACTATCGTTCCCAGACCCCGAAAGAAAGCAGGGGAGGCTCACAACTAAACATAACCGACTCGAGGTAGGTGTTCGAAGGAAGACTGACACAGAAGGTAATAAAAAATATAAAGCTCGTCTGGTGGTACGAGATTTTAAAGATAAGACCTCGTACGACCTCACAGAAACATACGCATCTTTGTCGAGATTGTCATTGGTAAGATCGCTGATATACTTTGCCAACAAATAAAATCCAATAATGTACCAGATGGATGTGAAGACAGCGTTTCTCAACGGCACCCTGGAAGATGATATTTACTTGAAAATTCTAGAAGGAATCAAGAATGGTCAGGACATAAAACAAACGCACGTTTGCAAGCTGCAACCGGCGCGATATGGCTTAAAAATAAGCCCCAAGAAGTGGATATGAGATTTATCGAAGAGGCTTCGAAACTGGGTCTTCAGAATGACTTGCACGAGCCCTGCCTCTATACACGGAGGAAGGAAGGGAAAATAGTTGATCTCCTTCTCTATGTAGATGATATTTTGCTAGCCGGAAACGACAAATCTCGTCTCGATTATGTTAAGCAAAAGCTCAGTAATGTCTTCGAGATGAAAGACTTAGAAGAGCCAAAATTCTTCCTCAGAATCGAGATAAGAAGAGACAAAGTTACTGGAACGACTGAGCTGTCACAAGACGATTATATCAAAAATATCCTAAAAAGATTTAATATGGAGGAATGCAACCTGTATGATATTCCAATGGTCACCAGACAGGTGTACAATCGAAGGAAAGACAGGAAACCCAGGAAACAAAAGCTCCGCCAAGAAACGAACGATAAGAAGTTTAATGTATCTCACGAATGCAAAAAGGCCAGATATAGCATACGCAGTAAACTTCTTGGCTAGAAAACAGCATCTCCCATCAGAGGACAATTGGAAGGACGTTAAATGTGTCTTCAATTATCTACAAGACACAGCAACACTGGGACTCATCTATAGATCGGGATATAAAATGGAAGTATTTTCTGGCGTAAGCTTCAGAGATTGCGAGAATTCCACCTCCACTGCAGGATAAATTGTGAAGTTACACAATGATGTAATTTCCTGGAGGAGCCATGAGCAAACTTATGTCTCCTTATCCACCTGCCAGGCAGAATACTTGGCGATGAGCGAGTCCTGTCAAGAAATAATATCCCTGGACAAAGCAACCAGGTATATTCTTGGAAAAACCTGTCTGCCAGCAACCGTCTAGTGCGATAACAAGTCTGCTGGGGATTGCACCAAAATGGACGAATGCCACAAGTTGAAAATGCTGGATGAACCACTGCCCAGCATAATAGAGGAATTAAGAGATAGAGAAATAACGGGTCATTGGAAACATATGACTGATACCCATGGCGACTACATTAAATAATATGTGTGTCATGATAAAGTCAGTGTCCGCTGAATTTCTATGAAAGATAATAAGCGAACATCATGACAAAACCATTACCGCTACAACAACATAAACACTTAAAAGAGAAAATATTAATAGGCATAGAGAACTAATTATGTTTTACTCATGTTTCAGAAAACAGAGAAAATAAACACCAAGAGGCCAACGGCAACACCGAAGAGAGGGAGCGTTGGAATTGATAAAACAGCTGTGTTTCGGCATTGCCGAGGCATGGTTCATAATTATCCCTCTCTAGTCTTATGACGCAGTACGTGTACGTGTGGACAGTGCATAGATGTACGTGGCTGCATGTGCTAACCGTACTATGTGTGCGTTTTAAAGCTTTGCGCCATCTTCTATTATAAGTGTTTGTACCACCATGTGTTCCAACATAGTATAATATATTAACTATTGTTTTAAAGATTAAATAAAGATATTAGAAGTACAAGTGTTATTGATTTTATATACATAAAATCACTGCCACCTCAACCACGTTCCTGTCAACTCGAATAATTTCTTTTATCAAAAATTTAAACTTCAAAGGTTTGTTAACTAACCAATCGTTTCTTTTATATCTATATGCGTTATGAGATGAATCAATAACTTTTATTATATCCATCCATAATAAATTGTCTATTAAAATTATTTAAGATAATGAAAAAAAATATTTTCAAATGTAGATACCGATACGGTCGTATAGTACAGACTCTCCTTATAAACTGAAGAAAAAGCATAAGAGGAAAAGGATTACTTCGCGAGAAATAAGAGAAATACAACTTTTGTCCAATACATCACGGTTGGTTTCAAATATAATTTATTCTCTTTTCATCCTTTCTTAACCAAATCACTTTTTTCAAAGCACAAATGTAAGACGCATAAGCAAGATTCAATTAACTCCTCTTTGTATGGGTGATGTTTTGACGGAGATATTAGTTTCTCCCCAAAAACTTGGGATGACCGCCAACGTGTTCATTATAATTGTACTCAAAAGTCAATTGACCTTGTCATTATGTAATAATTCAAACATAGGGATTAAAGATAAAGAGTGCCCTGATGCTATATCTGTCGAGCTGTAAATTTTATCTATGTTTGAGCATTCTGAGCATTGGTGTGGTCAGTTTCAGTTAAATTATTCAATTTATTTATAAATATGACTTCTAAAGATATCATTTAAATATTAATTCAGATGATAGTAAATAAGAATGGAACGAAAACTTTACACAAAATATACTTCTTTTTTGTTCAAATAATTTTAAATTTGAATTTTTAAAAAAAAATTAAAGTTACAGAATATTCTTTTGTGATTAGAGCTTTTTAATTTTTTTAATCCAAAAAACTTTTTGGATACTGTTTGAGAATGACTCATTTTTGGCACCTCTGGCGCCACCTGGTTATCGATCATCAATTATTCATTATCGATAATGATGGCTCACCACATGGCGACAAAGAGGGCGCTGCTCAATTCGGGAGCGTCGATTGCGCGTCAATAATCAATTGCACGACCGACCCCTCGCGAAACATTCTCGACAACTTCGCATCGCTCATTTGAATTGATTATCAATCATTTCATTTCATGAGTGTGACGCGCCGTATGATGGGCTCATCGATTGCCTATCACTCGTTAGACATTAGATCGATCATTGTGGCGCGTTCATGCTCGTTGCGCATCGATGAACAAGTTCAGTTAGATAATTTTATCTAAGCACTCATTAGTTGTCTCTCATTTTTGTTGTTTTAGAATTGTTGTTTCTTATTATTAATTATTGATTAGACTCATTATAGTACATCAACATTTGGTTTCATTCATTTAGAATTCTTACATCAACACATTATTAAATAATCATTACGGTTGCGATAAAATACATTGTGTATTTTGCTCAATGGATTAGTGAATATAATCTCATTAACATAAGTTTTTTTGTTAGAATTATTGTATAATTTCTTCTAAGTATTTTTATTCATAATTATAATTATATTGTTTGTAGTTAAGTTATAATAAGCGCGTTTTTTTATTTGTAATTAATAATAAGTGTTAATCATAAGTTTTAATTTTATAATCAAAATAATAATTGCGTTAGCTACTAAGAAATTATTAACTGCGTTAGATCTAAGTACTTCAAGTTCATTGTTAAAATATAATTTTATCATTTATCAAAGTTATTTGTGTGCGTACTCACTCATCCTTCACTACTAAATAATTTACATTGGTTAATTCTCAAACAGATACATCAATTAAACTTAATAAATTTTCATCATCAGAATAACATTAAGATTTAGTTCAAAATACGTTTTTTAAAAAACAAATACAAAAAACTTTTTTAAATTAAAATGCTATTATATATACATATATATATATAATTTTTTTCATCTATTATTTATTAATATTGTATTTATAAAAAATTTTTACGTTGATTAAAATTTACTACATATTTTTTTATGTAAAATTATAATTTAATTTGATAGAACATTCAGATTATGAAATTATATACTTACCATTATAAACAAGGGCAAAAAACGCCTTTTTAACAAGCAAATGTGTATCAAACACTACCAATTTAGCACTCGTCGGTATAAGATCGTAACACTTGTGAAATTTAAAAAATTTTACAAAAATTTGGGATTCATCTTCCTCTGAAAAAAAAAGCTTACATTATATAATATTACTTTATTATTACCTGTTCTTTTTATTATACTATTACTCATAAACTGTACATGATTTTACATAATAAAAAATATTAATGTGAATGACGAATATAGCATCCATGAAATATTATAAAACGTTTAGTGTACTTCAAATACAAATTTTAAAGTACAAGGAATTGTAAATATTTCATATATTTTTAAGTATGATATTTAATTATTTGCATTTGTGCACGATTATTCATATTTAATTTTTAAAATTATATTGTTCATTCTCATACTTTATTTTCAATTAAAATTAAAATAATCTAACTATTTGTACCAATTATTTAATTATACTAGTTTATTCACATTAAAAGAAATACTAACTTAATTTATTCTTACTACTACTTAATTATAGTTGAAAAATTATATAAGTTATCCATTTGTTTTTTATGGCTTGCCCGAAATATCGTTTATGTCCTTTTGACCAAATTCTACGTCTTATGATCGTCAGTTGGTTATATAACTTGAAGATTTAAAAAAAAATTAAATATACTATATTTTAGACATAAAATACCATAAACAAATTACAAGTATAAAAAAATAGTTAATTTATGGCTAACAAACTTTATATTTGTTTAAAATATGTAAATTTGACAGTTTTATATAATTATCTTCGAATGGTAATAGATGATTGAATTTTGATTTTCTTAAAAAGGTTGCAAACATTTTTATTTATACACAACCAATCTGAATCTTCTCTGATTAAATTAATTATATATTGAATTATTTTGATATTTTAGTCTAAATTGAGCCTATCGAGTACTAATCAAAATAGTTAAAACTATGTGCCGTTTAACTGTTTCGCAAAGTTCATGAAAATAATTAATGTTATGACAACTTATTCATGTTTTATAGTACATAACGAATTACGATTAATTATATATTCAGAAGATCATACAATTTAATAATTTCTGGTGATTTAATATTTTTTAATATATTTGAATTAAATTTTAATAGTATATTTTATTAGGCAAATTTTTTTTTAATTATATAAATCAGATTTTTTAGAACATAAAATTGAATCACATTTGGTAATAACTGAATTATATTTATCCAAAAATTTTAATATAATTAGGAAAAGAATTCCAAAGAGTATTATATCTTTAGTAAGTTGTTAATATTATTAGTTATGTATTTTTTCTTAATATTTTATATAATTGTAGATATTGATTATAATATTCTTTTATATTCAATGTATCTCAATATCTAATGATTTATATGTAAAAAAATTGTATATAAAATATTATAATAATAAGTATTGTGAAAGGGTTTGATACTATTTAAAACTGTTGACTTTACTTTATTGGGCAGTGTATATCGGGGTATTTACTCTCTTACGTATTTATTGCATAAATTATTGGTATTAAAATAATAGTCAGAATTGCACTAAGTAAAATAATAAAAAATTTGATAAATATAAGCCCAATGAAAGTTAATGAAAATTAAACGAGTGATAAACTGGTTTTTACACTATCTATATGCCGTTTTATACTATATTATTTTATAAATAGCAAGCATTTTTATGAGTAAAGTTGATATCCATGAATTTAGTATACGTTTCTAATTTGCATTTAGTACAATAATGATTATTTATATCCATATATGTTCTTTTCGATTTATAATGTATTTATGCATTACATTGAGTTGTAAAACTTCAATAAAGCAACACACATAATAAATTTATTAAACAATCAAATACTTTTTGTTTTTTTTTAGCTTTTTGCTCAATAATAAATTTAATTATTTTTTGAAGAATAGTATATTATTATACATTGATAGAAAGTTTATTAATTTAAAGTTTTATCCGAGAATTAAATTTTTCTATCCTAAATTTTAAATTAATCTAACTTTAATAATTGTGTTAATGCGCACACATAAGTAACTTATTTTTAAATTAATACCACAGGTAAATCTCTCCAGAAATTTTATAATCAATATAAAATGTAAATATTAGAGATATCATATTTATTTTAATTTTAACTTACCTAGATCAGAAAGAGAAACTTTTTCCAAAAAGGGATCGACCACCGGTAACTAAAAAAAAATATTTTATAATATTTAAATAATTTGTTTTTTCAAAGTAAATATATTAAATAGATGTGCTATAATATTTCTTTATATATTATAATTCAACATTATAATATATAAAAGCATGTAAAGATTTCATTAATAAAAATAATATTTTTTTATTTAAAGTATTAAGAATTTAAATAAGTTATAGACGAGAACTTATGTTTTAAGGAGTACTATAAATGTTTCTAACTACTTTGTAAAACTAACAAAATATTAGTATTGACATCTAAATTTCTTATAACTTAATGAATTATAGCAAAACAAGTTATAATTTACATAAGAGTATCAGTTGCTGATATCAATATGCTCAAATTCTTATCTTTTTATATTAAGTCATTTTTTAAAGAGAGTTCCATGAGTCAATAGTAGCGCCTAGAATGATACACTGGATTCTTTTTTATAATCTCTTTTCTACCATATGTAGTTTCCTTCATATTTTATTATCTCCCAGATTATGTTATCGATTAATTATTTATTAATTTAAATTAATTATGAGACAGTTGTTTGTTCCTGTTGCACTGGTAAGATATTGATTTAAACAGTGTATAATGTTTATGATCAGTTGATGGTTTTATAAATTCTATTCATTATATTATATTATTATGAAATAATTCAATTTAACTAATAACTTGTATTAAATATAGAATTTTCTTAGTCGCTTTTAATATTTTTGTATGTCTAATGTTTCTCTACTCCAAAATCTATGAGATGGTAATGGGATGCAAATATGAGCATATCATTAATTTCGTATATTTAATAAATTAATTCAGTCCGATAGGAATTCGAACAGATGCTGTATTATTTCGTCTATTATTGATTTGTCAATATTAATTTTGATTCTCTTATTACGTCTATAATTCTGCTTTGAAAAATCTTTGGGTTATTATGATTTAATTTGTTTTATTACATGGTTTGGTTTACTAGAAAAATTGTTATATCAATTTTACTATATTTAATTATTAAATTTAACTATATTAAAATATTTAAAAAAATGTAAGCTGGTATGGCAAATACATGGAAGTATAACTTTAAAAAAAAATATTTTATCGCTTAGTTAGCCATATAATAAAAGATTATATATATTCTTTTTCTTGATTGCTGTTCTTATCCATTCATTCAAATTGCTAAAACGATGTAAATATATTACTTCAATTTTAATTTGTATGTACGTCCAAAATATTTCAGTTCATACTCTATATATACAATTTCTCTCTTTGCATAATATTGTAATACTATGTATTTTTATGTATGATGCAAAATTTTTATTGATTACCCTGTAATATTTATATTTATTTATTATTTTCATTTTCCAAAAGTATTTTCAATAAAACTTATTTTTCGTTTTGGTATTATATACTTAATAGTACATAATTAATAAATAAACAATATACATTGGTTTTTATTATTCCTATTAGGAGTTAAATTGTTAATTGTGTAATAAAGTTAGGATGTTTAGGTTTTGTTTCTGAATAATTTCATTCTTTTTTATAAGAATATAACTTTATTTATACAATAGTCGTTACAATACTATGTTTGCAAAATAGTCGGTAGAATTAGAAATATGTCTTGGTTGACTTACAACTTCAATTGAATAACGTTGGAATATGAATGCTATTTTTTAAGTATACAATCAGAGTACAGATGAGCAGAGTTAGAATAGAAATACCTTGTAGTAGATATAGAATTGACGTAATACAAACCAGAGTAGGAAAGGAATCATGTTGTTTCTATGTAACAGGTGTATTTTTATAGAGAAGAATATGTTATGTTGTTTAAAGAAAAGAGGAATAAACTATTAAAAATGTGATGGATTTTTATGATAAGTTAGACGTGCACGTTGTATCATTTAGCGTAGCGCTAAGCGTGAGGTAAGCAGCTTTGCGTAAGAGCGGATGCATTCGTTGCATTACTCAGAATGTACTAGATAAAGATGTTTGTTACAATTTTTATAATAAGGAACTATTTTTTATTAATTTATTATTAATTTCATTGATATTGTAGGTTGACTAATAGATTTGCTCTTGGAAATTATAAAGTATTTACTTACATATATTACTATATTTAATCATTATTGAAAGTGCGCTTATGTTAATAAATATATTTCCATAATAATGTACTATTATTATGAACAAAATTATTGTAATAAAATTCTCAATTTATATCAAATATTAAAGAAAATAATAAAGTCTTTAAACGAATTTTTCAACCTTCAATATCCGCACTGCTTTCTCGATTTTATTTTATTTTATTTCATTTTATTTCTAATTTCTAAACTTTTTTCCTTTTATATGGTTCTTCGTCATGATTGAGATCTACTTTATAAATCTGTTATAATTAGATGCAAATGGTAAGATAAGTAACGTATGATTGATTACAGATATTGATCATTATTTATTTTCTTTGAGTATCCCGTATTTTAACTCTGATATTGTTACTTTATATCAGTTATTTTAGATTTAAATTATTAAGAGAAAATTTATTTTAAGGATTACAATCCAATATATATTCTGTCAAATTAATAATTGAAAACAGTTGTCCTTTTCCAGAAAATCCATTTTTCAATTTTTTAGATGTTCCCATAGTTTTCTTCAAAGCAATGTACGTTATATAAATTGTTTATGTAAAAATTATTATAATATAAATAATATAATATAAAAATTAATATATATGATCTAGTAGAAGTAACGCCGTATTTTTTTCAAGTTCCGCAAATTCACACATTTACGAATGTATGCGTATCATATAACCGAGAGAACATGTATAGTTTGAAGAACCGGTTTCGACGTATATTTTTTGTTTCTTTAGAATTTTTTAAAAAATGAAGAATTTAATAAGTTAAAGTATTGAAATTATTATTGCAACTATTTATATTTCGTATACATAACTTAATATGTTAAGAAACTATATAAATTATTGTTGCAACTATTTGTATTTCGATATAAGGCTGGATTATCTAATATTTTCTTTGCATAAATGTACAAAATGATTATCGTATATTGAGTAATCGTAAGTAAACATATTATCATTTTTGAATCTGTAGTTTCAACTTATGTTATTGCATTTACTTACATATACTTGCATTTTTCTGTTTATTTTATTTTAATTTTTGTTAACTCATCGCTTATTTCTAAGTATTATTTATTTTAATTTGTAATAATATCTATGATTTCTAGCTCTAAAATTTATGGATTTCAATTTACCTTTAATTATATAATTTAATATTGATGCTGTTTCATTGTTTTTCGAATATGCTATCTTTATATTTTGAAATCCTCGAATCTAATTTTTTCTAACGAATTATCTGCCCTGTTTAGAAATTTGAATTTTAAATACGACTTTTACTTATTTCTATATTCTATTTTTGAAACAATGAGAAATATGCTCGAATATAGATCTAATTTTAAAAGATGATCAACATAAAGAGCTTTGTCTCGTTCTGAAGAATTGGTCCATAAAAAATCAATCTATGTTTGATTAATCATCTTTTAAAGCGAGTCTTTGTCATATTTTATAATTCTTCTTCATTTTTAGGTACTCTAATTATCATTTATTATGATTATATATTATAAATTTTAAGATATAATGTCTACATTCTACATTTGTACAGTATTTATTAAAACTGCAATTACATTGATCATTTCACCATTCTAAAATCTGTGACATATGCATTAATGGCCGATTCATAACATTTTTATCTTATGTACAAAATTCATGGTTCGTTATGAGGACCAACGTTTATGCATTGGTATCGTTTGGTGATAATAAAGATATTCAAATTCTTAATTTTCAGGAAAAATACTCATATTTTATCTCAAAAAACTTTATGATAGATTAAAAAATAATTTGATGATTATTATAAGTATTCTTATGATTCATTTTTTTAAATTTTATTATTGTTTTTATTATAACAAAGTTTTAAATTGCTCTTTTGACGTGCATTGATATGTAAAAAGGGAAAACTACCGAAATAATTTTCTATATTTTATCTTTATTACATAAATGTATCCTTTGTCAGCTCAAATATTATAATTCAATACCTTATTTGCAATAATATTAGTTACTAAATTACCGTTGAATTTAGAGTGGTTACCATAAAATTACCTGCAATATGTAAAATATTTCAAATGATTTTATTATAGCTAGTAGTCTGTAACGTTTGTCAAATCCTACTTTTCATTTTGATCATTCTCTCCCCCTGTTTTAACTACAAAAAAACTAATCTGAAAGATTTTCATGATCAAATTTGATGAATGAGCATAGTTTTATCGTTTGCTTAATTGTTATTTATATACAATATAAGAGACTATTTGTTTTTTGTTTTATTATAATTCTTTTGAATTTATTTATTGGTTCATATCCATAAGTTATTAAAATCTTTGTATTATTTAATTAGAATACATATTTCTTCAAACCAAAAATTTTTGAAGATAAAACATACTAAAGAATATATTAAAAAATTGAAATTGGTATGAAATTTAAAGTTTGTATTCAAAATATTTTTATTGTATTAAATTTTTAAGTATTCATTCATAATATTTTTTAACTACTATATTAATTAGTATTATGATACTCGTTCAGTACTAAAGCATTAATATACTTTTCATAAATAAGCATTATAAATGGATATTGTTAATAAAATTTGTTTTCAATCCTATTAAAAATCACATAGTTTGAATATAAAATATTAATTGCAGAATAAATGGCTTTAATAAACAATAATTTTAAAATATTGATAATGTAAGAAAGTATTAATAATATAAGAAATTATGCCGCATAAGAACTATGTTGAATTATTTTCTGATTTGATATTTTATGGAATTTAGTTTTATTTATGCTTGTGTAAAAATGGTGTTATTTTTTATATTGTTATGCTAGTAGTAGACTTTTGAATTGTAGAATGTGTGAGACTGCTAAAATTACCTGCAGGTTGTAAATCTGCAAGCGTGAGTGAGTCAAAATAGCAGTTGTAAATTGCTGTTCTCTTTTAATTGAGATTGAGTTTGATGATGAGTTTTAATTCAAACTAAAATAAAAGGTTGATTTGTTTAAAGCATCTGCACTTCTTAGATTGCAAAGACAATGGCAAATAAAGGAGAAAGAAAATGCACATGATCAAATGACGAATTTTCTTTCATTGGCGGCAAAAAACTTTGATTACGATGCTAATTGACTAATCAAATCGATGGAAGCGACAGCGCAATCAGTCATCCCTGTCGATAATTCATTAATAGCATCAATGACTACACAAGTGGCGCCAATTATGTCATTTAATGATTTCTAAATAATGCTTAATTACTTAATATTATTTCAGTTTCAAATTATAATATTTTAATTTAATTTAGTTATTGTCGATATTATATTATTTAAAATAATAAATTATTTCATAGTTGGAAAATAAATGTGTCAAGAAAAATATTTTAAAAAAGGGTTTTTATTTTAGATAATTGATAATATATAAAAAAAGGAAGATGACTGTTAAATAAAATATATAAAATTTTGTGGATTAATAAAGAAAAAGCGTCATAGACTCTTTACACAGTAAAATTCAGTAACAGTTCAATACAAGACGTAATAGTATTATGAATATTTACCATTTATAGTGAAAATTAATAAATTTCTATATATTTAAAAAACATAAAATAATATAATGTATTAATAATATTAAAATAATTCATGGGTAGATTATTTAAATGTTATCATTAGTTATAATTTTTTATAGCGCAATAAAATAGTGCAATTATAAAATTATAAATAAAACTATTTATACCTTAGATCGAGAGTTTAAAAAAAAGATTTTGTTATATTACTAATATTTTAATAAGTTCTTGTGAAAAAAACAAATCTTTTTAACTACTTACTTAATTCATTGAAAACTATTAATTAAAATATCAATAAATAGACAAATAAGCAAAAAAAGAGTTACAAAAATATTTGGAACATTATTATCTACGTATATTAAAAAAATGGAACTTTATCTGATATATATATATTTAGTAAATGACTTCTAGTGTTTTATCAATTTAGGATCAGTTTTATTCTTCAATCTAATATTATAATTAAACGATATATTTTTGTTTTTACATTTGTAGAATTAGTTCTTACCCCACGTGCATCTCTAAAAAGTATGGCAGCATGTACTGGATCTAAATATGTGTCGATAGATCTATGAGAAACTGCTGGCGTACCAAGAGATAACCTTCTTACACTCGGGTCTAGAGAACTTCTTCTTAAAGCGCCTAAATCATAAAAAACATTTAGCACATAATTATACTGGATAAAATTTTCTATATTTTATTTTTTTTTATTTATATAATTACTAATTACGTAATTGGCTTCATTTTATTTACATAATTTAAAAAAAAATTAAATTTAAAAAAAAAAATCAACATAAGGTATAAATTTTATAAGAGTCAATTATATACCCAAATACTGTGATTTTCACTGAAAAAGTGACGAAGATGTATTATTCTATGAACCCTTTAAGATACATTTACAGTTTATTATTAAACGTAAATTATTTACGAACTTAACTTGTTTAAGATAGAACAGATAGCGACTAGGCATGTCTCGAATACATGTGAGGAATTAGAAGTACACGAGATTAGGAATGAGTACACCTGAAAGCGCGGGGCGACTTACCCAGGCAGCTGCGCTAAGATAATGAAAAATTATACATTGTCTTTATACATTATATGGTAAATAGGACATAGGTAGGACGCGCGAATCAGATCTTTAACCAAGGTTTACATTATGTAGGCTTTTTCCCTCCTGCTTGGCACGCAGGAGAGTTTTTTTATATCTAGGGACATCTGGAAACTTGTAAGAAGAAAAAGGGCTATAAAAAGTCACGAAATGCGAGTACGGACAGATTTTTAGCTATTTCGATTTTATATTTCGGCTTGCGCGGCACCCATAGAAGGACAGCATAACGGCGGTGAATATGGTGGCCCTTTTCCTCCGAGTGACGGCTTGTAAGTGCCAAAATAAATAAACTTTATAAATCGTGAAATCAAGTACGTTTATTAAACCCGTAACTTTCTCGATCCCGTCATCCCCGCGATGCTATCCTCAATATAATTAATTAAATATTAAATCTTTCAAAGAAATACATAATGATTGATTATAATTTTTATTTATTAATAATTGTTGATTAATAATCTATGGTTTCATATATTCGGTAATAATTATATTTATTCAATTACCAAGATAATAAAAAAAATCGAATATGTATTTATAAAAATCGATAAATAAATTAAAAAGAGGTTTAAACTTTAAGAAGGTTATTAAAATTTATACAAATAATTTAATTTGTTAAATAATCTCGAATCAAATTTTAAAAATCAATTTAAAGTGTTAGATTTTTTAAAAATAAATTTTGATTTAAATATTTACAAATATCAAAAAAATTTTATGTAAAAATTTAGTACTGGACATTGTTTTTTCAATTTAAAACTTACTTAGTTTTCAAGATATAAATTAGTTTATGCTTATATGCCATATAGTGTACGCAAATAATTTACAAAAAATGTATTTAAAATTAAAACTATAGGTTAAAAAAATACTTATATACAAATACTTCGAATAAATTATTAATGACATTATTAATATTTAATAACAAACTCACATTTTATAATAGAGCAATTTTTTTCTTTAGTATTTATAATTTTCACTAATATGGTGTAATGGAAACAAATATGTTAAAATCATATTAAACATTGTGCCATAAAGTAAGATACAAGTACTTTAGCATGAAATAAAATGGTATAGTAGTATTATACAAAACATCGTATAAAAAAACGGTCTGCCTTTTCTTAACTTTTAAGTAATACGTCACGCGTCTTTGTCATTTTAGCTATGGTATCTTACTCTCCCACTCTCTTTTTCTTGTCCATTCGTGCGTTTTACAAGTTACCTAAACCTTTTCACTCACTAATAGAAATGTTTGTACTTATTCAGCAATATTTCTCTCTATTTTTTCATAAGAACGTATTCGCGAACCTCTCTTTTATTTATTTTACAGCTCCTTTTAATTTCTTTATATTTTTTTAAATCGAGTAAGTTTTATGAATTTTAAAGTATGTATTTTTTAATATAAATTCTGTTTAAAATATTATGAATCTGCTCATTAAAAACGATAATGTTCTGAATAAATTATAAATTTAATAAACTTTTTAACACATCAAAAATTTTTAATTATTATCTATAGTTCGAATTGAATAATATAGTATAATATAATTAAAAACACAGTAATATTCAACAATAATTATATCTATAAATTAATCTTCAATTACTAATATTGTATATAATAAAAAAAGAACACGATTAAGTAAATTTTTAAAATTATTTGTATCAATACATTATAACATAAAACAAAAGAATTATAGAAACATAATAAAAAAACTATCTTTGAAAGAAGTGGGATTAAATTTTATTTTTAAATAAAATTGTATTATGTGATGAGCATTGTATAAAATTAACAAATTTATACCATAATCAAGCCATTAATTGATATAAAACTGAGTCATTAATAAAAAAAAGAATTTTTTTCTATTTCATTCTTCTTAATAGTAAATTTTTTAAAATAATTATTTCATTTTATTTTCAATGCAGCCAATCATAATTGTCTAAAAACTTAAATTTGTGATATCCTTTTAATAATGCTTATTTATGAAAAGTGTATCGATGCTTTAATACTGAATGAATATCATAATACTAATTAATATAGTAGTTACAAAATATTATGAATGAATACTTTAAAATTTAATATAATAAAAATATTTTGAATACAAACTTTAAATTTCATACCAATTTCAATTTTTTAATATATTCTTAATAACACAATGATTTTAATAGCTTATGGATATGAACTAATTAATAAATTCAAAAGAATTATAATAAAAACAAAAAACAAATGGTCTCTTATACTGTGTACAAATAACAATTATTAAGCAAGTAATAAAACTATGCTTATTCGTCAAATTTTTATCGTGAACTTCTTTGAAACTAGTTTTCTTGCAGTATCATTAATAGTAAACTACTGACGTGCACTGACTTATCAAAAACAACCAAAGCATGTTTTTTTCTCTTCCTACAATTATCGCCTGGAGGCACACAAAAACATTTTCTAACAATCAATGAGTGATACATTGATTTTTGCTGATTTATCCATACAGGATTTTGTTTCATAAGCTTTGACGTGTACGCTATGAAACGTAATCCTGCAATAGGCCAATAATATATTAACGTTCTTCAATTAAAAAACATGGTTCCGCATTTCCGCGCTAAAACACGCAAAGAGAACGAAACTGTCTCCCCCGTTGCTCAGCGAGCCCTTCATGCGCAACGATTAACAATATGCTCGAAAAATATCCTACAACGCATTGTAAACGATTGATGCGTGCTAACTTGAACGTCCTAGGACTATAAAAGGCGACGATAATCGTACATTGAGGCAGAAAAAACTTTCCACCTTCAAAATACTAATTCTAAAATCTACAAGAGCCTTTTGCCCTTCATAGTTAATACAACAGCAAGTAAAAGTCTTCTCGCTTTTAATACTTTTATTTTTGCTTCGAAGAGAAATCGGTATGCTGACTTTTTATTTGTTAACACTATCGTTTTTTATTCTTATATTATAATATAATAATAAAAATAATTTACATGATTAAATTTGAACATTTACTAAATATTTATAAATATTATATATATAATTTTGCGACAGGCGGAGTCAAATGAATGAAATACGGTTTCAAACAAATGTCACTTTAAACCATGCTACCGATTCAAGCTACCCGTTGATGAGTTACTACCTACTATTTCATGCAATTAAAAAACGATAAAGTTCATTACATTTAATAATTGAAAATTTGTGTTAAAAAGTACAGTATATTTTTAGGTAATTAATATCTTGTTTTTAATATATAACTAAGCTGATGTCATATATAATTATGAATTGATATGTCATAAATATTTATCATTGTTTTATCTTACAAAATTGTAGTTGTTTACTCATCAAACATTATCATTTTTACTATATCGAAATTGATAAGTTCTAGTATAATATACCATTTTAATTTTTATAATGGGCTTAAGAAATTTCAAAGAATTACTATCAATTAATAGTTGTATTATAAATTGTTAAACAATGATTAATCATATCAATTAATTTATTAAAATCACGATTTGTTTTACAAACAAATCTCACCAATATTTTCTTATACTTCAATGAGATTATTAGTCTTAATAATCAGTCTCAAATAATTAGAAGAATTAAAAGGTTTTTTTCGGTCATTAAGTTCTCATTCATTTTTGTCGGTTATCGCTCAGTTATTATGTATAAAGAAATATCTTAAACAATATATAATCCTATAATTTTATATTACATTTAAACACAGGGATGAATTTAGAAGTATTCATGTATGAAGAAAGAAGGAAATTTACTTTTTTTATTGTTATATTATATGTTATATTATTATATTATTGTTATATTTAATGTCATACAAGGTCATGAATCTTTATATTAAACTTTTTTGTTAAACAATTGATAGCAGAGCGCCATCGTCTCTTGAATGAGGATATGTGTGGGATTATATTCACAATAAACATAAATAACACACATAGTTGTATTAATGATTATATATTATATATAAATATAATTTTTTAATGAACATTCTATACTCGTAATACAGGGTATAATTATAATGTAACTTATAATCATAATAAAAAAATGCGGCACATATATAAGGACGCACATAATAAAACAATAATCATTGTTCAGTTACTTAGAAGAAAGTAAGATAACACCATGCAGTAAAACGGTTTAAGCCGAAGCACATGCTGTACTCTTAACAGTTTTCATACATAACAAATAAAGAAAAATATCAATTCGTATTTCATTTTTTATTTTTTGCTAGAAAAATGTACGAAGAAACAAAATTTGAGTTAGATGTTACCTATAGAAAACCTTCACCATGTGATTATTGAGGATATCGTTAAATACGACATAATTTTTACTATTTATCGAACAAAAGTTTTTGAAGTATCAGAGGGTTTATTTATTTCGTACCAAACGGGAATCAATATTTAACATGAAAAGTTAGTAATGCGAAAACTATTGACCCCTTCGGTGCCACGATTGCTTACTGTGAACAAGTGAATATTGTTATCAACTTCAAGACCGTATTTAGATTTTTTAAGAAAAATTCACATGACTTTATGCCATTATGGGTAATGAAACTATAATCAACTTTGAAGAAAGTAAAGCCAATATCTCAGTGCCTTATTGGGTGAAAAGTTTACGAGTAAATATTTTTAAAAATTGAAGAAATAATTCTGATACATTTTCAGGATAAGTACAATCATATTGAACTATTAAATTAATTTAATAAAAAGTCAATATACAAAATCATTTAGTAAAAAAGATCTTTTCTATTACGTGAACACAATAGTCCGCTAATATAGAATTATCGCGGCAAATGTATTCTTACCAGATTTACCGTACTCACCTAACCTGGTTCCTTACAACTTCACTCTATTGCACAACACGAAAACATGACTTAAACATGATACTGACTTAACATGATTTAAAATTAAATTCAAATAAAATGGTCATTATTGAATAGAAGCTTATTTTAATGTTTTAAAAATTATATTTTTACAGAGTTTCAAAAAATATTAAGGAAATTGTGAAAAAAGTATTGCTATAAAAGAGATTACATTAAAAAATGAAAAAAGTTTTATTAACAACTAAATTGAATTATCACATGATAGCAATTGTGACCAAGAGCGAATTTAAAATATATAATATGTATTTAACCCCAATCAATGCCTACAACTAACCAACATCTAATATATGCATTAGAAAAATCTTTTCATAAACAATGCAGTTTTTACTCAATTATGTATTTTTATACTACAAATCATTATGTAATCTGTTCTTATAATATTGCAAGTTATAATAATCAAAAATTGATAGTACAATTAATGATTTTATCATATATCTAATATGTAAATTTCTATAAGTGCATCGACATCCATTCTATTAACGCTCTTGTATTTAATTTTTTATCTGAAATGTACAAGTTTTACAACAATTGGATTTTTAAATATTAAGCGCTTTTTTATATACTCTTTAAACAAACCCTATTATCTTAGTTAATATTTTTTTATATATTTTTACAAATACTTGGTAACAATTAAAATGTATAAATATTTATATCATAAAATACAGTATAACAGTATAATCAACAAAAAACAATTCAACAACATTGAATTAGAAAAAATTGTATTATTTCTAATTATTAATTATGAAAACAACATTACACATGTAATGGGTAAACATATTTTTAGGGTTGCAAAATCATAAAAACATATATCTAAAATAGCAGATAAAACATAAATAGATAACTGTAAACATATAGTCTTATTATAAAAATTAGAGGTATTAAATTAGAATAATTTTATTTATAATATACAAAGAAAAATACATAAAATTTGATACATACATGGTAATTATTAATAAAAGATATATTCTTTAAAAAACTTCAAATGAATTATTGGTAACTCTGATTAAATGTTTATAATAATATAAATAATACTAATTTTGTTGTTTTTATTATTTTTATTTACATAAATAAACTACTATAATATCTAAAAATTAGTTCCATTATATTATTTCTTTTTTTCTTTTATCTTTTATTACACTTATAACCTATAATTTTAGGTATTAAAGTTTTTACAAAAAATTAATCAATGATTGAACTTATTTTATTTATGATGATTAATGTTGACAATACCAACTATGAACAAATTTTATATATTATCAAAAATTTGAATATAAATTTGTAATATGAATTTGAAAATCTATTAAAATTAAATTTATTGGAGTATTTACTTATAAAATAAAATAAAATATTTGATTATAGTGAAAACATATTAAAACTGCTTAAATAATAAAAAAATCTTAAATTAATAAAATTTCATAAAAAGGATATTACAAATGTAAAAAATCAAGTAGCAAATAAGATTTATAACAATTTTATATAAATAAATTTATAGAATTTAAAAGTTAATAATATTCATCAAAATTTTTTAAAAATAAAAATCTATCTATTTTTCATATTATAAACGTAAGTTTTGCATTAAAATACTTATTTATAATTAAACAATTACTCATTTTATGAATAATGCAATACTACAATTACATTTAAAGTTGAATTTTATAGATAATATGTAGATTTATTAAGTTAAAGAAATTACTAAAAAATAAATAATTAGTTATGATACAAAATAACACTTCTTAACGTAACAGAAAAAAAATTGTTTAAATGAATTATTTAACAACGGATTTTATCAATTTATAAATATATTAAACATAAAAAAAAACTGTTTGAAACTTAAAATTAAGTAGTAAATTAGCTATTTAAATTTATTAGAAATTCTTTAATAAATATAAATACATCTTTATTCGTTGAAAGCAAAAAATTTCATTGGAAGTTAAATATCATACAATTTTCATAAGCAAAAAGTAGAAAAAATTTATTAATAATTCATATTTTTTTAACGATTTCATAACTAATTTACATTTATACATGTATAATTTGATCAAATATAAATTTTTAATATTTTTTTATATTTGATTGAATAAAAGTATTATGTTGATTAAGAAAAAAAATTAAATTTTGTCTAACTCATTCATTAATATATACTTTATACAATATGTATTTATTCATCAAGTGCTAAATGTTTTAAGAAAATATATTTTTATTAGACTATACTAACAAAAAATAGAATTTACTGCAATAAATTTAATAAAGGCATCTTTAACTTTATATTATTAAGACTTGAATATGCATCTCTATTTAAAATATTTCACATTTGAATACAAATGATCTAAAATGTATAATTTAATAAATTTTTAAATTAATTTTAAAATCTTATTGAATAATCTTTAATAAGTCTATGACTTAATATAAACAAACTATTATTGTTTAATATATTAAATAATATTAACTTAATACAAATTCTGGTACTTTTGTCAATTTCTTCAGTACCTTGACTAAGGATGCTTTCATAGATGCGGTAAGTAGTCTCACAGTCAGAATCAAAAGGAACTGGTAATTGATATTTAACTATACTTTGTCCATCAAGACTTTGGCTACGATTACGGAAATCTTCATGAACTATACTAGAGCTTTCTTCACATTCACTCTGTCGTCGAATGTGTCCAAGTCTCTTGCCAAACTGTCGAATCATTTTATACAAGTTATTGCTTTTTTGTTGCAATTGTAAAAAAGTATTATAATAAAGTAATTCATTAGCTAAAGTACTTAAATTTGAACTCAGAGGTTCAGCCTGGTGAGATATTTTTGAAGAATTTGTTATTAGTTTAAGATTATATAACTTGGTTTGTTGATGCAAAAGTTGTCCAATTTTAGGCATTCCGAGTAAATTATCATTTACTATCAATATTTTTACATAACTTATTTTATTCAAAACATGTCATCAGGTGTTGACTATAAATAAACTGTATGAACTAAATAGCATTCATACTTGTCAGTTCTGCTTTAATCATTTTCAATAACAATTAAAATAAGTTACAATTTATTTGCAATTGTAAAACTAATTTTAATTCCATACTTACTTCTTTAAAAAATTACAAAAAAATTTTTTCTTAAATAAGTTAACACATAAATTTTATTTACTCTGAATATACATTTTGATGTTAATTAAAAAATTTAATTTATTTTTTAAAATGCAATTTTTAAAACTGAAAGACAACTAAATTTAATCACTTAATACACGTGTTCTATGCTCACTCATCGCAGTTGTTTAAAAGAATGTATTTAACATTGTTTGTAAATTTTCCGCATGCGCAATCGAAATATTTTTTCATTGATACAAATTAACCCGTAAAACGTGAGTAAATAAACACGTGACCTATTGTAAATTTATATTACACGAAAGCATTAAGTCCAACAGTTAATTTATTGATTATTTATGAATTTTTTATGATATATACAATAATTATAGTGAATAGTATATTTTATATATAAATATATATATATACAAAATTCGTAATTATTATTAGTTTATTCATCACTAAGCATATTAAATATCCTATATATCTATATGTATAATCGCTTAAAAAATGTACATATTTATCATTTTTAAAATAATCAATTTTATAATTTAATGCTATTACTATAATATACTTAATTATTTATACAAAGATATTTTAAGCAAGTAAAATAAAAATTATGATTTAACTTGAATTAGAAAATCTCAATATTACCCATTTAAAAAATTGTCTGTATGAAGTATTCGAAACAAATTTTTATACATTTCTTTTTACGCAAACCAAATATTAGAAAAAAATAAAAAAATTAAAGAATTATTTAAATTTAATGAAAATATTTTTCCAAAATTTTAGTTATATACATTATATGAATAATCATATATTAGTGTTTATAAGTAGACATATCTTTAGGAAAAAATTTTTATAAGATTTAACAATAAGATCGATTATCTTATGTTTATATATTAGATAGACAGATTTATATACGAACAATATTATCATGAATCAATTTATCAATAAATATCACGTAATCAATTTTAACTGTATAATTTATATAACTACATATTATGTTCTTCTTTTATTAGCTTCATTCTCCAACGTCGTAACTCTTTCATTCTGACTTTTTCTCTTTTTCTTATCTTTATTCCCTTTCTTCCGTTGAATCTTGTGTGGTCTACTTATATCTCTCCTACTCTTTTCAATGTTAGTAAAAACATGTCCTATTACTCTTTTGCCTTAAACACTTTCTAATTTTTTTGCTTGGTTTGTTTCCCTATTTTAATTTTTATTTCTTTCTTCCTTTGAAACTTGTATGATCTAGCTATAGATTTATATCATTTATCATTTTTACCAATTTTATCCCTTCCTTTCTAAGGTCAACAAATATATGGATTGTCAACAAACAAATTACTGGAGTTAACACACCTATTACTTTGATTTTTTCCCCACTATATATCCACATATCTATTTCTCCAATAATTTGTTTCTTACATTTTTCTTCTTATTTTTTCCCCTTGTAAGTCTCATGGAATCCTTGAGATCCTTTTTTCATCATGATTTTATCCTTTGATTCTTTATTTTCTATTTCTACATCCCACCATCTATAATTTCCTTACTTCCCGACCATACTTTCTTTACTTTCACCGTAACCTTCACTTTCTTTTTAGCCATTCACTTATACCTTCTTCCGTATACCACCTTTCCTCTGCATCTAGTCCTACAATAGTGATATTTTTTCTACCTTTCTCTCTTTCTTCCACCATTCAGTCCTATTGCTCTTTTCATATTTCTTCATGTTTACCTCTGATATTTTTGTCACTCGTTATTAGTCACCATATTTTTCTGTAATGTTATTGTTTTTTCTTGTATACTTCTATTTCCGTTTGTAGCTTTTCAATTCCCCCTCCCATATTTCCTTAATTCCTCTTCATAATTTTTTACATTTTCATTCAATGCCCCTTTTATTTCTGATCTCTGCTTCTATATTTTCATTGCTATCTCCATTTTCTTTTTTTGGATATTTTTTTTGTAAAATTGATTTGTGGTAAGACTTTTTTTCCATCATCTGTAGTAGAATTTTAATTATCTACCAAGTATTTTTTTATTTTTCTCTTATTTTCTACATTTTTTTCTGCTGCTTTATTACGCGCAAAATTTTTTCTAACTTTTATATCGTATCTACCACACTTTTTATGCTTTTTACTAAGTTTTCTATTTTCTCAATTATAATATTTTACTTTTTCTCATCTTTATTACCCTGTCTAATTTATCACTTTCTATTCTTTTCAATTCATTTTTCCACATTTATACCTTCACTAATCTAGAATATTTCTAAAAAAATTTTTTCACTTTATGCCCTTCACATAATTTTTCGCCATTGTTTTCTAGCAGATCCTGTTCATATATTATTATTTATTATACCAAATAATATTATTTGTACACGCAACATATAATCTATTAATTACATAAAAATAAATTACTCAATTGTATTTTCTTTAAAAAAACAAATTGTATATTTATAAAATTTATATGCAGATTATTTAAGATTATAAAAAATATTAAAAATCGTAAATATTAAGTAATTTTTTATTAATTCAAGTTTTTCTTATGAATTTATCGTGAGCTTTTTTATTCATACTATAAATACACATATACATAAGTAGGCGAATAAATATCCATTTTATGAATGATAATGTAACTTGTTAATAAAACTTTTTGTATTTTTCATATAAATCCTTTTAAAACAATACTTTTTTCATAAGTTCTTTAAATCCTTTTAAAAAAATATGATTTAGTAAATTTTTTATGCAATACATAAATAAAAAATAAGAATCGATGTTGTTTTTTTGTCAACAAACAAAAGTTATAAATTTGAACAACTTACTCGTGAATCAATCTGAAATTTGGTATGATATTATACGTATATATGATATTAAAAAATCCTTTGATTGCATAAAATCAGCATAAAATACAGAGTCGATAATAGATATGAAATCGTTAAATAAAATTTTAATAATATTTACAATTATGCAGTTAACAGTTGGTGTATTCGTGATTCTACGCATCCAAGTATTACGAATTAGTTATAATATTAATTAATTATGTATTTTTTTAATTTAAAAATGTGGTTGTTTAAAACATAAAAATTAGACTATTTATTTATATTATCGACACTTTGGAAATAATTTAATATTTTATCCAAGTTCTGTATATAAATTTTTGTACATTTTCTAGATTCAGTTTTGCAGGTTTTTATTCTACAATTTCGATTTGTCAGAGTATTTTCTATAAATCCATCGAATATTATTCTTTTTATTTTGAAGCCTTCTGTAAACCGTTTTTGTAAACAGTTTGCTACTTAATCTATAAATTTTATATATTTCGTTTGTTTCTTGCCCCTGTTATTTCCTTTAAAATTCTATGTTTCTATGTCATTTAGTTTTCTCTTTTTTATATCTTTTTATAGTTTTCTCTATTTATTCTATCCATCACAGTTTCCTCTTTTTATTTCTCTTCTTCACTCTGTCAATTCAATTTGTTTTCATTGGTTGATCCAATTTAACTCTGCTCACTACTTGTAGTAGTATTATTTATCGAACAAGATATCTTGTAATAATTTACATCTGAAATTTTTTTAATTTAATCGATATCCTTCTCTTACATATGTTTAATTCATTTTTAATAATTATCTTACATACTATACATCTTCAATTCTAAACTTATATACTTATGTTTTATAAATTTTCTTAATATTATCTTTAGATAACAGATTTTGACATTTAATTTATAATTGTTCTTTATCGTAATTTAAGTTTTGTTTTACTTACTTCACTGCCTTTTTAATTTTCTATCTCTTTACTATTCTTTAATGTGTTATTTGTATCTCTCGTTGATTATTCTAGTCTGTTTTCTTCTTTGGCTTTCCTCTCTCTTTTCCAGTGTATATTGAACATTAAGCTGATGTCTAATTCGTTGCTTATTCCCATATTCTTTCTTCGTTATCCGTTTTTTCCTTTCACTTATACTACCACCAGTTTTTTTCTAAAAACTTATTCTACCCACCACATAACTTTTTTCTTTTTTATCTTTTCATCTATTGTTTTCGAATATTCTACTATGTTCTATCCTTGTCTTTATTCATTCTTGGATGGTTTCTATTCCTTCGCTTTTCATTATTTTCTATTCCATGCAAATCGCTTTTTTCGATGCTTTAATGTTTGTTATTCTTTTTCGTTTTATTCATTAGGATACTGTCTCGGGTGTTTCTATATAGTACTAGGCTACATTTAAAAAATTTTTTGTACTCTTTCTATTTCTTCCTTTCCTTTCCATCCTCACACTTTTACCACATAAAATAGTATATTTTTTACTAATTGTCAAATATTTTCATTTTATGTTAAAAATATTTTTGAAGTATTTCTCTGCTATATTCTCATTTTACCTAATATGATGTTTGCTTTTTTCGATAGTTATTTCTTGTGTATTTCCTTTCCATTATTCTCCGTGAATGTAAAATCCAAATATGTTTATTATTTGGCTATGTCTATTATGTTATTATGTAATGAAAATTCTATTTTTTCTTTTTTTATTAGTTTTTTACTAATTACTATTTTTGTTTTCTTTATTTTTATTGTAATCCGTTCCTTTTCATGTAATCTCTCACTATTCACAATATTTATTTGATTTCTGCTCGTTTTTTGCCATTATTAGAATGTCATCCGTGAATGTAATTAATCTTATTTTTGTTGTTCCTATTTTTATGCCTGTACTTTTTACTTTTTAAAGTTCTTCTTACAAATCCGACAGCCTTACATTAATAATGTATATATATATAAATTATTAAAACATATTTTAAAGTTTCAGTTAGATTATTGTTATTAATCTTGTGAAATTTAGGTTAATTTTTACACATTTATTTCTTCTAGGAAAAAGAAAAGTAAAAAAAACACAATAGTGAAGTTAGACAGCCATGTGATAAAAGTAAGAAAAAATACGGCGTACACAAGTATCAAAAGAGCGGGAAAAATGTTAAATTACAAATAAGATAAAATGAATAAAACGAAAAATTTAGAAGAAAAAGAGAGAAATATAGAAGAATACTTGATAGATAACCAGAAATCTACTAGGGGCGCTAGAAAGAATATCTTGAAACAAGTCAGTGAACAAAAAATAATTTTAAAAAAGATTTCAGAAAAGGATAATACGGAGTCAACAATAAAAAAGTTAGAGGAAGAGTTAGTAGAAATGCAGGAGACCTGGAAAGAAAAAAATAGAATCTTTGAAGAGGAACAAGTAAATATAGGGAAAAAATTGGAAATCTAGAAACAATAATTAAAGGTTACAAACGCAAAACGAGAACAAATAAGGAAAACGGGACAGATAATGGAAAAAATATCAGAAGTAAAGAAGAAGAAATGAGAAAAGAACAATATAAATGGATGATGAAAGAAAGAGAAAGAGAAAAGAAAATGAACATCACCATTGTAGGTTTGAATGAAGAAGAAAACTATACAAAAGAAAGTATAAGTGAATGGTTGAGTGATAAAATGGGGATAAAGGTAAATATAAAGAAAGTGTGGCGTTCAAATTGATAATATCGAATTAAAGAATAAAATTATGTTGAAAAAAGTAGAACTAAAGGCTCCAATTACTACACAAACCACGACGAGACTTATAAGGAGAGAGAGATAAGAATAGTAAAAGTGAAATGTAGAGAACTAACAGAAGATGGAGAAGATTGGTATTATTTAGGAAAAAATTATTGAAGAGGAGGATCTGTGGGTATATAGTGGAAAGAAGAGAGAATGGTTAAAGAAAAAAAAGATCAAGAGAGATAACACATATGGTGACGAGACAAATAGGAAAAAAAAGAGAACGGAAGAATGGAGACTAAAAATAAGGAGGGAAATAGATAAAATACTTAAACAATAAGAGGATATTTTTCTTAAATAATCATGAAGCTTTATGTATCATTTGTAGTGTAAATTAATTAAGTGATGAATATTTATGTTTTACAAGAATGATCACATATTTGACTTTTTAAAATTAAATATCAATATAATTTTTAATTTTTTAATTAATTTTTTCCTTAAATTATTCTGTAATTTTTTGTAAACTAGATTAAGGAGAGACAAAATATTATATATTTTAACAATGCATTACTGTTCTTAACGTCCACTATTTACGCAACATATAAGGAAAAAACACAAACTATTTAGGCGGAATTTTAAACTGAATTTAAATATATAAAATCGAAAAAATGTTGAAAAATACTTAAGAGATTAATATAAAGTATTATATCAATCACATTGTGTAAAGTAAACATAGCTAAACCTTATAAATTGATTCTAAAAATTAGAACCTTAATAAATTGAGAAAAGGTATATTTATAAGTATGAAGTCATGGGTTTGATGTATTATTCTACAAGTTTGTTTCAATTTTAAACTTTCAGTCTTAAACATAGTTTTTCTCTTTGTTTTTGGAATAAAACGTTTTCATCAAGTTTAAAGAAATATGCATTAAATACAAAAATAAAAATTAATGTAATAAAAAACAGAAGATGAAATCTAAGATGTTGAAATATATAAAAGATAATTTTGTAATTTAATATATATACTATAAATGCGTAATTTTAATTTGAAATAAAATGCGTGAAAATCCAACATATTACAAATGTATGTAATACGAGAATGTTTTAAGAGAAAATTTTAATGTATTATAACAATTATTTTATTGTTCAATAAATAACTACTAGTTACATCGAGGATATTTTGTGATAGATTCTGGTAATATTTGTAATAATTTTGTCCCAATCTGAATGTCCCCCTGTCTACGTCTCATGAGATTCTCACAATATCAAAACTTATCTGTGCTCTAGTGTCATTACTTCCTAAGTGTCCTTCTCATAGATAATTTCTTGTGTAACTTTAAAGGATTGCTATAATATAAAAGATTTTAATTATACAAATTTTATATACGATATTTACACCGGGTATAAAATCTTAGCAGAAGTATGACGCGCGCCGGGCCAACCGTGCGGGCACGGCCAGGTGTGCGTCGTATTAGTACGACCGACCGCTTGGGCCGGAAAGAAAGGAAAATAAAAAAAAAACCCACCGATGCGACCTGAAATCCGGACCGGGCAATTTATTGCACCTGTCGCCCATCGGATGATAGGGGCCATTTAACGCGTCTAGGCAACTGGAGCCGGTAAAGGCCCGGATTGTATCGGTGGTGTAGACGGCCGCGGGGAAGTCCCTGGTCGCGCGTCTCGACGTGTTCGACAGGTACGCTCGGCTTCCCGCTCAGAGAAACTATAAAAGCCAAATGCCCTCGGGCGAAAGCAGAGAAGTGATCGGGAAAGGCAAGAGAGAGAGAGAGAGAACTACGCGCTCCGAAAACCACACGGTGCCCGTTAGTTTTTTCTATCATCTCCACTTTCCGTACCACAATTTGTCCTTCTCAGAGCGATCTTCGAACGTCGCGTGCACTCAACGCTTACGTGCACCGCACTAGCGAGTAGGCCCGAAACCGGCAAGGGCTTTCACGCCGTCCCAACCGTCCTTCACCGCGACCACCAGCCAACAACAGAACGACGAAGCCGGATGGGCTCTCAAGTCCCGCGTGCACCGCCCATCCGGTGCACCACACCTGCTCGACAAGTCCACCGCACCTGTCCGACAAGTGCGCCGCCCCAGCCAACGATGCGGAACCAATATCGGCCTTCAATCCACACCGGTCCCCCCGTCCACAGGGAGATCCCGGAGAGGCGCGCAACAGCTCCGAAGAGCTTTCCCCTCCCCGACTGCAGGAGACCCGGGGCGAGGGAATATTTCTCCCCCCGGCGCCTTGACGTCGAACCTACCACGAGCTCTCGGGAGCGAGGTCGGCCGTCAAGTATTAAAAAAGAAACTAAAAATACACATGAAGGACACAAAAGGTTTCAATGACACGCAATTCTGGTGCAGAAGGAATGGAGGATACAATTTACATACTAAAGACCGAAATAGACACGCAACTAAAATGGGAAAGAGGCGAAATTTTTGCTGATATAAAAGCCGGATTTGATAATCAAAAGAGAGATGAAATTTGGAAAGCAATGAGAAAAATAGGAGTAAAAATTATATTATAGAATGTGTATAAGAAATATACAAGCACTCGAAGGTGAAAATAAAAATTGAAGAAACGTTAGTAATGCAAATTAGCAACACAGCGGTGTTAGACAGGGTTTCCCGATAAGATCATTATTATTTAACATTGCCATGCAAGATCTAAAAACAACATTAAATTCAAGAACTTCAGATTTAAAAATGGGAAAGAAAAAATAAGATCCATCACGTATCCTGACTATACAGTATTGTAGCGAAAAATTAGGTTGAACTGAATGAACTCTACAAGATATTTAGGAACTTTTTAGCAATGAATGAATCGAGTAGGAAAAACATGATATTAATTAAAAGTTAGAAAAAAATCTAAAAATACAATAAATAACAATGTATTTGTTTATAAAATAAAATAAATATGTATTTTATAAACATAAAGAAAATAAATTGTAAAATCTAATCAGTGTAAGAAAGAATAAAAAAGTATTTTATAAATTATAATGTACAACTAAAAAATCATTATAAATTAGTATTTATTAATTACTAATGAAAATAAAATTTTTTTATATATTTCATTTATTAAACCTTTCATGAAATAAGATTGTATCACTCTTAATCACTTGTAAAATTAATAATAATAATAATAATAATAATAGAATATGTTTCATTGAACAATATACTTTATTATAATAAAGTACAATATTCTCTTTTTCATTTTAATATTCCATACCGTTTTATTTAAACTTAAATACTTAAAATTTAACTTAGAAATTACATATAAATAGTTTATGTTTTTACACTTATATTTCCATCCATTTTTGTTTCTTTTCCAGATTAAAAAATATATCAATCCTTTTTTATTTTTTTTTATATTTTTTCATCATCGCTAATTCTTTTTTTATATAATTATGCTATCAAATATTCCTCCCTCTTCTTTCAATTTTCTACATTGTCTAACTATCATTCTTCTAACTTCCCTTTATTTATAGTTTTCCAATTTTTTTGTCGCAATTTCTTAATTTTTCGTCATATTTAATTTTTTTTTATTCATTAAATTCTTTAAATCCTAATTTTTTAAATTAAATTATATATTTTATTCTTGAAATGTTCATTTATTATTTTTATTGCGGATGGAATTCCCCGAGGGAATTCTCGGGGACAGTCGACGTCGGGCCAACCCGTATTGTAAACGGGTGGCGTCAAGGAAATAAACGTTAGAACTTTTCTGAGTTTTCCCCGGGAAGTCGGGCAATCGGGTTGGGCATTGGCCGACCGTTTATGTAAAAACGGTTAAAGATAAATAATGGGCTTGCACGTCAGAACAGGAAAATGCCGAGTAACGGTGAATTATAAGATATAAATAGGATGATGCGAGGCGAAATAGACTTCTGTTTTGTCGCCGAAAAATGCAATTCAAGTTTCACTCCGTGCAAATCGGCCCTTTAAAATAAATGCGGTGCTGTGAAAATAAATGGTATAAAATACAGATACACCTGAGTTTCTTTCACCTCTACTACCACCTTCCAATTCCCGCGAATCCGTAAACAACAATTTTGTAAATTTTCTCTTTTACATTATTAATCATACCCTTAACTATAACTTCTTGAATTCCCTCCTCATATTGCATTATCATATTGTGTACTAAATTTATACTAATTTATTATGTACTAATTTAGTTATCTCTTTTGACTCCATCACTTCTTCAAACCTCTTCCTCCACCCTTTCTATCCTTTTCTTCGTGTCTTTCTATTCTATCATTTCTTTTAAATGTTTGTTTTTTATCATCTTTCTTCTCAGTTCCTTTCGTCTGATTCATTATGATTTTTCAAATCTGAATTTTTTTAGCTATTTTTTTTATTTTACGCGTATTCATCGGATCTTTTCACTACTTTTTTCCACGTGAGAACTTAACCACAATTTTTAAGACTAACTATTTTCTCTATTTACTGTTATGACAGTTCACCTGTGTTTGCCTTCATTCTCTTGATAAATTTAATTTGTTTTATTCATTTTAGTCCATTTTCCAAATTTATACTTCACACAAAACTATACTGTTTATTAAAAATTTTCTTCATAATATGTGCACAGCATATATCTCTCTCAGGCTTATTTAACGGACTCTCAATCACTTTATAGAAGTGAAATTATGATTGATTAATGATTAAACAAAATTTTGTTATAAAAAATATACGTATAAAATTCGAAAAATATGAAATTCTCAAGAAATACACGTAATAATTAAAAAAAGAAGTAAAGAATTCCTTAAAAAAATTAATCATAATGAAAGCGTTACTATATAACCTGCAAAAATATTTTTTTGTTTACACTTCAATTTAAGGTTTGTGTTGGCAATATTTTCTCATTTTCTTCTATCTTAAAAAAATTCAAAATTTCTTTTTCTTCCTTTTTCTTTATTTCACTAGCTATTGAACATAAGTTTTGTAAATACATTTAAAAGAAAATACATTAATCACAGAGTACGTAATGATTTTTATTTAAAAAAATAAAGCAATAAAATTCAAATTTTTTTCACTAGTTTTATTGTTAAGCTACAATTATATAATTGTACAATTGTATAATTATATTATATAATTTATGAATTATAGCAAGGGAAATATTTGTAGACAAAAAGGAAAACTTAATCTACATAATAATTATTTATAAAAATTATATTCATTTACTTACTCTGTGCAGCTAGTTGTGAATGATGTTGAGCTACAGCTCTCTGTAAAAAAATAAATAAATCTAGCATAATGAAAATAAACAAGAAAATATTATTCGGATTATAAAGTGTAATAAATAATATATATAGTCTATCATATCTGCAATATTTTTCAAGCGTATATTTTCTATTTAAATACAAGATCGAAATTTAATGTATAAGATGTATACATAAAAAGTTTCTAGTTAAGTGATGAATAAAATTACATAAAATAATTTTAATACAATTTTTTTAAATACTAATTATCACCATGTTCTTATTTTTTTAACAGAATATTTTAATATAAATTTTTTTAAACGAAAACAGCATTAAAATTTAGTTATAATATATTTTACATATTAATTGATATAGAGATTGTTATAATATATATTAAAACATAAATATTTACTTATTTTTAAAATTTACATATATACAGAGTACTTAAGAATTATACTTTAGTCCAAATCTGAAATTCAAATGGATCTAATATTTGATCCATTGCTGTTTTATTTTTGTTTATCACTCCTTGTTCTCTTCTTCTAAATGTAGTAGGTACTTTTTTCTCTTGACTTTCTTTGTTATTATCTTTCTATTATTTTCACAAATTTTTCTTCCTTCGGCCGCTAGTATCTGTTTAATTCCAAAGTGAACCTTACTTTTTTCCAGTTTATGTATCTAAATTTGCATTTATTTATCTTTTTAACTTTATCAGAAATCTCTATTTAACTATATTTCATGTAGTTACCTTTTCCCTTAAAGTACTTAAATTTTTTGTTAGTTAACAAATTAATTTTTAAATGTTCTTTTAATAAGTCGATATTGTGATATATTTTATTTAATTTTTATGTTATTATCTATGTATAATCTTTGTTGGATGTGGTCTCTTTACTGTTTTAATTTCTATTCTATCTTTTTTCTTTTCGTCGTTTCTGTCAATACTTATACCAATTTTTATATTTTCTTTTTAATTTTTTCATTTCATCGTAGCTATTGCATTCATATATTCTACTCCTTTCAGTAACACACTTTCAATAATACTACGAAATAACTTTATTTTCATTTTTACATTTTCTTTCAAACATCAGCACACATCTTCATTGTAATTATTTTCGAATTAATAACTTAGTTATATGAAATTGGTTACTATCTGTTAAATAATAGTCATTTTCTTTCTTCTAAATATGATTTTCGTCTTGTATTTAGGTCTAGCCCTTTTATAATATAAGAAATAATTATTTTTTTATAACTTTAATAATATCTTACAGCAATAAATAAGTTATTAATATCATCGTTTACGTATCAACTATAAACTACGAAATTTATTCTGCTATTTTTTAAAAACGAAGAAGAAATAAAATATTAAAAAACTTTAAATATTTTAATTCTTTATTTTCAAAAATAGTACCAGAGGTGCCATATCTTGTTACCATCGTAACTAATAATCAATTATTAGTACGGCAATCATTCGAGTTGACGTATCAATCAATTGGTGCGTTAATCGATGAAACAACCGCATATCAACTAGATAGACCAAGCGCATGGAGCAAAAAATCTCTCTTCACTGTTATAACAACCATTGCCCAGAGAGTATGTGTTTTTCCTATTTAGAAACCTTTTATAATTTCGATTAAAACTCTTCCATCCTTATTAAAATCATTACAACAAACTCCATTTTTAAATTTAAAATCAGTTAATTATTTATTCATTGACTAAAACTCATAAATATTATCTTTTTGAAGGTAGTAGACTTGCAAACTAATAAGCATATAAGAATAGTCAGAATCAAGGAGCCAGTGTATTTATGACTCACTGGCTTAAATATTTATCTAGTCAGTGAACTTACGATTCACTGACTACAATCATTAATATATTACAAAATCGATAACAAAATTTCATTGATTTTGGATGTAACATTACGTTATTTATCAGTGGATTCCACACACACAAATTTAGTACAGTTATAGAACACAAGCTCATATTTACACTCGAGGTTAAATATAAGAAATCTATCTAAAATATTTAAGCAAACTACACATTTACACAATTTCATTGCAATAGAAAATAAATTAAACATTCGTATTTAATCATAAAATCAAATTCAAATACCTTTAATTAATAAACTCTAATAATTCAAGGAGTCGGTAACGTTTCGACTCACTGACTCAAGTGTTCACTCAAATAGATAATTATATTATATTTATATATTTACCTTGTACAATTTATACATCAGTAATTTTATAAACCACTGATATAAAAACACATCATCGGGTTACCTTATAGATTTATATATGAACATATAAAGGCCAATCAGTGGATTTACAATCCACTGGGCATAAAAAAATATTACATCTATAACACCAGTATATATATACATATATTAGAAATTATTTTTAAACATAATTTTGAATAGTAGTCAAAATATTTATTTACATAAGAAATTTATTAAAATTGATCAAACCAAAATTGAATTTAATATAAATTTATTTTTTGAAAGGTATATTATTACTTATTTATAATAATTTTTTCTATATAATGGAAAAACTTACAGCCTTTCTTTTATCTTCAGCACTAATGGCACTGTGGCTTCTATGTCTTATAAGATCCATAACTTTACTGACAGGATTTCGCATGCTTTCCGAACCAGCTCGTGGTCTACTATGTTCTCTATTATCTTTGTAATCCTTTTCTATGTTGACTTCAAGAGAAGAACTACCATGTAAGTTTCTATGTAATGAATACTAAAAAAAATAATAATCTAAGATATAATATGTCATTAATGTAAAAGAATAAATAAAAGAAAAAAGTAAAAAAATATAATATTACATACGAAATTTAATATATAAATAATATAAATTTTTAGAAAAAATTTTCAAAATAACATAATATGCATTTTATGAGGTTAGGAGCAGACTATCAGAGACTATCAATGCACATCATTCACATTGAAATATTCCGAATTTCCATCCAGGTAAGAAGACACATACACATGCATACACACATTTATTGACGATTTCTCGAGACAGGAATAAATATACGCAATTAAATTTTTAATTGGATTAAGCATTACAATACTGTACTATTGCACTGTTACGAATGTATTCATTTAGTACTATTTATATTCATTGTATTGATAAAAAAATAATATATGTTATAATCATGAAAACGATCGATTATTATTTGGGTAGACAGAAAACAGATAAAACAAAATATGTAGTGTGACGACGGAAAGTTGAGTGGAGTACCGGCATGGCTACGGCGCTATTTAATCTATGAGCCGAAAAGAAATCATAGATTCAAATAGCAAGCCGGGCGAACTCGATATTTTCCTGGACTTTTCTTGCTATTAATACTATGAAATAACGAGAATCTAGAAACAATAACAATTTAAAATAATACGTTATATCTTTAGACATAAAATAGTTAGTCGATTCTCATCTTTTAATGTACGAGCATTGAATGAATATTATAATTTAAATCGAACGAAATAAATTATATTAAATAATTAAAACAAAATTCATTGTAGTATTTTATTTAAAATACGAATAACCCTACAGTAGATTTTTTAATATTAAAAATATAATGTTTGATTGATTTCAAAATAAATTTCCCAACGTAAATATATTTTAAATTAATTCTAAAATAAAAATTCAAACAATTTTATAATTTCTATAAATACAAAACAATAACTTAAGTGGTAAATTATTTTTATAATACGAAATTCAATAAGTAAAAATATGATGATAAGCCAAAAGTTATTATTTAATATTAGAAATAAATTGCAACCTATAATCTAAAATTTAGATAACTTCAATCTTCTACATTTATATTCTCATTTTTAAAATTAGATTTCAAAATTATTAAACATATTTTATTTTTATTACTTATTCAAAATTTTGAATTGTAAAAAAAATTTCTAATAATTAAACTAATATTAAATAATTTTATCTTTGAAAATATTTGCTATACATTAACAAGTGCTATGGGATTCTTATCCATAAAAAATCGGGCCATGTGTCACTATATTTATTAATTACTTTGTATGAAATTACTTCAAAGCCATTCGAGAGAAATTAATAGGTCGTATAAATAAAATATTAATACTATAAACAAAATAAGTATAAACAAAATATTAATACTACATAAAATATATTACAAATTTATTAAATTAATAAATAGACAAATAATAAATCAACAACAATCATTCACCGATTATTGCATACGCGAAATTGGTCAAAGAGATAGATATATTGACTTACTGAAAACGGTTAATCATATCGACGAAATTATAAACAATTCTTTTTCTACATAATTATTGACTTGTCCTCAATATCAATTCTTTTTATATTATAGATCAACACGTCTTTAATCAAGCTTGATAAAGAACAAAGCTTAATTTGTTTTCACTAATTAGCTCCAATCCCAAGTACCTTTTTCCTAGACGACGATTATTGTGTGAATTTAAAGCACATTTTTCTTCTCTCATTTTTGCTGAGATTTCCAGAATAAGTTTAATAAGCTAACTTACTGAGTACAATTTCCATGTTTGAATAAAAATATAAAATTTAACTAACACTAATTAAACTTAAGTATTATAAAAAGTTTGAAAGGCCTTCTAGGATAGAATAAAACGTTATTTGTTCAAATTAAGTTATAGCACAATAATTCGATATCTAAACCTATTACGTACACTCTGCCTTTAGTAAAAGACAAGACTTATTACACACTTGGCAGTAAATATAGATTCTTAGTATCCAGAAAGCATCTATAAGAATACACCTTTAATCAGTATACTCTTGTCTATATTCGTATCATTATAAACAATCAATAACATTACATGTCGTTCTCACTACCATAACTAATATAATCAGTTTTAATATGATTTTTTAACATATAGTTAATAAGATCTCTATAATGTGTGTAGGCGATGCGCTTACCGGCCTGCTGAAACAAGCACAAACTAGAAAAAGCAAAGTAGGCAAGGCGGGAAAACGCGTCGCGCTGGTAAAATAGCCAAGTTCGAAAGTGGTTAAGTCGTTATTTAAGAGTATTTTTGAATGCAAAATTAGCGTGCTCGCCAATAACCCACCTATAACATTGGGGATTATATGCAACGCTCGAGTACGAGCAAGATATCTGCATCTCTTCTCCTTTTATCTTTTCGCTCCTCTCTCTCGCACTTGCGCGCTCTGTTCTCCACCTCTCTCGCTCTTATTCTCACTTTCCAACGTATACTCGCTAACCTTTCCATGGCCAAGGCAACCTGTTTCTCCCTCCTACTCACGCGCTCTGTGCTCTCTCTCTCTCTCTCCCGCGTACGCTCACTCACTTCTTTTCTCTCCCTTCTACTCACGCGCTCTACCCTCTCTCTCTCTCCCGGGCACGCTTGCTTACCACTCTGTCCACCTCTTACCACTCTCTCTCTCTCTCTCTCTCTCCCCGTACACTTGCTCACCAAACTAATGATAAAATAAACGATATAGTGAGTGAAAAAATAAAACGTTATTAAGAGTTAATAATTAAACATAAACAGTGAAATATTAAAAGACATAAAAGTGTGATAATTTAATCACGTGACAAAAAATAGAGAAAAAAGTTCTGCGTAAACGCGTGGTTTAAAAAAAGATACAATAAAATCACATTAAAAAAGCAAAATGAATGAAAACATAAGAAAAGTAAAGTAAAATACTTATTAGGAATCCACAAGAGGAAATAAAGAAAATTGCATAACAGAAAAATAAATTACACCACATGTCCGAAAATATAGACAAAGGAAAGACGGTGATAGAAATGAAGGAGGTGTTTAGAGCGATAAAAAAAAATAAAAAAAGAATAACAAAAATTAAAAAACGATATCTGTTCATATCACGAGTCTTGAGCGAGCTTATCTAGTAAATCCACACTGAGAAAAGTAGAAAAGCAATAATGGAAAGTATAAAGGAAGGGGGAAGGTTTGTACGAAAAAAAGATAAAAGAAAGATAGATGTTTAAAATTAAAAAAAGGTGAAAGTCTAATTATTAATTATCTAATATTTATTAGAACAATAAGTGTTTACAAAAGAATAGATGCCAAGGTACATGTAGCAAGTCATACGTGAAATTGAGTGGTATTGAAAGCAAATTTGTATTTGAGGATTAAAACTATTGTCAAGTGATAAAACAAAGTATAAATTGATGGAAATATAAGTGAAAGAACATATAAATTATTCAAGCGTAATTTTTAAGATGAGTTTAAATATGTTAAAACTAATATACTGAGAAAATCTATGAATATAAATATGTATCAGAGAATATTTTAATGTATTATAACAATTATATTATTCAATAAAATAAATTTCGCCTGTACTGAACTATTTATTATTGAAATTGAAAAATATTATTGAAAACTATCAGAAATTACATTATAGTATGAAGAGCTTGTAAGCAATATTAATTGCTCGCAGGATAAACTTCGGACAAACAATTATGGGACTAGAAAAAAACCTAGAAAAACAAGATATATAACAATATTAATTATTTTTCAATATTTGCATTATTATTGCGTAGTATTTTTTAGACAGATAATAACAATAGATACAAATAGTATATTATAAATGTATTTAAAGAAAAAATTCTAATTTAAACTTTGTCTTATTTCTACAAAATATAACATTAAATGTAACAAAATTATTTGATCAATAAAATAATTCTATAACATTAGTAACAGACACTTGCTAAAATTAGTATAATTATTAGTATCTAATAATTTAAAAAATACATGATTTAAAATTCGTGTGGCATAAAGCTCAACATTTAGAATTTAGAGTTGATGTTTTTAAGAAATTTATCTTCGCAGAAGTCATAGCCGATATAAAATATGTAATGCATATACTATATCAGCTAAGTAGAAAGATGTAATTGAACAATACTTGTACTTTTTTTATCAGATAATTAATAATAAACTTATTAAGCTTAATGTTGAACTTATATTAAAATTAATGAAATTTCAGAAAACCCGACTATCAAATACATTAAATGATATCTGTAAATCATTAACTTCCTGTTATTAAAAAGTCAGATGACATAAAACGTATAAATTACAACTGGCAAAGGTATTCTTATCGAAGACAAAAAAGTATTGGGCACTGTACACAGAATAAAATGAACTAGAGAAAAGAAGAAATTGAGCCATGTAGAAAATTAATGAGGCTGGAAAATAAACCATATTAGTGAAAGATAAGTAAAAATAGGTTCAAAGTAGTGGTAATAAGAAAATTGTATAATTATTTAAATAATTACTATATATTATTTTATGGATACTAACTAAGAATGAGAAGATTTAATTAAATTTTTAAAACTCAATAATAATTAACTTAATAAATATTAATCAAGAATATTCACATATTTTTTCATATTATATCTATATTATCATTTTTCTATATCAAGCAGTACTTCATATAATCTCTTAAAATATGATTATCTAATAAATTTTTAATAAATTTTAGAACACAAGACGTCGAAAAATATTTCAACAAAATTATCTTTTCTGGCAGTTGCACTTAATTCAGAGTCTTTTATTAATATTTAATAATTATTTAATTTAATGAATAATATTTATATAGTTACAATTCATAGAATTTACGAAAATAGTAATCATTTTTATCTGTATTAGTTAATTGTTTATTAGTGTTATCTATTACTTATCGAGTTTTTCATATTTTACGAAGATTCTTCTTATAAAATGTTCTATCAGATGAATACAATCATAACAAAAATTTTCAAGTACTGAAATCGCAATTCTTCATTATATTGAACTTTAATTAAAATTGATTAACTAGTTAGAAGATCAAGAAAGATTACATTCATTTACAATTTGAAAAATGAAGGAGAATTTCAGAAACCATCAATAATAAATCTAGCTGAATCATCATCAAAATGTTAGTAACATCAAAATATTCTATTTTGTTACGCGAATGTAGTTGTAGCATATTTTATGTATAAAGCAGCTTGTTTTTTTCCTTATTAAAGAATATAACCTTTGTCGCTTTTTTAATACATCACAGTATACTGTTGCGGAGCCGATAAAGAATTGTTAAATAACACATCACGATAACAGTACATATATTCATCGTATTACTATAAATTCATACATGTTTTTCTGTGAACAACATAATACTATGTACTTAGAATAGATACAGTATGTATACATTGCAAAAAATTTGATGTTTAGATACACACTTCATTTTTCTCTTTTGCATAAGCTTATAAGTCAAACTCTCGGTTAATGCAAGACTACATAATTTAGAATTGAATAATCCTTTTCATCCTATTTTCTGGATAAAAATGTATGTATTGAATTATTTTCCTAATATTAATTTGTAATTCTTTTTTATTTTTTTATTTATAGAGAAAACTTTTCTGATTATTGTTATAAATATATATAATATAAATACAGAAATTTTCTTACGTAAATATACTTGTTGCTAATTATTTAGATTCAAATATCTTATAATTTTAATGTTCTTCATAAGTTATTATATTATCTGTTAATATTAATGTAATCATAAAAAAAATATCTTATTAAAAAAATGAATTTTCTAGTACATACCTGTACCGCGTTCTTCATGTTGGTAATAATACTGGGTTTTCTCGCTTTACTTGCATCGGATTTACTTCTTGGACGGAAAGCATCAAATATAAGATTTTTTCTAGAAGGGCTACTAGCATCATCACTTGTATTATGTATATTACTCTTTCTACGCTCTAAACTGTTACTTCTACTAGCTGATTCTGATTGAGTACCTGAAGATCTTGTTACTTCAATTTGTTGATTTGATAGAGGTGTCGATTTTCCAGAAACTGGAGCACTATTACCAGCTGGTGTCTTTTGCATTGTTCGTGAATGAGAGCTCCACGTACCTGTAATAAGTTATATTTAATTTTTTATGTTATAATAATAATATTAGTAATATTATAAGTAATAATAATTAGCTTATACCGGCTCTTGGTCTGTGATCCTGCTCCTGTAAGAAAAGTACTGAATTATCGACGTCCTCGGTAACAATTGTTGGTAATGGCTGTGAACCAAGTTCCTAAAAGTGAAATAAAATCATATGGATTTTAATACGAGTTGTTTAATATTTGTATGAAAATTATTTTCATTTTATAATATTATGATTACTGTAGATTTTATTTTTAATTTATAAATTAATTTAATTATATAATATATTATACAGAAAATATAAAAAAAATTTCGTAAATAATTAAAAAATTCGTCTTAGAAGATGAAATATTGACTATTTTTAGTAAAAACAAGGATTTTTGTTACGTAAAGATTTCAATACACTAGGTATAGAAGAAGCTTCGATCTATTAAGTCGTTAATTCGAACAATTACTTAAGACGCACGTTAAGATGAGACGACTTTTCTCTATCTTTCATCAAACATCAAACATCTACCAAATGAATTCTCTATAGTAAAACTTTTAATATTTTAACGTAATTCAATGTTTGAGTTATTTTTTGACATTTTATACGATCTGAATTTTTTTTATAAAGGGCTGAGTCGAAAGCCATGATAATCCAAGGCTTCAATGTCTAGAGAATAAGGTGAAAGGAACAAGATTTGCTATTTCACACCAACTAAATGATATTAAACCGATTTTCCAATATGCGGCTTCAAATTTTGATGCGGTAGAATCAACTATTCGTGTCTATCGCCTAATCTTTTTTCCTTTTCAAAATTTATATGTAATTTTATTAATGTAATTTGTAGTTATTTAAATGTATTAACTACATTCAATCTCAATTTTCATAATAATTTAAAATGGTTGTAGATAATAGACAAAATTTTTTTATTACAATCTAATGTACAACGTTGTCTTTGAATTGAAAAATGTATATTTCATTTTGGTATGTTATACTCAATGATCTAGGTCATTAGAAATTATTATGGCTCTTTTGTGCTGTTCAATATTTTTCTTCCTTACTTAATAATGCATCTAGTTTTTTAATTTTTAGACGATTTCTGTTTTACGAAAGATTTAAGACGTACATAAGGTATTTAAAAATAAACTTTGCATTGCAAACGATCGTTTCAACGGAATTTTATATGTATATAAATAGTACTACTTTTTAGAATTAATTTTGACATCTTTGACAGAATAAACAAAACTTTTCTTTTACTTGAAGAATAACCGTATATACCTACTACGTTTTAAACCTCATATATATCTTTAAAATACATGAACTATTGTTACATGAAACACGAAAATAGTAGCCTCGTGATATTTTTTGAAAAGAGCGTAAGTCAATATTATATATATACATATATCAATTTTATATCTAATAATATTTAAATATAATAAATTGAATTAAAATCATAAAATATATTCAAACATCAAGTTTTAGTATAATTCATTTCAGTCATATAAATGTTTAAAATAAATCACATACGTAGCTATTTATACAAAAAAACTGTAAAAATTTTTATATAAATTTAGATTAGGAATAATAATAAAACATATTTATAGCTAAAGCTATAAAATAGCAGTCTTAATATTTTGTCACTAAATTATTTCATATTTATCTAAGTATTTTTTCTTAGATTTTTAAATATCTAATTCATGATAACATTTTATTTATATTTTCAATTTATTATGCTTATAACATTGATAAACTCTTTTATTTAGACAAGTCTTTTCAGTATTTAAAAATATAAAAAGGATTTGATAAAACTCTGTTTATATGGAATTTATGAAACATAAAACAAAATCTTTAAGAGTTTAAAGCTGCCTTAAGATGTAAAATACTTTTTTTATTATAAAATAAGTTAATGACTAGACGAATTTTTGTATGACTAATTATTTATTTTTAAAAAACCTGCCATTATTCATATAGACAGTTACTCTAATTTTCTTAAAATCATTTAAAAATAAAAGAAATACAATTCTATAAATCGCTTTTTCTTGTAGTCTAAATGTTAATTGTTTAAAAATATTAACTTTTACGTTAAAACACTTATATTTTATCCAGTTATATACTAATAAAAATATGTTATAAATAATCGAAAAAAAAAGAAATAAAAAATTTGTTTATAACGATAAAATTACGAGTATTTAATTTAAAAAAATACGAAGAAAACAAAATAATTTTCATAACATTCAAAAATCTAAAAAATTTTTAATAAATGTTACAAAATAAAAAACAAATATTTATGTAATAGAATTATGAAAAACTTTTAATACTTAATACCTAATAAGTTTGAGCAAATATAAGAATATCAATTTACAAATTTATTGCTTTTTTACTTCAATAACTAGTTAAATATATAGTAATATTATTATTTATATCTGATAAAATATATGAATAAATTAAATTTTTTTAAATAATAATATAATAAAATATATGAAATAAGTCAAACATTTTTTTAATATTTTTGACTTATATTATGTCATATTTTATATTGATAAATAAACAATTATCAATGCAGATGAGATTTACAAATAATAAAATTATATACTAATATCACGTTATATTTTACATAGCACCGGCTGGATAAAATCTCGATATTTAAATAATTAAATATTAGTTAACAATAGATGTATAATTTACTTTAGAATACTTATAAAATATAGTAGTAATCTATATTTTATTAGATGTAATCTATTAAATAATCTCTAATATGTAGCATTTCTAATATGTTGTAAAAATAAATTTTTTTTAAATACATTATAATTTAGTTCGTTATTATATTCACCTTTAAAAGATTATCGTAAAAATGTATCAAAAGTATAAGATAATTAAACATAGTGACTTCTATATCACCTTGTAATAATACAATTTCATTTCATTTTTAGAAAAAAATTTAATTATTTTATTTTAATAAATTTTACAATTAATAAAATATTTTAAAACTTAAGCAAATAAAACTGAATATAGTTTTTTGTTTAGAGTTTATATGTTTAAATATTTATAAAAAGTTATTGATTGTTACTGATGGCTCCAAGCTCAAATTTTATAAAAAAAAAGTAATAACAGTCTAATAACAGTAATAACATATTTATTTTATTCTACAGATGAAATATGTATTTCTTATGCACTGTATTATATTATTTTAAATATAAAATTTTGAAATATAGCTCTATATATCTTTATATATAATTCATTGTTTATTGGTAATTAGAAACATAAATAAGACAAAAACCTCTATCACTATTTTTAGCACAGCTATTTTTTTTTTAGATCACTGTAGTAGACTATTAGACTACTTACTTGATTCTTCCTTTCGTTTACAAAGTCAACTCTTCGTACCCAAATTTCTTCCGTTGAATCATAATCAAGCGTACTTGAACTACTTGCTTCACTTTTCATTTCAACAAGACTAGAGTCAAAAAATCTTTTATCAAGATGAGGACTTGGAAATGGACTAAGTCTTAAAAATGTCATACTATTAGAATAAGTAGGGGGATCTGATTCAGGAAAAATCATACCAGGACCAGTAGTATTTCTTCGATATAAAGGAGGTTTTGTTGATGTTGGAGATGTCACAGTATGCGTTACAAATCGAGATAATAATGTACAAGGAATTGATCGTGAATCTAATATAGCAGAGTTTTGATTTAACTTTTGATCTAGTCGTTCTAAACTTGATTTTTCAAAACAAGATGAATTTTGCACCTTTAACTGGAAGTTTTCATTTTGTTCTTCAGAATCTTGATTTTGCAATGACTGTTGAATTTTTTTAAAATTTTCTTTATTGGATTCATTACTATCGCTAATCTTTCCTGAAAAATTAAAAATATTTCTTTGTAAAAAATCGTTTTGATATGTTTAATATATTTCAATATCTATAAACTTTATTTTATTGGTGATTATAGTACCTTCTTCTGTTTCATATTCGTCTTCTTCACGACATTCTGATAAACGTCTACCCCATGGATATGGACTATGAGTTTGATTTCTTGAAGGTAATCGATTAACATGAGATAAAAAATAGTGATGAAAAAAACTGTCAACCCCTTCTGACTCCTCTCCTGAAGACTGTAACATATCCTTTAATGCAGCCAATGATGTAATAGTATTATAATTAATAGCAGATACTAAATCATCTTCAATATCGCTATCGTCCGTCGTTTCATCATTCTGATTTTCTTCAATTTCTAGTTTTACTTTTTCCATTATAGAAGATATATTAGACTCTAAATTTAATGGTTCAATCTTTTGTTCTGAAATTGTTTCTGACTCATTTTCAGAACTATTATTAGATGAAGAAGTATTTGATAATTCGTCATTTCTTTCATTTTCTTTACAAGAACTTTTTTCATTTTTCAAATGTTTTTTATTGTTTACTACTTCATCTTCTGATTGTATTATTTCTTTATCATTTTTTGATTGTAACGTCACCATAGAAAAACACTGATCTGACGTATTTTTGTGATATAAATTATTAGAACTTTTCAGTAATATATTCTCATCTCGCATTTTTTTACTATCATTTCTAATATATTTTTTATTTGCTTGTGTTGTTTGTTCTTGTTCAATTTCTGTATTAATTTTTAAATTCTCCATCTGAATATTCTGAAAAAAATTATCATATGTTTTAATATGCTCAAAACTTATAAAATATTTGAAATAAATAATTTAAAATTAAAATTTTAAAAAGCGATCAGAGTGAATTAAAGCTGCCACTTTAATTAAACAAAAATTCAGCAGAGAGACTTTTATTTATAAAGTATCAATTCTTCAATGGAATGGAGTCATTAGCTTGTATCCTCAATTTTCATTATCTACTTTTAGAAGGCTAAATTAAATAATTTCATCTGTCAAATTGTAAAACTTTATTTTTTAAATTGTTGTAGATCTTTCCTTATTGTATAGTTATCAACAAAATTTTATTACTATGAACGTAGCAATATTTTATGCTATAAATGAAACAAACTTGTTGATATTTCCTTGTTAACTTTCTACGTAAATATCACTGTATGATAAATATACATTATGTTGATTACAAAAAGAATAAATTATAAACATAAATACATGTTTATAATCACAAAAATCAAAATTAAAATCGTCTACTTTTTCAATTGATTGATTTAAAACGAAATTATTATTCATAACAAAGTATATCCCTTTATTATTATACCCTTATTGTATACGAAAAATACGACGAATAAAATTATATATGAAATAAAATATAAAACAATTAATAATACTTAAAAGAAGTATTATTATACTATACATTTTAAATTATACATTCAAAATTTAATAGTATTAATCTTATAAATATAAAAATGTAAATGTTTACGAATCTTTTTTTCTCTCTTTAGTTAATATTTACACACTATTTCTAGATCACATGTAAAATAATAATAAAAAATATTAATATACATAAGGTTCAATACAACAACAAAATCTTAAAAGTGCTTAGAAGTACATAAATTATAATATTAATTAAAATAATAATAGGAAAAAGGAGAAAGAGAGAGAGAATTATATAAAACTTGTTTTTATTCTCAAATGAATACCTTTTTTGTAATAAGATTTATTTCTTTTATCAAATAGTATAAAAATATTGTTAATAATTTAAATAAAATGAATAAAATTTAATATTTTATAAAATAATTATATAAATATATAATTATATAAATAATATTTTATAAAAAGAATTATGCATTGTATACGACCGGAAGAAAAACATAAGCGACTGTTTCAAATATTATCGCATAGCTAATAAAACATTTTTCATTCCTAATGTTTTTATTTAATACCATATTCAAAAATGTAAGAATGATAGCGCAGTAGCCTTTATCAAATGAAAGATAAATCCGCGTAGTGATTTCTTGTTCTTGAGCAAGAAAAACTTTTTCAACAATGAGAAAATTTTTATTTACTTCTGTATGTACTAAATCTAAATCTTCGGCTGCTTATTGCGCATTCTTTATATGATATCGTGATGTTTAACGCGCGCAGACACAAACTTGTATTTTCATTTTGACGCACATCAAAGTATTGCCATTCGATATCAGATTATATTTCGTGCTATCTGGTCGACACGCGTATAGAGAAACACAATGTCATGTTGATAATATTTTGTATAAGTCGATACGATAGTTGCGAGAAAAGGACAATCGTGCCCCAGCTTAGTTCGAAAAGTCGTCATACGTTAAATAATAGATTAAATACTAAACAAAGTAGTTGAAAATTATTCTATACTAATAAGTTTAAAAATATAAGAAAACAATTAAATAAAATATCTCACTATATATGGATATTTTAAAATTATAGGAAAAATCATTAGAAAAGTCTTAACTAAAAATTAATAAAACTAATTTATAATAATTTAAAAAATTAGATAATGTGGATACAGAAATGGTGAAAACAGATGAGCACATAAAGAACAGTTTAAATTCATCTTATACAGCAGAGTAAGATACTAAGAAACATGTGATCGTGCAAATAAATATTAAGCTGATTAATTTAGTCGTATGTAATACAAAATCACGAATACATAATATTAATAATTTCGAGTATCTGGACTAGTATCAAGTACCGTGTAATAATTTTGAACTGAATATTTTAAATTATTCAATGCCATGCGCATTATTAACAAACATCGATAACGTATTGGCTTTGCTTTTAAGTTACAAGGCCAAAAAAGAAGCTATTAAATTAAACTAAATAAATTAAACAAGGCCTAAGAAAGTTAAAATATACTGAGGAAGCATCAGCAAATCCAATGTAAAAATGTAACGTTTAAGAGCTTCTTTCCATCAGTATTTTTTTTGACTATTATAAATATTAGAATCTCGTGAACGGGAAAATAAGTAATTGCCATGTATATTTGCGAAGCAAGAGAAAGATGAAAACTTATTAAGTGAAAGTTGAAGTGGGAGTAATATAAAAAGGCGAAAAGTGATTAAAGAAAACAATTATATGCAGGAAAATGCAAAGTATAAGAAAAAATAAGTTTATGTACATTGCAAAGAATATTATGTGTTTAAAAATAAGGTAATGCCAAAAATTATAAACTATAATGTATAAGTATTATAATGAAAATTATGTAATTATAATTAAGGGAAATGCAAATTATGAAATAGAACTAATGTAAGTATACTATATTATAGATTAAGTGTCTAAAATTATGTTTATTTCAAAGTATGAAATAGAATTAATGTATGTTTATTGTAACATAAGTCATGTATAATATAAAATGTATATAATATTCATAAAAAAAATAAAACTAAACTCATTAGCGCTCTTTTATAATTTTTTTTGTAAATAAAGTGTATAAATATAGTGTTAACAAGAGTGTTTATTATTATATTTATTATTCATAGTGTGTAGATCAAATTGCTATCCTCTATCACTAAATATATATATATATATATATTTAAATGTGTCTACCATTCTTCCTTTGTAATATTTATATCTAGGTTTTTTCTTTCTCTATTTACTATTTTCATCTTCTTTTTCAATTACATCCAAGATTTTATTTTCTTTACTTCTTTTACATTCTCCCTATATTTTTTATTGTTTTTTCCATTGACACACTTCTCAATTTTCTCATATCATCTTTTTCTTCCGTCTCTTCTAAAAATTGTATAACTATTGGTTTATGGCCTTTCCATCTGTTTCATTCTCTCTACTCTTTGTTCAACTTCCCTGTTTACATTTTATTACCGATACACCAGACTTATATTTGAACATAAATCCACTGTCTTCTTTTCCCCATTTCCCATTTAAAATATATAGCTTTCTCTCCCAAATACTTTCTAATAATGTTCCTTCTCTTTATTTATAACTTTATCTTTAGATGATCTTCTACTATTTCCCCCTATGTCCACCTACTCCCTTCTAAACATGTCCTTTCAAAAAAGTCTTAAAGTCTCCTCCCACATTTTAACGAACTTTTCCCAATTCACCTCCTATATACTATTCCTATGTTTAAGAATCTCTCTTCTATTCTAACTTTAGATGTAATCAATTATTCCAATCTTTTCATTCTCTCTTTTACTATTATTTTTTGGTACTTTTTTATTTACAAAATAACTCCTCCGCTTGCTGTTCCTTTCTTACTTATTTTTTCTTCGCGTAATTTATTGACGGATCATATCTTTTTAACTTTCTTTTTTACAATAGTGGTTTTTTCCTCTTTTAACCACATTTCAGAGGTTCGAATTATTTCTAATCTCTGCATAAAATCCCAGCCTTATTTTTCCATTTTTGCTAACCCATCCACATTCCAAAAAAAAATTTTCAATTTTTTTACTTTTGTTAGTTTTCTCTTTTATTACTCCTTTCTTTTCGAAACCCTATTTTTCGCGCTTCTATATCCTTCTCTGTAAAACCACTAACTTTTCTTTTCACTGTATATCCACACAATCTCTTCTCCATTGGCAGTCTCTGCAGTAATATTTTCCACCATGATCATTTTTACATCATTCTCATCTTCTAGTAATAATATCCAACAACTTCTTTCAGCTGCTCTTCCTTGCTATATCTTCTTATATTCACTGCCACCTTCATCACTTTTCCAAACCACTTCTTCATTTCTTCTACACTGTTTATCTTCTCTTTCTCTAGATTTGTTATTATTATGTTATTCTTCCTTATCTCTTTTTTCTCATCTGCTAATCACTCAACATGTTTACATTTGCATTCTTCATTATTATTTTTCTCTATATTTCTATTGATCCGCTCTTTCTCCTTTTTTTTGGCTTTTTCCTTTTTTAATTCCTCCTCTCTCATTGTATTTTCATTTACCTTGTTTCCAGTTTACTCACGTCACTCAACACCATGTTTTTCATATCTTTTTCATACTTCTCTTCTAGTTCTCTTATCCCGATCGAAATCTTACTTTTTTATTTTTTTATCATTTCTTTAGCAATTTTCATTAATTTTTTCTACTTTTCACAAGTGATCCTCCTTATTGATGACAATTCTTCTTCTACCTCTAAACTCATTATTCTTAATTTTTTTATTAATCAACTAATTCATTTTAATATATTTATTAAATTTGTCAAAACTAATTTTTTAAATGTTTTTATAATTTAAATTATTTAAATAATATTCAAATAAATATTCAAAACTATAAATGAAATGTTACATTTAAATTTTTCTAATTTTATGAGAATTGCAAAAAATTGTATTGAAAATAAAATTTCTTATTATTTACCATTAAAAAAAATAATGATGCTTCTTTTTTTTATATTTATACATAATATTCTATTTTAATTAATATATTTCAAATTTTTAATACAAAATTGAAAGGACTAAGAACTTAAGAAAACCCTTTAGACATTTAATGATAATAAAATAAAAAATCCTCATAGAAATTGAATATATATTTTATTAATGATAATCATAAAAATTTTATTTCTCATGAAGTACTTTGTTGTTAATTTTATATACTTTAAGACGATTTTTTTAATTCTAGGAATCCAAATCACTTAATAATAAATTTATAACTCAGACAACTTGTTACATGGTAAAGTATTTTTCACAATTTATTGAGTTAACAATTAAATGAAACAGTTTAAATTTTAACAAAAAATATAAACTTTTTATTTTTTTATGAAATTAAAATTTTATATATTCCTTGCTCTTGATATAAAAATAAACAACATTTTTGTGTACTCATTTCTTTTACATATTATAAAGCACATTTTTTATTTTTTACCTTTTAATTACTAAGTTTTTCTCTTTATCTTAAAATATACTTCCTACATTAATCCTAAAATTTCTCGCTTATTATTACTTAATTTGTTAATTATTCAAGCCTTACAATTTTCACCTATATTTTATTTTTACTTTAACTAGGATATATTATATAAAATTAATTTTGATTGTATTACTACTGGTTTACACTATTATATAATTGTTATTATGATATATATATATATATATATATATTTATAAATACATTAAAGTATTTAATAAAATATATGAAAATGCAAAATATTATATTCACAAAACTATCAATTTAAAAGTTATCTTAGATATCATAAGTTTTTATAAAGTTTTATAGTCTTGCGATAAATATTCTTAAAATTTTGTAACTCATATTTTTTGTATAAATAAATAAATGTAATATTTTTTTCATGCGAATATTTATGTCAATCAATAAACAAAAAATTATAAATATCTTAAAATATTTTGTAATTTGTTTTAAATTTAATGATCAAATAAATATTATATAATTTATTATATCTAATTGTAAAATAATTTTTCATTAATTAATCTCTTGAGAATTATAAAATTTATTAAGAAAATTAAATAGTCTTTTTTAAATATAAACAGTTGTGCATTTCTTAATAAAACATATTTAACGTTAAAAATAATTTTATTTATGATTTTAAAAATAAAAAATTTAAATTATTGGACCAAAACTTTATAATTTTTTAATATTTAAAGATTAAATATTATATAATAAAAATATATAATAAAAAATTTATATATTATGAAAATGCTAAAAGTCAATGTTAAAAGTTACAATATTTTTGTAAAAAAATTTTTAAAATATTACATAAATATGAAATATAAAATAAAGAAGTTGTAATATTTTTTGTTTTGTATAATGATTAGCTTATAGCTCGTTAGATACGAATTATATATAAGATTGATTATTGACAAAAAATCATTATAAAACTTCATCAAATTTTAATAAGTAAATCAGTGCGGAAATATAAAAACACATAAGGATATAAATATATAAACTGAACAAATTTTATAACTAATTACCAATTTAAATGACGTACTGAATTAAATAAATTATCATAAAATAATATCTTATAATTAAAAAGGATATTTTTCAATTGAAAACAATTCAAAATAAACTTTTTAAAAATTTATTTCGTTGTTTTATTTATGAATAGAATTATTTATAATTAACACTTATAACTAAAAACAAATTTTATATACTCACATCAAAAATATGAATAAGATAAATTTTCCTCACAGTATATTAACTGCGAGTGACTAGCAAGTATATAATAATTAATTGGCATGGACACTTGTACATAAAATTAATTGAGTTAATATATTAATATAATTTATATTGACATTGCACTCACTTTAAAAACTAACTTTTAAATAATTGGTTTAAATAAAATTTGGCTCAAACAATGAAATAGTGCACCTATTAATCTACATACATATAGAACATTTTAGAATTCAGATTCTGCTTTAATATTTCTCTTATTTTATCTTGATTTTAATAAATTTAATTAATTCTTTTTTTTATTGAATATTTATTTAAAAAATGTAAATTTTTGTTCTACTGTATAAAACATATAATCTGATTCGTTAGCTATACTTAGGAATAGTCGAGTATTAGCAAGCGTAGAACCGCTGTTAGGTTGGCTTTGATAATTTTACATTGACCGTAATTTCTTTAAAACTCATTGATTTGTCAAATGACTTTACTCTATACTATATCAATCTTGGTAACATTTCTCCTTGAGGAAGTTGGCTCATTCAAATAAGTATATATATAGATCTTTAAACATCACATATAATAATAAACATAAAAAGAAGGTTGTACATCCTTTTAAATTAATATGGATCATCGAAATCTTGGTCAGTAAGATGAGCCATAGATAAAAAGGGTTAGAGTATAGACCTTAGCATGTAATTTTGCTGAATCACAAATCTAATAATTCAAATTAATTATAGTTTTTTCGTATTTAATTCATTTTAATAAATTACATATTTGATTTACATATTGTATTATCAATATATTTTAAAAGCAAATTACAGTGTTGAGTAAATTTTAAATGAAATTTAAAAACGGATTATATAAGACTTTTTAAGTAGCCACAATTTTCGGATCATTTAATTAAATTTGAAATACACTTTTATTCTTAGTATTACTACTTCTCTATAGTAATGAATAACAATTTAATTATTCTAAACTTCATAATTTTAGCAATATTTCAAAAGATATCTAAAACCAAATGTATCAAAATTAATCAAATAATGAAAAGAGAAGTTAATTTTTTCGTGTTTTTAAGCTATTTAAAAAAGATGTTTCATACTAAACAAAATAAAAATGATATTTATTTGAAAACGAATAAAGCGACATATTTTTTGAGCTGATCAAAATTTTTTACAACATAAAATCTAAAAAAAAAACATGTTTTAAATAATAAATATCTATTGAAATAAAAAAAAATAATTATCACGCGCTATTCTTAGGATACTATTTCACACATGTATAGCAATTACTAGTCCATGAAACTTACTAGACATTTCGACAATCCAATCTTTCTGCTGATCAGGGATAGAAAGTGAGGTGCTGTAAAAAATAAAAAATGCTACTTATTTAAAAGTTTATTAAAGTTATATGTTTTCAAAGCGAGCAAATATTTTCACATCATGAAATCTATTCTCTAAATTTTGTTCTTATAACTGAATTATAAATATCGGTTATTTATTTATCTTTAGATGCTTCTTTTGAAGTGGTGTATTGCGTAGTCTTGCTTTTGCTATATCGTTTAAAATGATGCTAATATCACCAAACAAGAATTAAGTATTATAGAATACTATAAACATTTATAATAATTACTTTATAATTATTATCAAATATCTCTTACCAAAAGTGTTGTTAAATTTTAAAATTAAGAAGGTGATAATACTTTTTTTAAGTTTTTTGATATTTGAATAAATAATTTAATTCGCTATAAAAGAATTAAGGTCAATTGCGTGCTTAATTGTTTAAATAACTGAAAAATAGATGACTTTTACATATTTAAAATATATTATAATATGCAAATCCAAATATTTTATTACAACAAAATTATTTTAAAAATCTAAATATTATATATGCAAAGTGCTTATCAAATATAATTAAATTACATTACTGACGTTATATAAAGTTAAGTTGTGATATTGCAAAAGAATAATTTACTTATTAAATTAGTTTATTCTAAAATTAAAAAAACTTTTATATATGTAATTAAACAAATTATGAAATTTTTAAAAAATACAAATGTAAATTATATTTCTCTGTAAAATAAATTCGGAGATTATTCAAGTTTTACACTGAAAAAGAAGAAAAAATAAGTCTAATACATAGTTATTGTAAGAGAATATTGGGAACAGAGTGATTCCAATTTTTAATTACATAATAATACGCTGAGTATTTGGTCAAACCATGGTAACAATGACCGATATAATGTAGATGAAATGCCATTGAATTTAGTAGAAATTTCTGCCTTCATTTATTTAAATAATTTTAGAACAAAATAACTCGAAATAAATTGTTCTACTAACGCAAAATAATCTATAGTCAATATAATCTACATTATACCATGAATTAATAAAATCATGTACATTTAAAAAAACGAACCTCAGAAGTTTCTCACTGATTTATAATATAATATTCATTTACAAACAATTTATACATTGCTATTTATATTTTTGTACGTTATTTAAATTTAATTACATTTTACAGATATTAAAATTACTTAACTTGTATGGATATTTAAGATTTTTTCTGCTTTTTTCTTGACTACTAATATTGTTCTACTATAATGTATTTCTTTTCTCTCTGCCACAATGGATCATGTTTATTATATTTAAATTATTATTGATTTCTTTCATAATATTCTTCTACTTATTTGCATTGGGCTCAATAATATTGTACTCATTCACGTTATGCTTGATTATTCTTTTTTGTTATTACACAATCATTTGTATACATTTTATTTTACATTTTTTATGTTTATTATAAATCTATACATATTTTTCTTCTCTACCAGTAAAAATTTATCGTTTCTTATTTCTTTGTCCATGTTAAAACTCGCTAATATCTTTATTTTATTTTTTTATTTTTTCTCCATCTTTCTTTTGCTATATTCATTTATTTTTTTTTATATTTTTTATTCAATATCTCTCACTTTTCTGATAATTTTAATATTTATATACACGTAGTATTCGATTTATATTACCTTTTATTCTTTATCTATTGTTTCCATATTTCTTATCTGCTCTCCATTTTCTCTCTCCAGAAGTACCTTAACCCTCCAATATTATGCTAAAAGTTTATTCTTTTTATTTCGTAAATTATTTTCAAATGAAATTGCTCTCTTTTCTACTTTTACATCTATCTTGTTTCTTTTTGTTTTTAATATCAAAATGTGATTCGGTCAACCCCAAATGTTGGTTTCCTATAGTAAGACATTTCCTATTATCTTGTTAAATATTTTTATTTTCATTCTGGAGTCTTCATAAAATTATTTTTTTCTAATATCATATTTGCTTCTTTTATAAATTTCATGTTTTTTGTTCCTTTTATTTTTTTTTAAATTTGTACCCAAAGCATATAAATTGTAGGATTATTTCCACTTAAAATCAGATTTTGTTACCTTCATTCTACTTTCTGAACTTTGTTATTTTTGTTTTTTTTGGTTAGTTTTAAACCCTTTTTTAAAGATAATTTATGAATAATTGTTTTTGTGTTGTCTTGGTTTCTATCTTTCTTTATTCCTTCATTCTTTATTAATTAACATAAGGTTATTTTCTTGATTCATACTTCTGAACCTCATCTCTTTTTGTTTCTTATTTTTCTACACTTTTTTCCTTCATATAGCTTTTTCTATTATCTACTCTATCTAATTTTCTATAAAATCCTATGTAATTTTATTTTCCCTAATTAATTCCAGTTCGTCATTGTTTATTGCCTTGTCCTTAGATTTCCTTTCCCCTTCTTTATATATAATTGACCAATTTTCCGTCTTTCCCAATTCTGTGATTAAAATCTTGATCTAAAACTATGGCTTTTCCTTTATTTATATCCCATATGGAATCTATTGTTTTTATAATTTTTCGTTTTTTATTTCCACAGCACCTCTAAAATTTTTTTCATGTTAACTTCATTTTTCAAATTTCTATATTTTTCATTTTTTATTGTCACTGACACTCTCCTACTTGATCTACCCCTTATTTCTTAAATCTTCTATACATAATCTTATATTTCATTTTTTAATATTCTATTATTCTATATTTAAATTATCCGTTCAACACCCTACTCCCGTTACTTTCATAATGTTACGACTCTACCGATTCTATTCCAGTTTGCACCAGTTGAAAATTCTTTTTTGTATCGTACAACATTTAACCTCAGATTTGTTATTTTTATATTATGATGACTATTCATTATTCATTCGCTTATTTTACTTTACATTTTTCCACTGTTTTATAACCTTGTCCTCTAAATGTTTCCTTTTTAATTTTTTCTTTTTTCCCCTATTCTTTATTTATTTAACCACTGTTTCCAATACTTTGTCTAGTCTTTTACATGCGATATGCCTATTTCAAATTTTTTCTGCGTCTCATAATCTGTAATATAAAATATATAATAGAGTTAATTTTCATTAGCAAAAAATTACTACTATATTTAAAAACAGAAAAATATTAAGAACGCACTGGGAAAGTATGACGTGTGAAAAGACTGAAGTTTTTGAGTCTGAAAGTCGATAAATTAAGGAAAGTTTGTATAAAGTAAAAAAGTGAAAAGAGAACAATTCAGGTTGTGTTAATGAACAACAATATAAATATTTGTGTCCTACTTATACGCTGATCTCAAATGTATTATGCAATTTATACTAAATAATTTAAAAAATTATTCAACAGCTTAAGAAATTACTTTAATTAATTATTAAATTGAACTACAAATTCATGTTTGAACACATTTCGTAATTTTGAGTAAACATGAACGTTGTGTCTCTTTAAAATACATTTACATTGTATTACAAATACGGTGCTTATTTAAAAATTGTATCTGTTAATATTGCGAATAAATTACGAGTTATCTATATCGTTACGTCACCAGGACAACAGTACTGTAATTTACGAACACTGTATTTTCATATTAGAACACGAGTTCTGTACGCGTGTATGGAGGGGACTATATAATATTGTTATTTTCGTTATTACTGTCATTGTATCATATTAACAAATAACTATTCTTCTGTGTTCCTGCAAATATACGACATATAAGCGCACGTTATTATAATGAATTTGTTTATTGTATCACTACTTATAACATAAAGCTATATAAAAATAATTATAAAATACAATATTTTATTAGGATCAAAATATTTTTTGATTGTTCTAAAAATATTAATCATGAGTAAAAAAATTTTTTAGGATATTAAAGAAAAGTAATTAAATTTAACAAATAATTATACCTAAAAATATATTAAAATGTTTTATGTATGTCTTAAAAGTCTTATAAATATATGATTCATATATTTATATATATATATATATATGTTGTTTCTAAATAATTTTTAATTTTATTTTCTCTTAATATAATCGAGATATTTATCATTTATTTATTTAAAATTCTAATATTGTTTCACTTAAGTATTATTCATAAAGAAAGTCAGTAATAATTCTGCATAAAGTATTAAATTTAAATTAATAATGCTATTTAAATAGGATGTCTAAAAATATAAAGATAGTAGTTTTATTCGGAAAATTTAAAACAAATAATTTACACATTTTTTAATTCTTGTATATCAGTTTATATACAAGATTATATTTAATGAAATATTAAATGTATTCAGTAATAATATATTACATATAGGAAAGACAGAATAAAAAAACTTAATAATAGTTACTTTTATTGAACATATAATAAAAATAAGTATTCCAATCATTAAAATTTTGTAAACAGTTTTAGGCATATTGAATAAAATTAATCAGTCACAGATAAAAGAAAAATTTTATTTGATTTAGAAATAAACTTTAAACAATTATATAAATAACAAAATGGTTATTACAATAGTTTTTCTAACAACATACAAATTAATGCAAACATGATAGGTACAACATAGTAAATAGGCACCATATAAGTAGTATTTATGAAATCTTTACATTGAACCTCTAGATTTATATACTTTTTAATTATATTTGCTTTTTCATCAATAATAATATTATACTTTTCTTTAAGTATAACTAGTTGTTCACTCAGTTCTCGTATTTGTTCGTTTTCATTTTTAACTTTATAATAATTTTTAAGCTTATCAAAGATAATTACTTTAGGTTCACATGTAAGCCAGTTTTTTAAACATTGTAATTCTTGCATAATAATATGATAATTTGTATTATCATCATTTATTTTTAAAGTATTCGATGAATGTATCAAATTTTGTAATATAAACTCTTGCGAACATTTACTAAGTATCAAATTGTGAGCAATCAATGATTTAAAATTATTGATTACACAATTATCCTGAAAATATACATGTTGAATTTTCAATTTACTTTGCTTTGGTAATAAATTTTTATTCATTTCAATCATACTATTTATTTGCTGAGCAACTTTGATGATTTGTTTTGGTAATGAATTCTCTAATAAATTGTTATAATTAATACAATCTATTTCTGATTGAAAATTATTATTTTTAAAAAATTCTTGATCAAAACTATCATTTTTATATGAAAATCTCAATATCAGTTTCACAGAAGCAACATTCTCATTTTCATTATCATTTATATTGTCATCAATTTCTGAAACTGAAATATTTTCATTTATTTTTTGAACTTCTAACTCAGAGTCACTATCAAACATAATAGAATTTTCAATATGTGAAGAAAAAAACTTATTTTTTGATTCGTCCATCAAATCCTTTGATACTAAAATACTGTTTGACTTCAATAAACTCTTACCAGATACAGGTGGTAATATATATTTATATTGATTAAATTCAGTTCTTGAATTGACACAGTGGTAATTTTTTGAAAAAGTATCTTCAATACAAAATGAATTATTTAATTTTAAATGATTTTCAATAGAATTTAATTCATTTTCTTGTTCAAATTTATCAACTAAAATTTCATAGTTCACAATATCTAAGAACATGTAATTCCACTTACTTAAAATATTATCAATAACATTAGTAGGGTTCAAATAATCTTTATCAAGAGATGTGCCTTTATCATTTTTTAAGTTCTGAACAAGTTGCATATAATTTCTTAATGCAACAATCTGTTTCTGAATATTAATTTTATTTGATGTCAAATCTTTAAGACTTATTTTTAAATTTCTTTCAATACTTTTCTGATTTTCAAGTACTCTTATAAATTCTTGTTTATCCTTTTCTGATTGTTGTATTGCTTCTTTTAATTCATTTTTTGTTTTATTCAATTTATCAGTTGTTTCTTGTAAAGTCTGTTGAATTTTCATATATTTAATTGTAAGTTCTTGTAATTCATTCTGATTATCTTTGATTATATTATGTAAGCTTTGTGTTTCTTCTTCAGTCTCATTCAAACGACATTTTAAATTTTGTACTTTACCTATATTTTTACTGATTTCCTGTACTTTTTTTTGTAATAATTCTTTAGTGGCATTTTGGTATAAAGCTTTGTCTTCCAATAAGTTCACTAATTCAATTCTTAATTTATCTTCTCCAAAATTTTTGGAATATGCTATCACTTGGCTTTCAAGTATTTCTAATCGAGATAATAAACAATCCTCTAAAACTAAGGCTTTCCATGACTGAATAGCAGCAATTCTTGTTTGCTCTAATAATAGTTGCATATATTCAAGTTTAGTTCTTAATGCACTTTCTCGTCGTCCAGCTTCCTGAATAAACTGATTCAACTTGTAAAGATCTTCAAAAGTAACATTTATATAATCAGAATTTGAAATATTTTCTTTTGCTCCTTTTTCATTTGGCAAATAAAATTTTAAAGTAGCTACTATACATCCATGAGTAACTTTAGCTTTTGGATTATTTTCTGTAACATTTACACCAAATTGAACAACATCACCCGAGTATACCTCGCGTGCTGCTGATTCTTCTCCTGATGGACTAAGACGCTTATTATTAATAAAAGTACCATTGCTACTCTTGGTATCTTTTAAATAAAATTTTCCAGAGTCGTACCATAAAAGAGCATGATTTCTGGACAAAACTTTGCAATCAAATATAGCATTATTAGTAGCAGCTCTAGCTCTAGCAACTGAACGTCCAATTTTAATCGGTTTTTCAAAAAATAAATTTCTTTCTTTAAATGGATAGGAATCACTATGACAAATTAAACTTCCTCTTGCAAACATTTTTTTTTCGTGGTTAGAATCCGAGGCATATTGCATCCAACAATCTGTAGCTATAACCATAGCAATAAATATTAATGTTACCTATAAACAAACTCTGATTAAAATACTTAATAATAATTAAAAATCCATTTGAAAATACACATTAAATATTCAACTTTAATTTCATTGAATATAAAGTTATGTAAACAATAAAAAGATATTATTAATCACGTACTAAAGTAAATATTAATTACACTATTTAAATACACTTTATATAATCAATTTGTAAATATATAACATGTTGTCTACTCTTAAAATATTTTGTTTAATAAAGCAAAAAATGTATAAACGTAAAAATGTCTTATAATTTAATTTTTAAACAAATATTTAATATGTTATTAAATAAAAAGTTATAATATAGATGTACTTATTTAATAATATAATTATTCAATTGTATTCAAGTATATAAAATTCTTAAAAGAAAAACGATAGATGAATAATAATCGTGAATGTAAATTACGTTATAATTTACTCAGAGCATTCTGAATTTCTAATTCTTATAAAAACAATCTGTCTAAATTGTCTGACTGTACTGTATAAAATTAAAAAAAAATTTTATTTAATAAAACGGTTATTAAATTGTAAACTGTGCAACAGGTAAAAATTAAAAAATTTCATGTATTTTGTTAAGATTATAAATAACTATTTGAAAAATTAGCTATATTGGGTTTATTATTTCATGCTAAGCTCTATGTCCTTAATACCTTATATTCATTTTTGTTATGTATGAGGCGCCAAAGATTTTTAAACAAATAAAATATTTTATTTCATTTGAATGTTTAACTAATTTCAATTACTTTAATTTCATAGTATTTATTTATTAATAATTCAATTAGAAAATTTCAATGTTTTCTATTAAAATATATAGAAAAATTTAATTTTTTAATAAAATAAATTGATTATTAATTAAATTAATTGATATAGTACTAATTATTTCTCAAATTAAATAAAAGTTCAACTTTATGTAGTTTCATCAGCTAAATTATATTTAGTTAAAAGAAAAAAATTATTTCAATAATATAAAAAAAGATAAGTAAAAATCTAGATAATTAAAAATTTAATAATTTATTTGTTTTATTATTGAAATTTATTATTAAATTTATTATAGAAATATCTCTTTGGAAACCTATTTTCGGAATATACTAATTAGAACAAATAAGTATAACTTTATTTCTAATATTTTATTTATATAATAGGATCTTATTATTATATAAAAATTATTTGCTAAATAATGTTATTGAAATAGAAATATTTGTTTCAAAACTTATTTTTGGAATACAATGATTATAACAAATACGTATGACTCTATTTCTTTTTATTTATGTTTGTACAGATATACCAGGTATAAAAGATAGTCACTATTTTCACTTTTATAGTTTTATAACAAAGTCTAAGCATCTCCATTATCATCATAACTTTATATTTTTATTTTCTTTTTAGCAGTATTGTACCAACTGAGTAGAAAGTCTAAAACTTTCCTTCACTGTACCTGGCCTGGAAAGCTGTGTGATAGGACTTTCAATTAAAATATATTGTAAATTGAAGATTTAAAGTCATAAAGTAAATATTTAAGCGTTTTGAAAAAGTTTATAAAATTGAATTTCATTTAAAGATAAATTATTACAACTTAACTTTACAAAAACTGTTAATTTTTAAATTTAATATAAAATAAATATATTTAAAAAATACTAACAAATTATATACTAAATAATTATGCACCCATGTCAAACTCAGACGATGTTGTTGTGGATTGCACAATGCTTCTTTAATCTTTAATCAAATTTTTTAAAGATAACGAAAAAAGTTATTACGGAAACTTCCATATTTTTATTTATTTAGATATGAATAAAAAAACAAAATTTTCTTGGTTGGATAAAATTGTTGATTTTATTATTATTTCTTTTAATCTAATTCGTTACATGCAAGAGATGCAAGATGTACATAGAATAAAAAATGAAGATATTTTATAATTTTTTATTTAAAAAATCTTCTCGTACGCTAATTTAAATTTCATTTAAATATTTTTTTACAGTGAGATTAATAGTTATAACATGAGCGTACATTTTACTTTATAATGTATAGAAAAACTTATTATTATGTATGTAAGTGTTACAGTTAGACAATGTATAATAAGAGTATAACGTTCGCGTAATATTAAATAAATAAAAAATATTTTTGAAGATATTTTTGTGTTTAAATAATATTTGAAACCATTTAAATAATATTAAATATAGAAAGTAATAAGATTAATCGTCATATGCATAATTGATAATAATTTTTATCGTTAAGTGATTGTTAATTACGCAATTGGCTCACATATCAAGTGACGGCGCCAATCAACTATATTTAAATAAAATAAAAAGGAGTTTAGTGAGAATCTTAATCCTAAATATTATAAATTACGATTGAAATTCGAGAAAAGATATTTTAGAAAAAAATATTAATAATATAACAAATTGATAGGTTAAAAAAACAATGTTAAACAAAAGATAAAATGAATACGAATAATAATATCTTTTAATCTCGAATCGCGTGAAAGAGACGGATTAGAACACAACAAATAAAAACTTAATAAGTGTTTCTAAAACTGTTTGTTTCCTCGCCACTCAATTATTTTCTTTAAAAACAAAAAACAAAAATAGATTTTGGATTTAAGGGTGGAGAAGGTATAAAATTAGGACGCGACTTTAAGAAGGATCAAGTCGTAAACTGAAAAATAGTTCATCGCTTTTCCTTATATTACCACTACTTCCCCTTTTACGTTATTTCTTCTAGAATTTGTTCCTTATTTGTTATCAAATTAGCTCAAAGCAACTTGTTTATACGCGGCCTAAATCATACAAACCCAACGCGCCGATGTTTTGCTACTGTTTTACTTATTGTGGTTTTCATGCGGGTTCTATCTCCCTCCCTCTCCCGGCTGTACCACGAAATCGGTTGCCGGGCATTTCTGTCGTTAACAATATCAAATAATAAACAAATGATTTGGGAAAAAAGGCATAACTGTCCGAAGCATTTAAGGAAGAATATGACTACGTAGGAGTGATTTCGTACTCGGCGCAAAGCAAAGAAAACGCTTAACCTAAGACTACTATACTGTTACTATACCCTCCTATACTGTTTCGACAGTAAGCAAGCCCCCCCCTCTCACTTCACTACTCTACCTCACTCCCTCTGTTACTTCATGCTACTCAAACCGTATTAGAGCTACTGACATATTGACTGACAGCTTCCCCTTTCACCACTACTTCTCTCTCATTCTCTCTCTCTTTCGTAATTGTTCAGGCCATGTAGCGTAGGAGCTACTCTGCTCACATATCTCTTTCTCTTTTGCTTTTTCTCTCCTTTTTTTGTTCTTATTCTGCTTCGCACCTGGCTCCAATATAACCAGACCGTTCCAGCTAAGGCCACTTGAAAAAGTACCTGAAATGGGAAATATGGGTCAAATAGTAGTGTGACCTTCGTGACTTGGATGTGAAAACACGATCCCATAAGGTTCGGTCCGGGAATCTGCACTCGTACCGGCACCGGACCGATTTATTGATATAGGATGCGCAACCTTACTGACAGTGACCTGATTAGCCTCTTATCGGATCCAAAAAGGGAATTTGAAGGAGTTTAAGAGCCGAGATGGTGGGAGTGGCGAGAGAGGCAAACAACAAGAAAGGAAAAATTTTGTCCCAAATTAATCAAAGGATAAACGGTGACACGGATCATTAGAAGTAGGCTAGATTATAATAAGTTTTTCCTTTGTTATAGCATGCAGGATTTTTTATGGCAGATAATAATATTAGGTAAAGAACGAGTTAGCGAATAATTTAGAAACGTAGAGGCATTTTTTCTCTATAATATTACGTTGAGTTTTGTTATGCCTTAGGGTTTAGTATAAAATAAATAAATATATATTTATATGTGACGCTTTGCACCTCTGCTTTCTTCGAGATAATCTCTTTTTCGGGAAATTATTCATGCGCGCGCATGCTGGGGCCTAGTTACTTAGCATGCCTCTCTGAATGGATCGGTTTGCACCGAGCTATATTCACGTGTTTGAACACATGTAAAACTGCTTCAGGTTGTTCAATCGTTAACAGTAATATTAAAATATATTTCAATTAATAAGGCAAAAATGTAAATGTGTAAAATATAAGAGGTGAATAGATGTCATACGACAACAGCAAAGGCAGCGGTACGACCTCGAAGTCGCAACCGAACTAACTGAAGCAAAACTGTCGTACACTTTTCAGTACTCTTTTCCTTCTTAACATTTGTCTTTAAGATTCTAAACTACTTTATGGTTCTAACTGCCGCCTGCAATGTGTAACCTCGACATTAAAAACCCTCCTGCTTGGCATGTAAGAGAAAAAAGAGCTACGCATTCTATTTTCTCGGGCCTAAGTCCAGCTCATCATTTCGACTCGTTTTACAGTAATCTGATTACGACTCTATATTCTTAATGCTCTTCGCACGGCTGTTTGGGCAGCGTCGCCTACCTGCACTCCCAGGTACGTTCATTCCGACGGATAATCCTGGGCCGCTTTCATGTGCTCGGTTCATGTTAAGCAGCTACTTGTTCTATTTTCTACAATTGTAATACACTATAAAAATGTACTATATTATTAAGAAACTACTGTACTACACTATTAAAAATGATAATAGAGATGCAGTTCGAAAAGGACAACGGTACTATGATCGTTGGCCTTATAGACCTGAGAGCAGCTTTCGACAAAATCCACAGAAAGATACTATAGAAAAATATGGAAAAAATTGGTAAAGACAAATATAGAACTATATGAAGAGTTATACAAAGACTCTAAAATAAAGATAGAGTAGATAATGTAATAATAAAGAATAAAAATAAAGTAGGATTTAATAAAGGATTTCCATGCTTGGAGAGGTTAGATAATTTTCTATCTAAATCCTACATTGTTTAACTTAGAATCAGCAGACTTTGAAGAAGAATTAAAAAAATCAAAACATTAAGGATTAAGAGAAGAAGGAAAAAATAAAATTGATTTCGTACATCAACAATATAGTAATTTTGGTTTAAATCGAGTGAACTAATTAAATTGTTAAATAAATCTTGAAAAAATTAGTAGAGAGAAATGAACTGAACCCGAGCACGAAAAAAAAATAAAATTAGGCTGAATGAACAGAATGAAGAAAATTACGTTCTATTATAAAGGAGAAAAACTCAAGAAATAAAGATTGGAACATAATACAGAAGATGAAAAATAAATAATTGAAAAAGTTGAAATGAAAGAGATATGACAAATAATAAATAAGATGAAATGGCAAAGGTACTTAATAGGTAGGGAGAAATATAAACATAAAGGTAAAGAGAAGATGAAGTTAAACATAAAATATGGAAATACCGATATCTCGAGCTTGTTCAAAGTAGTCAATAAATTAAGGACAAAATAATAGATTGGAATACTATATAGAAAGGAATAAGATGTACAACGACACTAAATTTGAGTATAGAAGAAAAAGAGACATAAATACATACATTTATATTTAAAATAATCTTAGAGGTAATCTTTATTTTAATCCTATATCTGTAGAACTTATTCCAACAAGTTGAGAGTTTCCTCATTATTAGGGCGAAGATGAGCGCTCTGTGTAGTTTTCCCACTACTTGGTAGCAGTAGCGGTAGGGGAAGAAAAAGCTCAGTGGATCTTGGGCACTTGCAAGCGCTACGTACATCAACAAGAGGGGCCCGGTGGCACGCACTACGTCATCTTTAGCATGTTGATTGACGATCAGTTCGAAATATAACAACTATAAACACAGAAGCATATGTGCAACCCGTGAAATGCAATATTAATTTAAATGTATAAAAAAGGTTTATATATCTAGTAAAATATTTATCAAAGACATTAAGTATAAGAAAATTATTGAAATTTACGCAAAAAGTACAAAATAACTATTTACATGTGTATTAACAAATTTTAATGTGTAAAATGTATATGTAAATTATAAATATATACAGGAATTTTTTATATATTATATATTTATAACAATATATATATTATCTCATAAATTACTACGACTACAAGATTTTTTTGAGAGAAAGAGGAAAAAATAACGAAGGTTTTTAGTCAAGGAGTAAGTAGAAGAGAAAATAAGTAAAGAAGTACGTTGTAAAAAAATATTTAGTAAATGGAAGAAAACTGCGATGAAAAATGAGCTGAATTTTAGTGTCACGAAGACTAGATGACACAAAATATGTATATAGAATCTAAGACTCTCTAAGTTAAATACTATTTTTTATTTTTTTTTTAAGTTAAATTTATATTTTTAAGTATAGAGCAGCGGATGAAAATTATGTCAATGTATACAGTATTCAATAAAAGATCCAAGTATTTTTTTTTTTTTTTTTAAATAAAAGGTGATCTTTCTCTTATTTTTATTTCTACTTTTTATCTACGACATTGCACGTATTGATAAGAGCTTACAAGAATTTAATCATCAAGCGAAAAGAAAGATCACGTGTAGACTTCTTCGATGATCGGGTTAGTTTTACCTTGTGTAACTTATGAAGCTGGATCTTCTGCTGCTTGTTATGCGTTCATCGGTGCCCTTTATAAGTCCTGGGTGGTTGAATTGGCTCGTGTCAATCGTTGCCGACATCTTGCAGGTAAAATTGCATGGTATCTAGGCGTGTGTAAATACGAACTCATGCGTTCGATTAAACACACATAAAGACATCATCGATTAACGCTGGATTATTTTTCATGGTGTCTAAAGTATAACAAAAATACATCGGTAAATTAAAGTTTATTACAATGAATGAAACAAACAACTCTACAAGAAATCAAATCTATTTATTATTGAATCTATTCATATGAAAACAAAGTTGATCTGTTCCTTAATAGTAAGAATGCTGTTTAAACATTAAGGAGATAAGTGTAACAGTTTTTTACATGAAGTATAATTATTATGGTGTTCACTTTTTTAATGGAGATTTAGTGGATCCGATTAAAGAAATCTCAAATCTGTTCATTTAACTGTATCATACTGGTAGATTTTCAATTGAAAAGTTGTAAAAAACACTTAAGAATTATTGAAAATAATCTCATAAATTGATTCAGATATATCAATAATTTAGTTCAACGACTGAGAAATGAAAATTCTCAAATTCGATGGTCATCTCAGTCACAATTTTAATTTCTCAACAATATTTACAAAAAAAATAAATAATTTAAATCTTCTAACTAGGATGATACAATTCTCAATACAAAAATCATTCAAAAACTTCAAAAAATCATTAATTTAACTTTTACGGATATTTTTTAATTTACAATTATCTCTCTCACTAATTTCTTAAAAAATTCAATTTGTTTTCTTTTAACAGCCAAGCTATTCTGAAACTATATTTACAATACTTTTATCAAGGATACGATCGAAAACATATTTGTACAAATCTCATTAGACATATGCAGTCAATCTAATTGACTATGAATGAAAAGAATATTTTTTTTCATGGTAAACCGAATTAAAATGATTTAATAAGTTAGAAACTTTATAATTTATTTAACTCATTAAAGAATCCGAAAAGATCTGTGTAAAAGTAAGAGACTGATGCTCTTATTTTATTGGATGCATTTAATTCATTTACACAATATAAATGTAATTTGATATACAAATAGCATAACTCAATAAATTGAGAATCGTAACTCTTATTGTTCGTGATAGAATAATAATAAAACCTGTGGTTGCTCGGCGTAGGCCCGAACATACGACGACCGTTGTAAAATAAACCGAAAAGTTCTCAGTAACGTACTGACCGAAAACTCCGCCCGCGCTAGGTTTACTAGATAGACTTAGGATTAGCAATAACAAGAAAAGCGAAGAGGATTATTCTCGATCGAGAAGGAAACTACTGTTTCCTAGACTGCGTAATTAGGTTTAAGATATTACAAAATTCAAAGGAAATGAGTACCGCCGTGTAGGTGTGACACTAGTTAGGCCGCAGACTAATGATACGTCTAGTACTGTGGATTAACCCAAAATTGTAGATAATTAGAAAATAGCTATAATAAGTTAACAACAATATATTGCAAAGAAAAAGATAATAAGAAGAAAGCCGGGAAAAGGGAATAAAAATCCGGCGCAAAGAACATTTTGTAAACTTTTGCTTCGCTCTATTGTAACAAAGCAACCGATACCCCTTCGTCTTCCGTTTCTTTATTACTATTTGTGAAACTTTCAGTGTCTAAAAGAAAAGTAAATAAAGCAAAAGCAATTTTATACACATTTTCTTTTTACCATCACTAATCCCTTTAATCTTCGGTATCGGCAATTGTTCGAGATTGCACGAAATACTACCAAAGACGCCATCCCTTGATAGCATTTCAATAATTTTTCATATTGATTATCACTCTAGCTGTCGCATCGATCGACGACAGTTAAATATGTTTTCTTCAAAAACAGCCGTTAGATATATTCAATTCGGTTACTGTAACAACTGCCTTTTTTTTACTCGAGCGTGCTTCATTCATATCAATCAATTTATTTATATATATATATATATATATATATAAATAAATCAACATTGCTCATCAGGACTAGATCTACTTACCAGCATAACAATCATCAGGTCAATAAAAAGTGGGATTAACATAAATAATTTCACAAACTCATTGAGTTAAAATTTTACACCAAAATTCTATACTTGACTAACATAAAAATTCATTAAAGAATTTATGACTCTCTAACTAGACTCATTTAGTCGGTGAATTTACTACTCACTGACTAATATTAAGCAATTTTGTTATTAGAACAATTATTACTAAAATCTTGTAAACAAATACACGTTTAACCTGCGACCTTATCTTTAGACTATGCAATCGTATTAACGTCATTTATATTGTCTTATATACACTTTCATCAGCAACTTACACTAATTTAGCTTGTACTATTACTGTACAAATTAATTTACCATCAATATTACTTATAAAAATCATAAATGTTAAATTTTCCTTGTCTAATATAATACCTTCTTCGCTTATTGTACATATATGTTCGTCTGTCATAACCTTTGCTTGATTAGTCACTATTTATATATTGTATGTATCACGAATTAACTCTTTTTAACAATTATATTATTATTGTTTATGTTGTACGTGCGTGTTATGTTTTGTGTATAAGTCCACGTCTTTACTTAAACTGCAGACATTTTCCAACTATTTAATCATTTTCGGCATTATTATACTATTGTTATTGCCCATATTATTTCAGTACATTACAGCTTAATCAAACAGCTTTATATATAATAAGTGCAATATATCCATTTATTATTGTTATTACTCGTTTTTTATTGTAATTAACTCTAACCTATTGAAATCATTAGTACAATTAATAGTGACAAAAATTAGTGTATAATAAAAATTATTAAATATAAATAATAGAAAACTAAAAAAGGATCTCATAATAAAAATTTTATTTATCTAAGGCCTGCTCCTATTCCAATACAATACAGTATGTTAATATAATAACTCGACTTTGTAGGGATTAAAGCACCTCAAACCTTACTTTTCAAGAATTGAATGTATTAACAACGACAACATTCAACTACCAATATCAAATTCTTTTAACATAATTTATAAAAAAGCAGAAAATGATCATTATCAAAGTTGATTAATAGCTCGATCACTGAAAGCTTCATAATAATGCAAACTCCATTCGCGTCATTAAAGATTGTCGAAGCGGGCTATTGACGAGTTTCGTAAATTATCATGGACAGTAGCAATTATATTAGTTTAGCACATTATATAGGTTGATTAAATTCCATGAAGACTAGTATATTATTTGCGTATGGTTTGTATTTGACAAAGGCAAATCGATGCTCTATAGCTCATGAATAAAATATTACCTTTTCATTCATGTTATACTTTCATGTGCATTCTTAAATGGGAATTTAGTATACAAATTTATTCACTCTCAAGATTTGAAAAGGAAAAAATTAAAAACTCGTGTTGCAGGGGTTCCTGTGTTTCATTAAATATTAAATGAATTTTAAAGTAATTACAATTTACTCATTAGAAGGAACTATCACTATCCATACGCGACTTACAATTCGTCGATCTTTCGAGTATGTTTTACTTTAGAGCCAATTTCTGTGGTGCTCATGCTTTTCTTAAGAAACTCTTTTTTCCAATACACTTAATAAAATTAAGGAGTGTTGTCTGCAAACAAGAACACTCAACCAAGAACAGGCGAGATATTATTAACCTACTAAAAAATATCGTTCCATATCTCCAATAGAAACAACGCTCAAACTAGAACACCCTAAAAAGTGTTGTAACACATAATTACGCTACAGTTACTTTTAGTTTATTTTTATTCAGTTATGCATTTAATACAAAATTAGAAGGATCTGTATGATACATGTTAATGTATTACCTTGAAAATGATAATTTATTTAGCAGCATGAACTTCAATTTTAGATTCATTGTCCTTTTTTAATCCGTTTAAAAATTTTAGGCTATCTCAAAATATTGATTGAATATTACTCAATGTTGAACGCTTTACATCAATTATGTATGTACATTTCAATTCAATTATGTATATATATTTCAAATAGTATTATTTTACTACCCATTCGTAAAATAGTAATACAGTTTCCTTTTTATATACTCTAATTAATTTTGTCATAGTACTATTTTCCAATTTACAAATAACATTACTCTAACAAAACTTTTTGCATAATGTAAAATTTCAACTGTTTCTTGAACACTTGTAAATAAAATATTTACACAATTTTTAATCGATAAAACTTGGTTATTAAAATAATAAATACGATCGAACACAACATAACAATAATTAATTCTTTGTCGTAACTTTTCAAGTTTTATTATATTTTTTATGTTGTACTAAGGAATAGTCTTTTTTATAATCATATGGTTGTTTAATTTTCATTTAACCTTATATTTATTCTGATGAACATGAAAAAAAAAAATTAATAATAGTGAAATTTACTTTGATAAAAACTTTTTCCATATTAATTTTAAATAATATATTTTATAAATAGCTTTTTAGAATTTTTAATTTATTTAGAACCAAAATTTTCCAAAATGTATTTTGTACAAATAATATATTAAAGCAAATTATTGTATTTGTAACTATCTTCATTCTACTTTTATTATTTTTACCATAATTTATTAAATTTTCTTATTTCTGACTATAAGAATTATTTTTTATATTTAAGTATATATTTATTCACTTTTGATTTGAGGTTATATAATCACTCCAAAAATAGACCAAGAATAAATTAATAATACCAAAATCAAAATAATGTATGACATATTACTATGCGTAAAAAACATCGTTCTCTTTGTAAAAAACAAAATTCTAGTCTAAAACCATGCCTTTGAATTGCATTAAAACTGTCTTAAATTTCTCAAGTCACTTGATGTTTGATATATGTAGATGAAATATTAAATAAATTATAAATCTATATCTAAGATTAATAAATGTACTTTATGATGCTGAATATATATTTAAATAATATATTTATAATTCTGTCTTTAAAAAAATTCGCAAACTGAGCATTCAATGCATAATACCATTTACCAGTTCATATATACATAAAATAAAATTATTAATAAAACTTTTGAAAATATGTTATTCTTAAAAGGCAACTAACATAAATGATGTTTTTAATATAAATATTATATTTATATCATATATTATATCATCATTTGATTAAAAAAATTTTAAATATAATTTTTCTAATTTGTTTAATCTATTCTTAAACATATAAAAATACTTAAAGCAAAAACAATTCATTGTCATTACATAAATAAATTTACACAACAGTTTATATTATTTTAATGAAGATACAGAAATTGAAAATATTTTTTATGTACCAATTAAAAATTATATAAATGGTTTAAGTTTTATCATATGGATAAAACACTTTATGATAATTGTTAAACTGTACATTTTTACTTAATAGATGAGTAGAAAAAGGAAGAACGTTTAAAAAATTCTTGACAATTAATGATACCGATGATAATAATGATGATTTTTCAAAGGCAATTCCTTGTATTTTCGTTTGTAGGTCGATGACTGATTATTATCTTAAGAATTTTCATAAGTAGAAATAAAATTATGCTGTATAACTGCATGCTTACAGCTCGTCATGTTCCTATAAACAATATAAAATAAATGGTATATTTAAATAACATTTCTTTCTACAGATATCAATAAATTTAAAATTTAATAAGTTTAAATCAGTGATAAGCTAATCAAATAAATAAAAATTAAAAAAAAACGAAAAAAATCATTTCTTTGAACAGAATAGAAATAAGGATGTAAGGGATAAAGAGAAATGCAGAGCAAAAAAGGATAATTTTTTGGAATAATATCGGATGGTCGAGTGTAGCTATTAAGTCTGGAGGGAAAAAATAGAGAGGGCAGAAATGATATAGAAAGAATAGAAGCATTAAAAGTAAGTTAACAACAGCAAATCTGTATTAATAAACTGAAAACCTTACAATATGGAGAAGTTAAACAGATTATAATAAAAAATATATATGCTTTTTAAAAGAAGGAAAGAGAAAAATAAAATAAGGAACGAAATTATTGGTAAGATTTAGAGAGAGAAGGTGTAGATTATGCAGTAAAGAAACAAGAAAAAATATTTTGAAAAAGTGCAGTATTCAGAGTCTAAAGCAATCAATGGGAGAATATTATGAAAGAGATATGAAAGATTTATCATGTATAAAATTTACTTGACTAGAGAAAAAAAGAAGATACTGAAAGATAATAAGTTATTGTGATGTGAAAATCTACAAAAGTATAAGCAATAACGTAATTGCTAACTGATTTGCGAAGATATACGAGAGAAATTTTAAACCTATAGTTAAGATGTTAGATATAAATTATATTATACATATATAAGTGAGTTTGTAATTATTATATAAAATTGATTTTTTGTTTATCTTATATAAACTTATCATTAGAAAATTATTACAAATTAGTGGATTAAATAATAATAGAATTTATATTAAATTATATAAAGAGAAAATGGAACTGTTACACGTTGATCAAAATGTCATTTATTTATTTATTTTAAAACGCCACAAATTTTTTTCAAATATAAAATATTAAAAATTTTAAAAAATAAATTGATTTCAAAATTCTGTATAGTTTATAATTTCTTTTATTTCATAAAAAATTTAATTTGTTTTCGATTAATATAATCGATAAAAATATAATACATAAAAACACTAAATGTCTACAATAGTAAAATATTAAGTAATACTGATTTAAAAAAATACTGAAAGGATTGTTTTACCTCAATTTCGGGAATTACATTATCTTGGACTTCATCGTCATCCTCTTCATCTTCACCTTCATCAATCGTTTCCTTATCATCTATACTTTCTTTGGCCTCCTTTTCTCTTATTTTTTTTTCTTCTTCATCTTGACTTTCTTTCATTTTTCTCTCTCCTTCCTAAGCATATTATAATTTATTTTTATTTAAGTAATAATTATTTTATATTAATATAATAAAAATATAATTATATACATCTCCATGCATACATATGTTGTTAGCATTGCCTACTCACAATAAATTAGATTAATTATTATTTTTGATTTGTAAAATATATAACATTCTGTTGTTTGTACAATTTTCAATATAATATTCATTTTTTCATCAGTTCATCAGTTTTTACTTTATCTTAAATTCTTTAAACACAAATGTAGTTTTCATTACATTTTTCTTTAATTTAGTAAAAATAATTTTGTATATTTAAAAAATAAATTAATGTTATTCTGGAAATTAGATAATAGTTATACATCTAAGATGTACTATTCTTACATTCCTTCCTAAAATATTGCTGAGAATAGGAATGTTTACATTCTTTCTAGAGGTTTCTAAGATCATATAAATGTATTTGAAATAATGATATATATTGTAGGGTTATGAATGAGCACTTAACATAATAGATGATATTTATTCTAAGAAGAAGAAAGTATTTAATTGAACTTGTATATGATTTTAAAAAGCATTTTTGAATTCCACAGCAATACTTTCTATTGGATAAATAATAAGACTTAAATGATTACTTTTAAACGAACTTGATTAAAGATTATACTGGGCGAACGCGATTTATCGGTATCAAAACAATGCCCTTTTTAAAGAATTTTAAGTGTTTGATGGGATCAATTAAGTGTAGAACGTTATGAACTTCTAAAATTATTCAAAACTATCCTTTGGAATTGTGCTCTACTTAAATTAACAAACAAATTATCAAACTTTGTTATCAAACGAATAACTATGAAAGATAAATATTCGAAATGAAACAATAGTTATGAACAGTTGACTCTACACGCGAAAATGCCACCAGCGTTTCTCATGCCTAGTCAATTACTTTTTTATGCAAGTAAAATGTAAAATTTTACGACATTATCCCTATTCCATAAATATTACCATATTGGAATATCACTTATTCCCGTCAATGCAGTTCTCTGTTTGAAAAAAAGTTCATATCGTATACAAATTAAAAAAATTAGATAAAACGTATGTTGAGTGAAAATATCAGAAATTTTATTATAAAGAAATCCATTTATTAATTAAAAGAAGAAGCAAATTTATTTCTGCCAATTGTATATACCTAAATAAAATTAATTTGCTTATCGTGAAATAAAAGTTTTTAAACATTATTGTTGAAAAACTGCAAACAGAGGAAGCATGAGGAAATCATGAAAATACTGTTTGAAGCCAATGCTAATCTTTTAAAAATCTATTTTAAAATTTTAAACTAAAAATAGTATGATAGTTAACTAATAAGCATTACAGAATTTATTTTTGTAATGTGAATATTTTAAACAGTAATCTATCTTTAAATTTTGGAGTAGTATATGCTATACCTACAATTGTATGTTTCCAAACATCCTCTCCAAATTTTTTTGCGTAATTAAGATCATCAGTTAGAATAATGTTATCAAAAATTGTTCCAGACTTGACTTGCCATAAATCCAACCCAATGGCACATATTTCTTTTCTTTTATATAAATCTGGATCTGGTATATATTCAGGATTATCAATTTCTGGATGTACCCAGGGTCCTTTAAATTTTGGATTATCAATTTGTTTTGGTTTCCATTCACCCTAAAAATGATTTTAAAAAGTATATTTAAATTTGTATAATATATTTAAAAATTATTTTATTTTTTATAATTACTTTTAAATTCAGGATTATCGATCATAGGAGCTTCCCATTCACCATCCATTTAATTCATCCCAATCTTCAGGTTTCGTAGCATCTGGATTCAGGTACAAGTTCTGGTTTATCCCAGTCATCTGGTTTTACTATCATCTGGATCTGGAATTGTAGGTCTATCATCCCAGTCAATAGGTTTGGATTGTGATGGATCCTTAATTTTTTTTGGTGGCCAGAGAAATCCCAGTCTGTTTCAAACTGACCAGATTCAACTCTTTCATTATCAATAAGAACCTAGTAATAAATTATTAATAATTATAATTATTATAAAAATTACATAATCCATTTTATAAATAAAAAGTCTTTTTTATATTTTAAAAATATTTAATTTATTTTAAATAAATTTTAAATTCTAAAATACATCTTATAATTAATTATCTATATTTGCTAACAAAGTATTATTTCAAATTTTGATCTATAATGTATGAAATAAATATTATAAACTAAATCTCTTACAAAATTTAAAGATTTATATACAATACTATATGAACTAGTTTTGCTGCAAAATGAAAGCAGCAATGTTTTTTATTAATTTTGTCCAAATTAATTAAGATAGTTTTTATGTATAGTGTTAATACTATTTCAAAAAAATGTTTATGTATATTTATAATTATTAAAAAATGATAATACTAATTTATGATTATTATGATTATCAAAACAATTTTTTAAATAATTTAAATTTCTAAATAACATATTATCTATTTATTTATGACTTACGGTTCAAATTTCGTAATTTAAAATTTAATTAGAAAAAGTTATATTATATATGTATCATAATTCAACACACTCAATGAAAATTTACATTTAATATTTTTAAATTAATAAAATTAATTTTCAATTTATAAGCAGTTTACTTTATAAATTTAATTTTTTTTTAAATATTTCTATACATTAAAAATTATTTAGGAAGAAATTAGTTAATTTAGAATTAATAGCCATTTTTAAGCTTAATTTCAGTTGATGATGTTTTATATTTTAAACATTTTTAATCGACGAATTTATTTAAATAATTTGATCAACTCAAACAAACTTAGTATGCACATTATATCCTTACACCCCGGTACATACGTCGAGTGTGATTGTCTTCATAATTTTGTGGTACTCTTGAGCATTACAGATTCTGATATTGGTCACCTGGGAAATCGATGCTTAGCCAAGGAAACAGTAATGGAAAAAAGGATCACATCAAGAAGATAAATGGGAACGTTTGAATCTCCAGTATATATACTGTATCGTGTTTCTAAACTGGATCTATTTCTAACTCTAGATGTCCAACATTAGCAACAGATATTATTATCACAAACATTGAAATCAACGACCCTCACCCCAGCAGCCTGAATAACATATGTAACCAAGCTATGCATAAACACCTTCCGGATCCATCAGTTGCCAACTTCCGACACAACTAAATTTTTAACTAAATTTTTAACTAAATTTTTAAATAAAAAGAAAAGGGAAACAATTTATTTCAATCATATCCGCTTCTTTTTCATCCTCTTTGAATAACAATCATGATCATAAGCGTGTGAATATTAAATATAAAAGCAAGTTAAAATTGCATGACTTTTTTCGACTAATCACGACAAACGAGGAAGAAGATTATTCTTCCTTCACCTTAAAGTAACCTTATCACCACCTTTATTTCGAGTTAAATAAGATATTAATCTAATTTGGTTACTTTCTTTAATTGTAACATCTTTTTTTATGCTAAAAATATTCAATTTCTATCCAATCAAGTGGTAGTCTACTATGAAAGGTTGTAATTAAGATATAAACATATTGTACAAGATACATTAGTTTAAGATGAGAAGAAAACAGTAGAGTGAAAGAGAGACAACAAAGTAATGAGGAAGTTTGAGAAAAGAAGAAAGGAGACAAAAAGAATAAAAAATCTAAACGTAAAATTATTTAAGATTGTATAATAGAATTTAGACATAAAAAATGTATCGAAATGTAAAAACAATGTATAAAATGTTTGTAAATAAATGATAATAATAATACAGGATGTGAAGTAGATAATTTTTAATTGTAAAAATAAATAATAAATTGATCGATGCTATTTTTTATGTTAACATTTATTTATATTAGAATTTTCTTTCATATAATTTCAGATTTTTCTCAATTTTTTTCTATTTATCTTTATTGTATATATATATTAGAAAATTTATCTTATTTTTTTTTAGAAAAGTAACAATTTTATGTGGCATATTTTAAAAACTAACCTAAACTTGTTACAAATGCTATTCAAATACTCCGATTGATTTATCTGAATTTGTTTGTGTAATTATAAAATTACTACAGTCGACAATTCTAACAGTTAAGTTTTTAACTTTTTAACAATAAATGATAGTATATTGAAACTTATTTTCATTTATATTAATTTTTTATTACAAATGAAAATTCATTTACCGATTATAAACTTTAGAAACAATTATCGTAAGTCATAATAATTCTATATCTTCTTTGATTTTCTACTTATAAATTTTGGGTAATGGGTTTACTAAAATTAATATTAATAAATAAAGTGACCAAAAAAATAATTTTGCTGTTTTTATATGATACTGGTTGACGTACTATATAGAATTAGTATAATTATATATTTTTATAATAAAATAAAATTAGAATCAGCAATAATATATAATTTTTTGTTTATTTTCTTTAATTATTTCTTTAAACGATTAAATAAGCAATAAAGGAATATCTTAATTTTAAAATAATTAGGTGTATCAATATTTACACACAATCAATAAAATAACTATCTATTTAATTTAAAATAATTAAAAAAAAATTATTAAAATTACTTACCTCATATGTATTATCGGGTTTAATAATAAGTGTATATAAATGGGTGAATACATCATCTTTACAACGAATATCTTTATTAATTAATAGATTTTTGTTTTTGTAATTAAATATTACATGCACTTTTTTGGTTCCGGGTCCACAAATATCAGGCCCTAAAAATTGTAACTTTTATTATAACATTTTTTATTGAAATTAAAAGTTAAAAGAAAGTTATTATAAATATTAGATACACTGCAGGTCCATATATACATTTATTCCTGATAATTATTCATAATTTTGTTTTTTAATTTGTATTGAAATTTCAGATAACTAATATATTATTAAACAAATGTTAACTAACTAATGAAATATACAAGTACCATTATGAAGAAAATTAAAGAAATCTGAAATTTTCAGAAAAATTCTTTTTGAATATAAATTATAAATATCTGTTTAAAAATAACTGAAATCATATTTAATTAAGAATAATTGTATACATAAAAACAATATATTTATTAAATATTATAATTATATTATACCAAACATAAAAAGATATGGAGTGTCTCCGTGCATGTCTTTCTGATCTAAGGAGCAGTCAAATATTTTAATATATCCACCTCCACAATCAATGTTTTGTTCGTGTTTTACAGAAAATTGTAAAACAAGTGGCTTGTTTTCATTGGAGAATGGAGTAAATTTCTTACTTAAAGCATAAAATCTTGCATCTTGTGAGGTTTGTATTCCTAGAAATTATATTAATTAAATTAATCATATCAAAATAACTAATAAAAATTTTAAGTAAAATTTTAATGCATTATATTTATAAAAATTAGTCAAATTATATATATTAAGTATCAAAATGTATTAATATTAACTTTTAGGAACTATTAATTTTTTTAATTTATATAAAAATGCAAATTTAATGTAATGGGTTTAGGTTAAGAAAAATAAAGAATAAAATGAAATAAATGTAGAAACTGATATAAACGTGATTCAGATGAGATTTAAGAGATCGAATTTACCCCGCTTCTGTATTGTTAAATCATTATCAATAAAATATTTTACAAAATTTTCATTTTACTCATTCAGTAATTAGACCTTGTAACCAACCATATACTAAAAATTATAATTTTATTAGTAATTGTTAGTAAATTTTTTAATAATTTATTATTTTATCGGTTTCGTTTTTTATTGTAAATAAACTTATTGGAGTAATTAGTAAAAATAATGATCTTTCTGGGTGTCGAATTGAATGAACAATATTTACAATAGTTTATATAAAATTTTAAACAAAACATTTATTTTTAAATTATTTTTTGATATTTAGTTTTAATTAAAAAACACGAGGAAGTTTTAAAATTATTTCTTATAATCAAAAAAGTTAAAATATCAAAGCTAATTTCAACTTAAGCAATTATAATAAATTCGTAACAGAATGCGAAGCTTAGATTACTTAAGCAATGTAAAGAATACATAATTTAATAAAAAATTATGTTTCGCGACTCAAGTTTGAATATAAAAATTTTAATTACGTTTAATATATCTTAAAAATTGTAATTAATAAGTTATCTTTTGAACATATTATGATTACAGAAAAATACATATGACGTAAAATGTACTCATTTGTTATCTAATGTCTTCAAACTTAAAAACTAACTCATCAGGAAGATCAATTCCATCTTATCAAAAAAAAAAGTTATCACAAAAAATATGTGTATTGAAATTTTTCTCCAATATTGATACTGTTGAAAAGAGATCTCTTTGTTAAAAAAGTTTTGAGATATTCATAGTTGATAGCATGTCGCTTGGAAAATTATCACAATGAAGTATTGTAGGATTTTTAGTACTACATTACAGTTTTGGAAAAAAGACTTACATCTATTTTATACAATAATTCATTATTACTTTACGAATAAAGTAGAATTCTGTTAAAACATTTTTGACTTGATGTTTATATTAGTATGTCAGCTAAAACGTAATAATAGGACAATTTTATTTCAATTCGTGTGATTTACTAGCTTCAATAATTCGTAAATAAAATAAATAAGAATAAAGAAGAAACGGAAAACAGAATAATCCTTAATTTTACTTTATTAATGTTATATTACGCCTGAACATATGCTGCTTTAACTTTAGAGTCATTATAAATCATCTAAGAAAGTAACTATCCTCTGGTATATATTTTTAAATGAATGGGTACAGTTATGTTAATTTTAAGAATCTAATGGCATCAAATGAAATATGGGATACATATTCATTTAATTTTTCAAAAATACCCCTAGTTTTCTTGTGAAAAATCTAGCTATAGTTTAGTGGATCTTCATGAACAAAAAAGAATATGAATATAGAATAAAGTCAATAATCTAAATAATAATAAATAATAACAAAAAGAATGACAATTAAAAACTTACTTGATTCAAGTACTAAAATTGTCAATAATTTAAATAATAATAAATAATAACAATAAGAATGACAATTAAAAGCTTACTTGATTCAAGTACTAAAATTTTCTAAGTATACTAAACTTATTTTCTGATAAATGATACATTGAAATAACTTATTACTACTAACATCAATATAATTTTACATTGGTTTATGCTATTTATCAATACAAATGAATTAATATATTTAATGTGGATGATATGGTAGTCTCTAATCTAACATTATAAGATGGAAATTCATTATATTAGAAAAAATAAAATTAAGAATCTCTAAATTATATATACAAATGTAATCATACTCAATGAGTTTACTGATACAGGAGGATTTGATTATACTAGTTCATATTAACTTAATGTTATTACATATTATGAATTATGTTATAATGAAAATAACCTAATATTTAAAGTTTGAGTTAATTACATTTTTTCTATATTTCTTATAGAATTTTTCTGTTTTTCTTTTCTTTTTTATTCTTATTAATTTTATTCTTCATAAAATACAGCGATCAATATACAATTTTTAATTAGAAATATTTTAAACTTTAAAAGTTACAGCTACAATTGCTAACTTTATTACCTTATAAGAAAAATAAAACACTTCATAATAATATAAATAATGTTATCAGTTCAATAATCAATTTATTTTTAAATAATTTTTCATACCATCACTACTAGAAATCATATTTAATTAATTTAAAAGGTGAAAAGCAATTAAAATTTATTTAATTTTTCTATTTTATATCATGTGCTATAAATAAAAGATCTTAAAATCAAAGTCAACTTTTGTCTTATCTCTACTTATTTGTTTTTATTCTGATCAGTGTTACTAAATTTGGTAGGGAGTCAAGAGTAACTAAAATAAAGTGCAACCAGTCTAGTGAAGAAGAAAAATTGTAGTTTTGAGAAAATAGAGTAATAGATACAACGGAAACTTAGATATTAAGTGACGAAAAATGAGTGATTTTGAAAAAAATTAATAGACAAATCAGAAAAGAATTTCAAACTTGAAAATAAGAAGATTGAAATATTTGTTTACAAAATGGTTTGGTTGAATAGACAGAAGATTAAAAGGAAGAAGATTAATTTCAATGGACATGAAAAATATTTGGAAAAAGTAAACAGATTTACACACATATGATATAAGAAGAAAATATTAAGGAACCAAGAAAAGCTACTGACAAAGAAAGCAAATATAGTTCTAGTACTCTTCTAGTACTCAAGAAGACAGAGAGATGACCCAATAAAAAAATATAAGATATACATCTTCAACAATGATTTTTATTTTATTACCATTGATGACACTAAGATTCCAATTAAAATGACTATATTTGACATGCTAAAAAATTATGAATATTTTTTTAGTAATATTGAAAAAAACAATAATAAAATTTAATGCGATCTTAAACTTGTTTTTGTACATAAATTAAGAAAAACTATTGGTATTATTTTAGTTTACTATATTTTTAATACTTTTCTGCAATTTAGCTTACATTGAGTATGCCGAGTAGTAGCTATAACGAGCTTGAAAAGCTAAAATTATAAATGCATAAATTATGCTAGATAAAATAAAATTATAGTGGAGTAATTAAATAATAATTAATTATAACAGAAATTATAGATTTCTTGAATTTTTATTACAAGCAAGTTTTTATATATATAAAAAATTAAAAATATATCTCACAAAATATATTACCTTTATCATTATCTGGGTCATTCCAGAATTTTCCATGGCTCAAAACAAATTTTCCAAACTCTTGCCCTGGGTGCTCAGAGTATATCCAATTTTTTTCCCAAGAATCTATAAGAAAATAACTAATTAATAAAATAACGTTTTTATATTACTGATATTTGTAATCAATTAAAAAAATATTATAATTTTATCAAGTTATTTGAAATAATATTAAAACTAACTTAAGAAAAATAAAATCTAAAATAAATCTAAAAAAAATTTATTTATAAGTTCCAAGTGAACACTATAAAGATTTTAAATATAAATATGATATAATTTATAATAATAAATAAAAAAAAAATCTTTATACTGAATTTTAACTGTATCATTCATTTAGAGTAATTTAATTCATATATTATATCCTCTTTTTTTTAAATGTATTATTTTTTAAATTATCTGCAAAAATTTAATAAAGCAGTAAAGTTTTATGATGTTTAAAAAAATATTAACTTATTTAAATTAGAAAAAACTAGGTTGTTTCAGCATATGTTAATAAAACAAAAATGAGTATTAAAATTAATTATTATAATAATCAACATCTGATTAGTATAAAAATTCAGTTTGTTTAATTTTAAAAAAATACTTCGTGAAATTTATTTATAAATACATTTAAAGTACCTTTACGCCACTCATACAAACACTGCACGTTACGCGCAAAGACACTTAGCGCATTTGGTGCACCACCACACGAGGTCTTGCACGACTATGCAATGTATACAAGCACATTGTATGTGCAAGTACGGACACTTTGTCGCGCCAATTCCGGAACCCTTACCCTAATAAAGATTGAAACTTTTCTCTTTACATACATTTCGACTTTCTGAACTACAAGAAAGATTCCGTTAACAATCATAAAACCAAAAAATATATTTCGTTAAAGAACGAGTTCTAATATATATCTATTCTGATGCGCTAGCACTTTCGTCCTCCACTAAGTAAACTTTTAGGGCACAAAAGTAAACTTTTGTGTTCAATGCATACGTACCTACTCTATTGGCGTATTTGGCTAATAAGCGTCACTATCGCCCGCTGAGCACAAACCGCCCGCATCTGCAATTTCTACAAACAATAAAACTACGACTCTAAGAAAAAGCATAAATGCAGTTTCCGTACTATGTGTGCATACTGTTTCCCATTATGCGCCTAAATCTATTTGCCATTATACTCGTTTACCGAAAGGTTCGTCAACATTTTTGTGTACCGAGAAAGTTATGCACGAAAATCCCTTTTAAAATTCTGTAACTTTTACATTTATTTTTATTATCATTCTGACTTATATTAAGAAGCAGCATTCGGTATGAAACATTCAGCGTTAAGCATTTCCGCACCACGTATTCGGTATTTAGCACTTAGCCTGTAGCATTCGGCGACAAGAATTCTTTTCGATATTTTTATTCTTGCTCGATCGGTCAATTTTGTTATTAGATTATAAAACTAAACTTATAAAATTCTTTCAAATAAATAATATTTTAAAATTACTGCATAAACAAAGTGATTTTAATAAACCTCACGTCCTGACTTCCTTTACATACAAGATACAAAAAAAAAATTAAATGTCCTTGTGAGAATTAAAATTTTTTTAAATTATATTGCTGCTTAAAACACACTTATAACTACCTCGACGTGACTCAAAGTTAATTTGCTTTGCCTCTGGTACATGGTGAGAATAGTTCTGCACTCGTATTAGACAATCATCTTTCTTACCTATCTTATATATATTTAATTAGTCTATTTATTTGTTGTTGTGTGATCAAATTACAAAAATCAAAAGTTTTCTGTATCTAAAAAATTTGATGTGTATTTATATTTTAATATTTATTTTTCAACTCGATCTACTCTTCTCTAAAACTTTTCTTTTTCGACAAAATATTAAATTTAAAAAATTTCACGATATATGTGTATAACGAGGTTTACTTAAATTCGATTTGTTACCCAAGTCATGACATTATTCTTATACTCAAAACAGTTTTTCGGTAGCAGCCAGCGACTTCATCTGGCATTAATCGTACGAATACATTTATCGACAACAGGACAATGTAAAAGCAATACTATAGTTGTTGCATGAATATTTCTTTTCCGCTATTTACGTTTATCTATTGCTTTTTCTTGTATTCTTAATTTTGTTATTTTTAATTATTTACTTTTGACATATTTAACTAATTCTCAAATGTTTTAAAATTTCACATACTTTTTGTAGCTTTAAAAAGATTTATCGTTTTCATTAATACAATTAAATTCAAACATTGTACGTTACCCGTGTGATACAAATAATAAAAAATTAAAATTAAAGTTTATATATTGTAATAAGTTATATTAACATTTTTTGGACGATTTTGATCCAAGTTTATTAAACTAAAAGTACCGCACGAAAAGGAAAAAATTTGAGACAACTTTTAAAGTTTACCAGTGTAGAAACCTCGAAGTAACCTAATTTTCGTGATGCGAATATGTAGTTAGTCAAAGAAGAATGACATAATGAGGATAAAATATGATTAACACAGAGAAAGAGTATTAAAATAATTACGACAAAGATATTTTATGCCCGCAGGGAATCAATTTATTTAATTCTTATATTACTTAATTTTGTACATTAAAGAGAAAAAACCAAATCCACAACTTTTTATTAATCTATGAATCATTAATTTTATTTTGTATCAAATTAATTCTATTAAATAAATATATAATTTTATTGATAATCAATATAGATTTTGCGTTTTATTTATTTTAATTGTCGTTCTGTTTCCTTTTTACTATTTTTTTTTATTTTTGTCATTTACAAACTCGATCGTTTTTTCAGATATTTGACGAGATTTTTGTAGCTAAGTATCGTTCAGTTCGCAGGGAAGTGTTACCTAGCGGTGTCGTAAAGATCTCTTGTACAGATTCTCGAATAGAAGAACGTGATGGAAACATATCTTTCTCATAGATGACTTACTATTAGGCTTCGAAATGGAAGATAAATGTTTTCCATCTTTCAAGTGATACATATATTAAACAAGATAGCACCACCTTTGCCCTCGATTACAATCATGAAAAATCGTCAAAATTCCCTCGTGAAAAATATACGTATGTTACTGATGTAATAATACATATGCAATTTATTAATGAAACTGATCATATCTTTCTATAATACTTTAATACAAAATAAAATAAATGAAAAAACCTAATACATCAAACTCATCTGTTGTTAATAACCATAATAGAATTAAAAAAGCAATTAAATTAAATAAAATGAAATGCAATAGATATTTTTTAATCTTATCAAGGATAAATAGTTCTCAGTTATCATCATATCATGAAGTAATGATAAAAATACTCAAGAAATTACATGATTAAGAAATAAAAATTCATACGTGTAAAAATATATAAATTTCACACAAGATTTTTAAAAATTTTGTCGAAGTTTTTAAATGAAAATATCAAGAATTACAAAATTTCAATAAATTCTTAAACTAAAAAAACCAATTCTGAGTCTTATAGTGATAAATTATAAAAACTTTCAAGTTTTTAACGCAATGTTTTTGTCAATTATTGATAAATTCATGATTGTTATAAATTTTTAAATCATTGGTTAAAATAAAAATATATGTTATTAAAATTTTTTAAACAATCTCAGAAAGAACTAATAAAAATATCTAACAAGAAGATCACATCTTCAGTATAGCACATGAAAATACTAGGCAACGTTTAATTAAACTTTATTTTATATCAGAATTATAAATAATTACTTATAACTAAAATAAATACAAGTAATTAAATGTATATATATTAAATATTTGTGTGTGTATAAAATTTAACTATTTTCGATTCAGTACATTCACAGTTAGACCACGAAAACTATACATTAATTAATAAAGATCTTGTTACAAAATTAATCGAATATTTGCAATAAGAAAAACAATTAAAATATAGTTCAGATTAAGTTATAAATTTTTTTTTAACTATTATATCAGTGAAAACACTTATATTTTCTTTGAAAAATTTTATATATCTTAAATAAAATACTTCTTTTATAAAAGATTATTAAAATAATGGGTTATCGAGAACATAGAAGAATGATTTTTATGGTTTTCAACTATTATAAATGTTATAAGCTTTACTACAATTATTCGAGTAATTATACTTATTATTCTTAACAAAAAATTATTATTTTTTTGTTAATTTATAGCGTAAATAAAATTAATTTTTTTTAATACGTTACATAACTGAATATTTTAAAAATATCAATTGATGGATTTCACAGAGATGCAGTGACATCGTTATGAACAAACATAAATTTGGTATCACTATTAATTTAGAATTTTTTATTTATCCTTCTAGGCCTATATCGTACTATGATATATTAGTATTCTTCAAAAGATAAATATAATAAATATGAATATTGTATAATAAATATATAATTAAAATGATGGTAGTAAAAAGTTCCTTAAACAATAGTTTAATACCTTGTAATTTAGATCTTTATATTTTTAGAATTTAATATTCTGTAGGCTGCTTACTATTAAAAAATTAAAAGCGACTATTGAAACTAAGAAGTAACTTATATAGACGATTCAATGAAGAGCAATGATAGAACTAATATACAGACATATATGTAACTTTGTACATGTTTAAAAATATTATGTGATTTCTGAATAATTTGTAGTAACAGTATCGTTAAATTATAATCTAAATAATCGAATAAATACGTATATATACATTTTGTTCATTTTGTATAAGGGTAAGGTTTTCCACGAATATAATGTAATTTGTGAAAATAAGGTAAAAGTGTTGACCAAAAATAAATAATAAATATGATTCTTAATAGTGAAGAATAGTCAATTCGGTTTTAGCTTACAGCGCAACTATTTATAAAATTGCAAATTGTATATGAAACAAAATTCGATAATTATAAGGAAAATACAGATTGGTATTAAAGTAGTCGATATTCAGGAGAAGAGAAGGTAAAATTTAGAAAAAATAGATGTGATGTGAGAAGAAAATAAAGGAGAAAACATAATTTTACTGGATAATTTTAATGCAACGAGGGAAGAGGGGTAGTAAATCAACGGAAGAGAGAAGAGAAGAAAATTTATAGACAAAACGATTAATAGGAAAGATTATTAAATTGGATAGAAGTATGAAGGATGGGCATTTTAAATGGAAAAATGGGACATGAACGTCAATAAAAAGAGACATCCGCATATACATTATGTGTCAATAAATAACGAATTTGAGATAGAAAGAGAAGGAAAGACTGAAACTTATGGACATAATAGAATCTGACTACCAACCTTTACAGATAAAGATACACCAGGAAGTGGGGAACACAAATGAAATAAGATAAAGAAAAAGAAGTAGGTGGTTTGGATAAAATAAAAAGCAGAGAAGTATTAGGGAAAATAAGAAAAAAAGCTGATGTATAGTCTCAAAAAAATATGAAATGCAAAATGAAAAATGCAATGATAGAAATAAGTAGTAAACAAGGTAAAATAGTAAAGCGAAAAGTGATGAAATGAATGGTTGAACGAGAAGAAAGAAGTATTGAATAAATACAAAAAGAGGAAAGAGACAATAGAAAGAGTACATAATAGAAAAAAGTAAAGAAAATAAAAAATCGAAGAAGCGGTAAAGGATAAATCTACAAAAAGCCTTTTAGAGGCTAGTTAATAAAGGTAGGAAGAGCATAGAACGGATATATATAAAAATCGAGAAAGAAAAATGAAGGAATATATGGACGATCGAAAAAGAAAGTGAAGGATGAGTACAAACAGACAGAAGGACCACAGGAAATAATAATTGAGAAAGGAAGATATAGAAGAAGGTATAGAATATAATCAATAAATAAAGTACTGGAAAGGATGACAAAAAATGAAATGTGGAAATGCCGAGGGAAAACGATAATAAAAAAGATTGTCAAATAATAAACAAAAATGATAAAACAAGGGAAAATGCTTGAAGAGTAAAGATATGAGTTAGATGTGCTAATTTTTAAAGTAGGGGATACAGAAAATACAAATAATTTTTAAGAAATAACTTTTTTGGATACAGAATACAAAATATATATAGAAATCATAAAAAATAGAATTCCCTCTTTAACTTAGTTTTATTTCAATATTTTAAGAAATTCAGGCTTTTTTGTATTCCAAAATTATATTCAAATGAAATAAAAAAATATATATAATAATCACAGAAAATAACTGTGATTAAAACTGGACTGAATGTTAACGTTTTTCTTCATTTTTACTTACAAAAAAATATATAAAAAATATATATGTGTAATATTTTTAAGCCTGCTTATTGAAATACAATTTTGAATTTAATATATTAACATAATTTTTGTACTTTTGATTAGTAGGATTATAAGTTGAAAATAAATAATAAAATATTTGTTTCCTACATAAATTTATATATATATATATATATTAAATTGAATAAATTTCAGTTTTTTTAATGTTTTGTTAATTTTCTTGTTTCAATTCATTACTATACCTTAAATATATTTTTATATAAAAAATTAACATGTCGATAAAAGGATTTTTTATAATTAGCTTTAAGAATAATTTAAATAATTAATTAATTTAATTTAGGAAAATTATACTTAATTATTCTTATGAGATTTAAAATTTATATACAATGTCATAAGCGAGCATTTATCATTTCAAAATTAAAAAAATATAATTTATATTTTTAAATCTAGTCAATAATAAAATTTATTAAAAATATATTTAATTCATGAAAATTCTTTTACCATTTCATCTTTTATATTTTAATAATAATTTATATTAAGAAACTCTTTCCTTTTAATATAATTTGATACAATAATTATTTGTATTATAATATACTTATAGAAACTTTCTGTTAAGCAAATAAAATAAAAAATAATAAATAACAATAATTTCATCCAATAAGTATCTTTTGAAATCAATAGTTATATATTTTATATTTAAAATAAACCTTGAATTTTTTTATTTACATTAAGGATATCTACGTTATAATTAATTAAGAAAAATGAATTATATTTGAAAATATTGTAGTAATTATAAACATAAAAACAATAAAAACATAACATCAGGTAATATCAGGTTCTCTTTATATATTATAAATATAAAATTTAAAAAATTATATTATACCTCCATATTCCCATGTACATATATCTATATGTATGTACATATTATATATTTCAACATAAAAATATCTATTCTTAAATATTCAAGAAATATATAGTAAACAATTATATTTAATATAAAAATAATTTATGCGCGACCATTGTAACTGTTATCAAAATAATTTAAGATATATAGATATTTCTTATTGTTTTATTAAATGAAAAATATAAAATTTAATATATTTTTTATATTTTAATAATAAAAAAAGTATAATTATATGTTAAGATTGATATTTTATAAAAATTATACAATATATATTAATAAACAAACCTATTAACTATCAATTATAATCACAGAAAACCATATTTTTAATCTTTATACAAATCTTATTAGAAATTTTTCTAGTATGCATATGTAATTTTTCAAAGATAGCAAAATAATGTTTCATACACAAGCATTAGACTGTATTATATTATATGTTCAGTAAAAAATATCTATAACAAGAAAATATAACAGAAGAAAAAAACTTATTATATTTATACACCTTTATTATATTGATTTTTAAGTATATTTTTTAAACATAAGAAATAAAATACATATTTTTTAACATTTTAAATTATAATTTTATGTTTTACTTTTGTTGACTATTTTGAGGTTAAGCTTAAATGAAAACATGCAGTTTAAGATATATTACTAATAAATATTCATAATAAGTTTTGTAAAATAATGTTAACATATTTTTTAAAATAATAATTATAGTAATTTATATATATATATTAAAATAATCTATAATAAAAAAATTACGTGAGACTTTTGAGATTCCGTTACATATTTTATTTAAATAAATTATATAATACTTCTTACCATCAAGAAACTTTTCTTCGAAAAAAATTTCTGCAAATCCATTAGATACAGATAAAATAAAACATACATAAAAGAGAAACATGTTTTTATATAAAATATTATTGTAATCACTATTTCTTACATAAATTAATATATAGCAATGCGGCTAAGAAACTTTGCTGCATATACTTCAAACGGTCTAGACAGATGGAATGCACTGATTGGTTCATTACAACTAGCGAATCAGATTATACCACGCTGTCGTTATTAAGAGTTGTGCACAACAAAATTGATGATATAAGACACAATAACTATTCTGTACCGTAAAATGTAGATAAGAATTTTTGTTTCACGAGCCTATTACATATAATTGTGACAAATATTAGAGATACAAAAACCCATGTTAGATGATTTAAGAAGAAAAACTATAATGATGTTAAAAAAATAATAAGATAATTTTTTTAATACAATAAATATGCTTACAATGTGAATTTATAAAAATTCTTTATATAATACAATTGATATACTGTGTCAATAACAAAATTGTATTTTATATAAATATTAATTCTAGTATGATTGCGTTTTTAATAAAAAATAAGATACAGGAAAAAGGAGCGCCTGCGCAGTGCATGAGTGTGGTATCACGAAAACACACTAAAATCTTGATACTTAACATGACGTATCACGGAAATATTTAAACATCGCTTCACTCGCTTCATTCCGATATAATCCCACTTTAGGCTATATATGCAGTATGATTTTTTTCTAAGCAAATATGTTAAGTTATTGGTATACTTGATAAGTCATGATATAATGTTTTCTCTACAACTATATGCATGATTATAACGGTACCTGTTTAATTGTGTTATATATTTTATGGTACTGAACATATGATCACACATCGTAGTATCAATTTATCAAAAATTAACATAATAGTATGAAAATTAACGAAAAATTGAAAGAATATATATAAAAAAATTATAATTAATATTCATTACATTCTGCACTGCAACCTGCATGAATTTAAATAAATCTTAATAAACCTATTTAAATAAGATTAACATTTTTATTGATTAATTTTGTTTTTATACAGCTGCATAAACTTTAAACTAAATTTTTTTTAAATATATTAAAATATTTTCTTATTTTAATAACACAATTTTTTATTGTACAGATTCAAAAGCTTTAAATATTAATGACAATAGCATACCGAATAGTGGCTGTTGTAAATCATTATTTTTTAGCAACTGTATTTTACTACAAATAATCTTAACGATTATCGTAATTCAAAATTAAGTATTAAGATGCAACTAGAGGAAAATAAAAAGTTTTTAAATACACAAATTCATTTCAAGTATAAATTTTATTATATAAGTATAACTTTATATGATAATTTCCCTTCAGCTATAAATCAAGACCAAAAAATGAATAAACTTCTTTATCATATAGATAAATAATTACTGTGTATTTAAGTTCCCTATTTTCAAATTCGTTTTATTTCATTTCTATTCCATATCGATGCTCTAGTTCTGCAAATACTAAAATATTACTTATATCAATTATATTTAATTAGTACTATTATAGGGACTATTATTTTAATTATAGATTGATTAATTAATTAGATTGATAAAAATAAAAAATATATAAAAATGTTCCGTGTTGTCATATATAGTAGCTATTTTCACTTTTGACTAACTTTAATATGTTGCTTAGATAAAATCTATCCTCGTTTCGTAAAATTAGTAGTTGCAGAAGAGGTTTTAAGAGAACAGAAAGTATAAATATTAGTACAAACAAAGCTTCACGATACAGTCATATTTCTCATGCATTATTTTTTAATTTTCTAGAGCTCTAATTAAAAATTTTTTAATCCAATAGCTGGTAAAAGAAAAAAAATTTTATGCAAAGTATAAGTTATAAAATCTTTTTTTTATATAATTATAAACCCCATTCATGGCTTCTATCGATAAAAACACCAATCCTTAATTTTTTCTTCTGAATTCATTTTATATCTTCTTTTGAGAATTGTACTAAAAAATTTGTTCCTAATGTGTGTTTCGTCTAATTTTATACCATATTATTAGTTAATATTGAATCTTTGATATTCCTGTTCAGTAGTCCTTTCATTGACTTAACTATAGACGATTTAATGCTAATCAACTTTGAAACTTTGAAAAATTGTTATACACCTTATTTAACTTATATATTGACTTATGAAATAGTTAAATAGTTTTATAAAAAAACTTAATAGAACACAATTATTTTAATTTAAATCAGAATTTAGAAAATTATTTGCAAAGTTTGGATAATTTATAAAGTGGCCAGAATAATAACGTTGTAACATCTTAAAATCGTAACAAATTATTAAATCAACACATTTTATGATATATGTGATACAGTTAAATTATTACGTTACCGAAAAACACAGAATCAGTCATTACATTTTAAAATTTTAAAAATCCGTACTGTCGCTGATACTGCGAGAATATAAATTGATTTCACCTTTCTGAGAATATATTTTACTATATAAACTCTTCAATAAACTGTAACGAATAATAAAATTATTATTTTTTAATAATTTTGAAGACGAGAATGTATTATGAGATTACAGTACATATTATTAAACATTTTATTGTATTGTGATATTTATTAATGTAAATTAAGTTAAGTGTTTGTTTTAGCGAAAACGCTATATAATCGATAATTTTACTATATAAAGACAACTAAGGCAGTCTCACCGATTCATTCAAAGTTTAAGAAAAATTGAAATTCAAGTCAGAAGATTAACTCAGAGAAGTTCAACTCAGCAAAGTTAAGGCTAAAATAAAAAAAATCAACATAAGAAGAAAAGGAAACCTTCGTACCCTCAATCCAAAAGAAGATCGAAATGGTAACAGCCTTATATGTAGTTAATAATCCACAACTATCCCTTTGGACAGATACAGACTAACAAAGTAGTTTTGTTAGGTAAGAAATTTTTAATTTAAAATTTCTCGTGATCAATCTAAGCATAATAATAATATGGGTATTATCCAATTTTCTTTTTAAAAATGTTTGTCAACTCACTGAATACATTTTACTAAACTTTCTCTATTAATCGTATAGAGAATTATCGTTATAAAAATGTTTGTTGTTCAAACAGCAAAAATTTAATGAAAAATGTGACTTGATAAATATATTATGATTTCTGAAAGTAATTCAAGATTTTTGTGGGCTAGCAAGTTTATAACTATTTACAGTTCGCAGTTTCCTTACTTTTTTGCATCTTATAAATACATGATCTGAAAATGTATTCTTTCTTCTTATTTGTTTTGATAATGTGTACATTTGTCAGAATTTGAGAGGTGTCCAATGATGCTCCGTTCAGCATATTTTACTGTAGTTCCTATCTACTACTTTTTTTATAAAATTTGTATTCTTGTATAAGATGTGGCATTAAATTATAGACTTGCAACTGATGCCAATTAGAAGTCACTGGTATAAATTATTCTGAATAATTAGTAACATTTTGAGGGCAAAACATCAAATTCTCTTTAATTTTCATTATTGCTTAGGATAAGTAATAAAAATTACAAAGTAACAAGTTTTCCGCCTTTTAGATTTCCTCATATATGCGTATATTTATAAAATCTAAGATCAAGTTTCGTACAAGTTTTGTCATTTTTTCTACTACTATTAATATTTTTCCTTAACGTACTAATTAAGTAAAGATTAAACTAAGGTATTCACCTGTGTCATATGTTCAATTGTGAATTTAATACTTACATATTTCAAGAGATGAAAAAGTCGTGTCGTAGATACTCTTATTATTTTCATATTTCAGTCATTTCTGCACTACGTGCTTAAAATGGCTTGATTTCTTCCCATATCGCAGAAATCATCTGCATCATATAGGTGCTAATCAACTTAATTAGTCTATACATCATTCTATCGAATATTCTTATTTTATGATAAATATATTTGTTCATTTGTTTAGTGTTAGATCACTTACAATGGTGTAACTGTCATTATTATTCTTGCGAACCATCACTAATCGCTACTGTTTACACCTACCCGTACCGTAAGAATATATGAAAATATGTACTCTTTGCTAGCTACAGTATACATCCTGTGCATTAAGCGCGACAGATATTCTTTCCAGGTCTTAACTTTGTATTGTAGCTGTCATATTTTGAAACAAATTCTTTAATCATATTCTTTTTGCCGTTGAATAATTTACTATTGTAATGGCTATATTATAAATCATAAGATAAAAAAGTTTTTTATTTAATGCAATGGCGTGATCTAATTCGA